>JAUJEN010000612.1:0-391474 GCA_030448925.1 Citrus cavaleriei
ACTCCCATGAATCCAATATATGCAAGTCAAAGAATTCAAGGTTCAACATTGATTAAACTCTTTATCACAAACTAATTGTGTATGTTATAAAGAAACAAGCTTACCAAATATAATATAAAATAAAGCTAACCTCAGAATATAAATACATAAGTCAATGCAGGTTTTATCATCTCTCGGTATAGGCACTTTATTGAAATTTGTCACAGTAGGATAACTGGCTTATATAATCTGTATGTAAGCTAGATAGAATGAGTTCTAGGTATTATAGACAACAAGTATTATTAAAAGATTTTGCTAAATTAGAATAAAATTCAATTTTTGTACAATTATGCCCATTTGAAAACAGAGCATGTATTGTACAATTTGGCTATAGTCTTGACAAGGACCCTTAAAGCAAATGCATTGGACGCTTGCGACAATGGGCACATAACATGTACAACAATTCTAGCATTTATAGATGATGTGGTGCAATGATCGAGCAAATAAATCCCACATAAGAATAACAGAAAGTAAAATTTTCCATGCTGTTAAGAATTCACATTACATCAATTTATATATATAATTCTATCAATTTCATTTCCAATACGCAATTTTCGTTAGGTAAGCCTGACAAAGAGAAACTCAAACAAACGAAAAGGTCATACAAGCGATTATTTGAGAAATTGAAAATTTATTGAAAGAAGATTATGAGCCACTGTAGGGCACGGATGCCTTACTAAATATGCTTGTTATTTTCAAAGGTTATACAAATTCTAAAGTGTGCTCAGAGTTAATAAAGTTAAAAGCTAAAGCTACTTAATCATATGGAAAATAAATAATTAAAATATTAATGTCTCCGATAAGAAAGACAGCAGAAAAGAGAGGAGCATACTAAATAATAAAAGCGTCAAGCTTAGAGTCAAGAGATATTACTAAATATATAATGTGAGAAATTTTATTTACCTTTAGTCTAGCATTTCTTTGATACACATTGCTAAGGTTAATCCGATTCTGTTTTCTACCTGCACCCTCAATCTCCATCACTCTTCTTTCAGGTTGTCACACACCAGTTGCACCCTAAGAATAAGTAAAGAAAAGAAGTTCCTTGTTGTTAAAGTAGAGATGAGGACTTATATACTGAGTAAGCAACTACTGGAAATTCTTCCTAATATCTATATAGTAGCCTGTCAAATACATTGATTGCATCTATGAATTCACTCATGGCTTTCAATTTCTTCCCATAATAAAACCATTATTCACTTAATAACATTGATCAAAATATATTCATCTCACAGAGATTTCAAATCATTTAATTTAGATATTGATGTTTTCAAATAACAACAATCTCCCAGCAAACTAACGAATTTTTTTAGATATAAGAATAATCATATCAAATAATACATTTAAACCAAGATTACAAGATGAAACAAAGACACAAGCATAAGTGGAACAAATGTACCTATCTAAAATAAACTTCAAGACCGCTAATTACTGAAGAGATCATATTCCACAAAATCATAAAAAAAATGTCAAGAGACAGGTGTCAATTTTTATTTATCTCTTAATGTCTAATGGTTTGTATTTCTGTGAATTTTCAAGTCTTCCAATGATATCCATGGCTAAAGCTCTTCGCTTTTTCACTTTAAGGCTCCTATTTCCTTTTAAGCAACAGACTGAAAGAAGTTTATTATAGGCCTTGAGGCCTTTAACCCTTTCTTATATACAGAATTTTGTCTTGTATAGCTCTTTAACTCGATTTCTCAATATGAATTACGGCAGGAAGATCTGCATACATCGGGACTGCCTGAGCACCGTTTCAAAGAGCACTCCATCGGGCGAGTTTCTCAATCCAATTTCATAATCCAACCAAAGGAGAAACAACAATAGCATAAGACGTCGACCGCTGACGCTAATATTAGATTCGGTCACGTCAACTGACTCAATCTCCATCATACTCTTCTTTGTTGTCACACAACGAGTTGCACCCTGAGAATGCTAAAAGAAGATATAGTCCCTTGAAGGTGGGGACCGTTAGGTTAACGAAGATGAGCAAGCAACTACTTGAAATTCCCTTCAATATCTATATAATACAGATTCGTCAAAGGTAAAGGACATCGATTGTCTCGAATTCATACTCTGGCTTCATCTTTCTTCTGGCACAGACAAAACCAATAATTACCGCTGATGATCGACTAAAATATAACTACTTCCATTCGCCATTAATTTGGTATTGACAGTAGTGTTCCATAAGTTAATGCCTTTCGCACCAACAACAACACCAGAAAGTAAAACCTAATGAATTTTTTTAGTATATAAGAATAACTTCACCACAAATAAGTAAATAAAAGGATGAAATTGAAACATTATGAAGATGTAAACAGTACATAAGCATACGAAACAACAACATGTAAACAATGCAAATAAACCCCAAATAGATTCCAATGCAGACTATTCAAAAAACTATAAAAATGTCAAGAGATATAGGTGCTGCAGAATTTTATTTACCTCTAGTTCAAAGCACTTTACTTTACCTGCCAATATTAGATTTGCCTGCCGCTCAATCCACTCAATCTCCATCATACTTTTTGTTGTCACACAACGAAATAAAATTCCTAAGAACAAGTGGTAAAAGAAGATATAGTCCTTTCAAGGTGACCCTGTTGGTTACCAAGCGATGTGAGGATTTATATACCCAGCAAGCAACTACTTGGAAATTCCTCAATATCTATAAAGATTTGTCAAAGGTAGTACAGACATCGACAGTTCCGAATTCACCTCATGGTCATCTTTCTTCCTATAATAGACAAAAACCAATAATTATCATTGATGATTGATCAAATATAACTACTTCCATTCTAAGATGTAGATCAACCCATTAATTTAGAGATATCGACAGAGAAAGGGAACTACAAGTTAATGCCTTTCTTTGCAATCAACACCCAAGAAACTTAATGAATTTTTTTTAAGATAAAAGAATAACTTCAAACTACAAATAAGGCCAAAATGATGAACAAAATATTTACCACATTTAAACAGAGACACAAGCAGCAATGGAAACAACTTACCAGAACACCATACACAAACCTTGCTGATTCCATTAATCAAAGACTATATTCCACTAAAACTATAAAATCACAAATGTAAGAATCACATTACCTAGCAAAAATAGTCCTGTAGATATGCTAATGATACATAATCCATGTTCTCAAGTAAAAAGAACCATTAGTAAGAATATTACTATCATCAAGCATAACTATATACTTTTGATTAGATTTACATCATAGGCGATAAGCAATACAAGCATCTCTTACAACTATAAAAGCACACAAGAACAAAAAAGAATAAATTCATCATTTCAAGAAAACCATACTACATTCCTCTCACAATATATCCTTACAAGAATAGTTAATCACATCATCAGTTAACCCAAAAATTGTAACTAACAACATCGCGGTTTCAATCAAATCAAACTGAATATCTTTGTAAAAATTAATCAATTTAACAGAAGGGATTGATTCAATTTTAGCTTAATTAATTTTAGAAATCTAATAAGTTATTTTCCTACATTTGAATAAAAATAAAATAGCAAAATCTAATCAAACAAGTAAAGTAAAAACGAACTCCGTTTGGCAATTTAATACATCGAAGCCCACTAGGATTTCTTTGTAAATCTTTGACCAAATAAATGAACTTCTCAATTCTTTGCTTGGCTCTTATCTTAAAATTAGAAGTCTATTTATCAACAACAAGGTTCGCTGATACGGCAAGAAGCTGAAATACAAGCGTGCAATCCAGAGTAAGAATTCCGTGGCCTAAAATTATTATCCTAACAAAAACCAATAAAAGCACAAACCAATCTAACTTGTTAAATTGAAAGCACAGTTTAATAACAACATAACAACAAGAAGAAAAGAGAGAAGAAAACAAGACGAATGTCATTGGTTTGCAATCCCTTTACCACGTTCCTCCAAATCATCCAAGCTTAAAGATTTACCTATCCAAGCCTTCTAAGGCTTCAAATAAGTTTACAATTAATTTGTATGTCAAATGAACTCATAACAAAGAGATTATCCCATCTCTTCTACCTGCTGTCTCACATCAAACACTTACAATTAAGATGTAGTTAAATAAAAAATTGCAACAAAATAAACTCTCTTAAAGAGTAGATGAACAATCAAAGAATAAAAACAGATCTATCAATACATCAAATTGAGAGCCTAAGATATTTATGTGTGCTTTTTGGCTTCATTAAGTAGATGGTTTTAAATGAATTAGACTAGAAGTCTTCTGTCAGCCAAAAAACGTTTATATATTTAGGATAACCTGGCTTAAATCACACAAACATCCGCTTAGTCATTAATGTCAACGAATTAACATCCTATGCCGCTTAGAAATCCGGATAGCCATTTGCTCAAGCCATCGCTTCAAATTACCATTTGCCAGATCTGATGAATGCTTGTTATATATAATATTTGAATTTAAATACACCCAAATTTTGCGTCAAAGAAGTACAAAACTGTCAATAATGGCACCAATTTGAATCTCGAGATAATATATTCTATCACAGTCATCGATATCCTTATATACAATGAGTATTTCATGAGTTCATCAGCAAGTCCCCACAGTACTGATGAACAATCTATTATGGTTTCATCATGTTTTTATGACCTATGCCGCTTTTCATAATCATTGCAGAAGGTTATTGTTATTCACAGTAAAAGATTTTTCCCAATCTATATTGTCTATATTAAAACAATGGTATTAAATTAAAGTTTTCAATCGAAAGGCATTTTGTGGTCGGCCCAACCTATTTTAAATATTCCAAAGAGGGATAATCGCTATTTGCGCTTAAATGTCACGTTCTTTCATGTAATCTCGTTCTTTTCAATATGTAACTTTCAATTACTTCATCTTCAACGATCACGTCTAGAAGTTACGTCATTGCTAAGGTTAATCCGATTCTGCTTTTCATTGGCGCACCTTTTCGATCCTAACATTTGAGTCTCTCTCTGTGCTATATATGTTTAGAGTACAAGTTTTATCAATTTTGCTTTCTTTTCTACCTGCACCTCTGATAGATATCAGATGTATGGAATTCAACATGTTCAACTTGTATTTATACTTTTAAAATTTTTCTTTAATTCGATTTAATTCATAAGTCATTACTTGGTGTGCTGATGGAGATGATGTGATCTTAGAGTGCTTAGAGCATTGACGATCCGCTGTTTTTGTTCCAAAAGATCCATTATTTTCCCATATTTTCCATTCATCAAAATCTTCTCCTATTTCTCTCTTCTACTCTTCCCTACCTCGCTCTTGTCAAAAACATGTAGCCTCAAAAATAGAAAATCTTGTTGAATACTTGTATATTCCCTAATCCTTCGCATCAGATAAATCCACTCTCAAGTATGAGTCATACCACCTTTATAAACAAAAAAAGCTTCTTTCACTGTAAGCATTGTAACTCTAATTTCCACAAAAGACCTCTTTCCCAAAGAGTACATCCACCTCATGACTTGATCAGTTCTTCAAGCCTCTCAAAGTGAAAAAATATGTCACCATGGATATACCAATGCACTGAATTCAACTAGTAAATCTAGAAGGCTATACACACCATCTAGGTGGTACTTATCCTCACCTTACATGGCGTAAAATGCTTACACTCACGCCTTAATCGCTTCCTCCGACATAAGGTTCAACAAAAAGATCAACATGTCATATTGGCACTGCTTTTAACCACTCTCCATGTCTTGTTAAACTTTTACCCAAATTTCAACATGTCTCTAGCAGATCCCAACCTCCCAACAACACTGAAAGTCCAAATCCAACTTCAAGGAGCAGAACAAACATCCACTTCTAAAATAGCCACACTCCATCATCAATTAGTGTATCGATTGCAAAATCATGCACTAGATCTCCCAACTACACAAACAACCAGTGATGCACTGATGATCCTTGCAGACACAGATACAAAAGCAAGAGTTGCTCAAACTCATGCCTTTAGAATGGCTTACCAACTATGAGCAATTCCATCGTAATTAACCCCGTACTTCCGTGTATCTTCAGCAAGACGCATTTAACAAGTCGTTGTTCTTTTCGCACTGCATAAGCCAAATCTAGACTCCATCTTTATATCAAGCTATGACATGCTTAGCATCGCCAAGAGTCGTAATCTTCCAATTATGGATTTTCCTCGTATGTATCCAGATATCCCGACAAAGTCAACGGTCATTTCTATGGACGTTCTGTAAGCCCATACGTAATTCTGATTGTCCCTCGCTGATGACACAGTATGATCAAGACTTTCAAATCATATAAGGAAAAGCGAGAAAAAAAAAGCATCATATTCCTAAAACTCCGTGGCATTCTTATCCTCCAGACCAATTTGACGATCCAGAGTCGACCAACCTTTACCAATTTACAAAAAGAACTCAGGCAGATCAAAAGAGAGTCCTCATCTAAGCCCCGTCTCTAGTCCAAATCAAGAAATCAAGTCATGCTTGATGTTTTTATCTTCAGCCAATCATACCAAGAATCCTTTCCTCCATTCGAAAGACACACAGACCCACAAACCAAAGTTATTTCTCAACCCTATGTCCAATCACCAATCACAACCTCTAGAGCACCAGAAGCACCAAAGCAGTATGAGTCAGTGCTAAATTGGCAAACCCAAAATGCCGCTGTCAAAACCAAACACTTACCATCTTCGATAAAAATATTGATAAAGCATCACAAGTGTCACAACATAGACTAAAGGGGGACACACCATCGCCTCAGTTGAATAAATTTATTCAAATCAGAATGTAATCTCTCGAATTGATATCGATCTCAGAATCGATCAACAATCGATTTGGTCCAAAATTCAATAAGAAAGAGGCGTAGATCGCATACTTGAAATCGACTGCCAATCGATGTTTAAAGCACAACCTTCCCTTTTTACCAAAACACAGTCCATACCTATACTAGCACCATTATTCACATCATATCAACCTTTTTACAATCCTCCTAAACAATCAACTTACGACCACTTCTTTGGTCTTTCTCATCTCCATTCCACAAACCCAAATATTCCTTCAGTTCCATCGCCAAAGCCGACCTCACCAAGAAAACCCAAATCAAAAGTCAAAATCTCAAAGCCTTCACCCAAAGATGATCTTCAAATTCCAGAAGATTCTCCTAAAGCAACTCCTGAACCTCCGAAGAAAGACAAGGCTCCAGCTTACCAATACCATTATCAGCAGATTGATCACCAAAATAGTGGCTCAGATTCAACCTCAGAGGAAAGTTTACCCTCCACAGATAATCTCAGCTCATCTGAACAAACTTCTTCGGACTCAGAGTCTCAATATGCAGATATTTCTGGTCTTCTAATGGCCACAAAAATAGAAGAACCTAGTACATCTACTCCTGTTGTTGATGAATCTTCTGATGATAATAATGATGACCATCACAAACGTAATCTGCTCCACCGCCTTCCTTCGCTTCTGAAAATTCTTTCAAACCATCTTCTTCACCATGGTTTACATTTGATGACATCCCTCGTCACAAATGGCAGGCTCGACATCAACAATTTGCTGCATAGATTGATGTGCAAATGACAAGGCCTCATGCACAATCTCATAATGTTCTCCGTGAGTTTTGTTCCAGATTCACTGGATCATTACGAGATTGGTTTGAAAGTCTAGGGGAATACAGACAACTCCACTTGATTCAAACCACCATCCCTATAGCTCAGCCATTTACGAAGCTTTATTGAGAACCGATCAACAAGCATCTAGAATATCACTAGATGAAATGTTGTTCTCTTAAACGACATCACCTGGAAATGCATTACAAAAGGATGAGCATGCTTTATTACAAATTGAATGGATTCAATGATCCATCTTTAAAGCATGTCTTTGCTGCATATTTACCACCAGAGCTTCAAAGACAATTGACAACCTTTAACCTCGACATGGCAAATGTCTCCCTTGGAAAAATCTTTCAATTAACCATGCTATGCCTTGATAAGATCTGTGAGCAAAAAGATTTCTTCAAAGATCTTATTGAACACAAAGAACCCTTTGCCTCAGCTTGTAATAAACCCTCAAAATTCAGTGCAAAGATGACAAAAAATGCACTTGTCCAACCAACAAAAAGAAGCACTTCTAGAAACATTTCCACAAATCTTCTTCCAAAAAACCAAAGAAGCCTTACCGATACTTCAGAAAAAAGGATCCTTCCCAGTTTAGAAAAAAGAAATACAATCGCTGTTTTATTTGCAAAAAACGCAGACATTTTGCCTGCAATTGCCCAAATAAGTCAGCAAAAGTTGTTCGTCTCATTCAGCACCTGCAGCAATCTTCCATACTTTCTGACAACGAAGATGTTGAATCCATCTTCTCAAAACAATCGGAGAAAAATGATCATACAACCTTCATTCTTGCCGAATCAATAGATTCAGAACCAGATGAAATTTCTATGATCTCCACTGTTTAAGAAATTAACCAGATTCGTTCCAAACTTACTAGTCCTTCGGTAAAGATTTTAGTCATCACTTCTAAATTCCATAAACCTGTCTCAGTAATTGGTTTCCTTGATACCGGGGTACAACACAGTATGCTTAATCCTAGAATCCTTCCTCCGAATTATTGGGAAAACCATACTGAATACTTCGTGAGAAAAAATGGAAAATTTTTTGAAACCTCTCTCATTACCAAAAAACCCATTGGTATCCAGTTCTTTCCAAACTGTATCATTTGGCAAAAATTTGTTAGTTCAGATTTACCAGACAAAGATCTCCTCCTAGGATTTGATATCCTCCAACTGGTAAAAAATACGCCAACAGGCATTAAATTCAAACAAATGTTTATGCCTTATACAGATGTTCTCCGCCTGTATACATTGTCTGATACATCTCCTCCTTATACCTCCATTTCCCAAAAGTTCCTTGAACTTTGCCTAGAAAAACTTCAGAGCTGCAAATGGAAAATTTTTTGAAACCTCTCTCATTACCAAAAAACCCATTGGTATCCAATTCTTTCCAAACTGTATCATTTGGCAAAAAATTGTTAGTTCATATTTACCAGACAAAGATCTCCTCCTAGGATTTGATATCCTCCAACTGGTAAAAAATACGCCAACAGGCATTAAATTCAAACAAATGTTTATGCCTTATACAGATGTTCTCCGCCTGTATACATTATCTGATACAACTCTCCCTTATACCTCCATTTCCCAAAAGTTCCTTGAACTTTGTCTAGAAAATCACTCCCAATTTACTCATCCATCACCACTTTGGAAAAATGAACAGTTTTTTATCCATCTTCCTTTCAAACTTAATGAAGATGTCAATCCCACAAAAGCTACACATCCAGGGATGCCTCCGACTGATCTCTCCTTTGCTTCGGCAAGGTCTCATAGAACCTACTACTTCAGATTGGGCTTGTCAAGCTTTCTATGTTGAGAAGCGCTCTGCATTAGTTCATGAAAAAAAGAGATTAGTTATTAACTACCAACCACTTAATGCTTTCCGTAAATATGATAAATTTCATCTTCCAAAGATCCAGTCCCTATTCATTCATCTTCAAGGAGCAAAGGTATTTTTAAAGTTTGATCTTAAAACTGGTTTTTGGCAACTTGGCATTTCTCCAGAACACCGTCCCAAAACAGTTTTTTGTATCCTTGATGCTCACTATCGCGATTACCCTACCCTTCGGCTCAAAGTTGCTTCCTCATTATTTTAAAAGCAATGGTTAAGATCTTCACCTAATCCTCCATCATGCTTTAATCTACATTGATGATATCTTGTTTTCCACAACCACCAAACACATCAATGCCTTTCGATTTCCAGAAATCATGCATATTACATCATGCTTTCTGAAAAGAAAAGCAACATAGGAAAGGAATCTATTGATTTTCTTGGCATGGTCTTAAAAGATGGCCACTACCATCCAGGACCACACATTGCAGCAGAATTATTAAAGTTTCCAGATGCTAATCTCAACAAAAAGAAAATTCAACAGTTCCTTGGAATTGTTAATTATGTCAGAGACTTTATTCCAAAAGTTTCGGTCCACACCAGCCAGCTAACACGCCTGCTTAAAAAGAACACTCCACCATGGGGTCCGCATTATAAAGCAATAAAACTTGGTTGTCTCACACTGCTTATAAAAACTTGTTCTTCCCTCTACCAACCTTCTACATCAGATGATTTCCAAATCAGCAATCGCATATTCCAAATCAAGTTTACTCGTATTCATAGTTCATGCACTATATTTCCAACATCCTCAAAAAAAGATTACCTGACATGTGATGGCGTATGAATGGAAAACCTTCCCTCATCCTTTCCCTCTTAACCATGATCCTACAATCATCTCCACTCTCAAAGCCTATTTGTTAGAACTCAACAATGTCCAACCTGTCCCAACAAACATTCACCATACATCCATTGGTCCTTCCCATACTCTTGAGGTTATACCAAGAACCTAGATATGTACTCATGGAATTCTTGTTCGTGAACAATGACCTGATTACACTAATATTCTTTTCCAAGACGCCCAAGACCCTTGGGAAGACTTCCAATCTTTATTGCCAACACAAGAAACTCAGTACACTGTCACTGAACCAGGTTCCTCGTCCACTCCAACTCCAACATAAAGAAAAGAAATCTCAGAGTTAGATGAAGACTATCTGATCTACCAAGAGATTCAAAAGGCAAAAGAAGACTATGAAAATGAAACTGGTAACGTGTCTCCATCCAGATTTCCCTCAACTCCATAATAGCCTCACATGGCTACAGAGTCATCCAGGAATCTTGGCTTTTCCTGCTTAACCGACAGGGTCCCATTCTGCCTAAAGTGTGTTTCACCAGGTTTTTTGTAATGTATTATTTTCTTTTGTCGTTTTCTTTAAAGAAATATAAGGGTTCTGTCTTATCTTGGCTTTCCAGCTCTATTTAAGAGCTCTTCCATCTTTGTAAAATTCAGATTGCCATCAATAATATTTCTATGTTTTTCATAAAACCTCTATGGCTTACTAAGTTTCTCTCTTCTTCTAGGTAACGAAGAAAATACTTGAGTTATTAAACTAAGAGCGTTCATCTCTATTTTTTATACTGAGTATGCTCTACACTTGCCTTTCTTAAAGGATCATGTGTATCAGAAAAGTCCTGATTTATTTGTAAAACCAATTTAAGAAAAAAATGTTTTCTCACAATGTTCACCCTCCTTGAAGGTCAGAGGTGACATGTTTTCGGGTGGTATCGTGATCCATGGTTTTTGCTTTTTTGGGTTTTATAAGGACTGGAGTTGGATCCTGGAGTACATATCTGGGTTCTTGGTATAACTTCAAGAGTATGGGAAGGACCAATGGATGTATGTTGGACAAAGACATTGAAGTTCTAACAAATAGCCAGAGTGAGAGATGATCAGATCATGGTTAAGAGGGAAAGGATGAGGGAAGGTTTTCCATTCATACACCATGTCCTGTGTCCAGTAATCTTTTGTTTCAGGATGTTGGAAATATGGTTTGTGAACTATAAATACCGGCAACATATTCGCTTTCGATTCGAATCTATCTAATCTGAAAGTTAGATAAATTTCGTAATTGCTACGCCCACCGTGAGCAGAAACCATTCAAGAGCGCCCAGAGAAGTGCTGGTGCTGATCCGGGGTTAGATGGCAATTGTAAAACCCGTGAATCGCTTTCAAACCCACCCGCCAAAACTCCGCTCGTCATGGGTAATTTTACCCGTTGCGGGCGGGTTTAGTATTATAAATTAAAACCCGCACATGGATGCGGGACCCGCAATATTTTTTTTCAAATCATACTTTGCAAACCATGTCTTTAAATTGAGTAATTGCTTGTCAGGAAGCAATTTGTTCTTGAAGTCAAAGATCTTTGGAAAAGAACTGTTGTCCATTCTGATAAGGAAATACGATGATATGAAATTCAAATTTCGATTCCATATTTTACTACAAGAATTTCAGAATCATATGATAATTCTTTTTCTGAATCTTTGAATCGCCCACTTTGTACGAAATAGGATTCTCGAGTCACCTATCTTTTTCCACAAGGATGTCACCCAAAAGTCATCACTAGCATCCGGAGAAACGGTTGGCTTGAGTGGGAATTCGAGTGGAGGAGTGGCTATCTTTTTAGCCGCTGATAGCTTCGTAGCCGGACCCCATTGGAGTGTTCTTTAAGGTGTTAACCGCAACTTTTGAATAAAGTCTATAATTAACAATTTCAAGAACTCCGAATTTGCTTTTTGAGATTAGCTGAAACTTTAATAATTTCGCGTGTGGTCCTCGACGGTATATCTTTAAGACCATGCCAAGAAAAATCAATGGATTCTTTCCTGTTGCTTTTCTTTCGTAAAGCATGATATGATTTCTAGAAATCTAAAAGGAGTCTGACGTGTTTGTGGTTGGAAAACAACAAGATATCATCAATGTAGATTAAAGCATCATGGACGATTATAGAGAAGATCTTAACCATTGCATTTTAAAATAATTACGGAGCAACTTTGGACTGATCAAGGATACAACAAACTGCTTGAGAAAAATGCCAAGTTGCCAAAAACCATTTTAAGATCGAACTTTAAAATACCTTTCAAGATGAATAAGGACTGGATCTTTGGAAGATGAAATTTATCATCTTTATGGAAAGCATTAAGTGGTTGGTAGTCAATAACTAATCTCTTTTTTCCACGAACTAATGCAAAGCGCTTCTCAATATAGAAAGCTTGACAAGCCCAATCTGAAGTAGTAGGTTCTATAAGACCTTGTCAAGAAAAGCATTCGCTGAGAGAGATCACTTGAGGCATACCGGATGTGTAGATTGACATCTTCATTAAGTTTGAAAGAAGATGGATAAAAACGCTCATTTTTCCAAAGCATGGATGAGTAAATCGAGTGATTTTCCGACAAAGTTCAAGGAACTTTGGAAATGGAGGTATAGGAGAGTCAGACGTATAAATGTATACAGGAAAACATCCAGATAAGGTATAAACATTTGTTTGAATTTAATGCCTCATATTTTTTCCATTTACAAGTATTCAAGATGGTTTTCCCAATAATTGAGGAAGGATTCTAGGATTACATATTGTGTGCCGAACCAATGACCGAGACAGTTTATGGAATTTAAGGATGATCAAATCTTTACCGGCGAGTTCGAACGAATCGTTAATTTCTCGAACAACGGAGATCACAAATTTCATCCGGTTCTCAATCTATCGATTCGCAAAAATGAAGGTCAGATGTATCATTTTTCTCCGATTGTTATGAGAAGATGGATTCAACATCTTCGCTGTCGTAGTAAGATCACGCAGAACGAGAAACAACTTTTATCGACTTATTTGGGCAATTGCAAAAATGTCAAAATAAAACAACATTGTATTTTTTTTTCTCGAATCTGGAAGGATCCTTTTTCTAAAGTATCGGTAAGGCTTCTTTGGTTTTTGGAAGAAGATTTGGGAAATGTTTTAGGCTTTTTTATTGGTCGACAAGCATTTTTTGTCATCTTTGCACCAAATTTTGGTAGGGTTTTTACAAAGGGTTCTTTGGTTCAATAAGATCTTTGAAGAAATCTTTTGCTCACAGATCTTATCAATTCATAAGCATGGTTAATTGAAAGATTTTTCCAAGGAGGCATTCATATGCCGAAGTTAAAGGCCCAATTGTCTTCAAGCTCCTCAAGCTCGTGGTAAAGATACGAAAGACATGCTTTAAAGATGGATCATCAATCCATTCAATTTGTAATAAAGCATGCTCATCCTTTTGTAATGCATTTCCAGTGATGTCGCTTAAGAGAACAACATTTCATCCGGTGATATTCTTTTCTAGACGCTTGACACAAGGGTTCTCTAATAAACCGCTTCATAAATGATCTATGGGATGGTTCAATCAATTTGTTCAGTATTCCCTAAACTTTCAAAACCAATCTCAGAATGATCCATGAATCTGAACAAAACTCACAGAGAACATTCTCGAGATTGTGAGGCCTTGTCATTCGCACATCAATCCACGCAGAAATTTCATGTCGAGCCCGCTATTTGTGACGAGGATGTCATCAAATGTAAACCATGTTAAGATGGTTTGAAGAATTTTCGTAAACCGTAGGAACTGTGGAGCTTACTGCTTGTGAGCCTGGTCATCATTATTATCATCAAGATTCATCAACAACGAGTGTAGATGTACAGGTTCTTCTATTTTGTATTAAGACTAAATATCCGTGATATCAGACTCGAGTCCGAATAAGTTTGTTAAGATTAGCTGAGATTATCTGAGGAGGGTAAACTTACCTCTGAGGTTGAAAATGAGCCACTGTTTTGTTGATCAATCTGCTGATAATGGTATTGGTAACCGTGAGACTTGACTTTCTTCTGAGCTTCAGGAGTTGCTTTAGAATCTTCCTGAATTCAAGATCATTCAAAAGCGGGCTTTGAGATTTTGACTTTTGATTTGGGTTTTCAGAGGTCGGCTTTGGCGGTGGAACCGAAAGAATATTCTCAGGAATGGAGATGAGAAAGCAAGTGTCGTAAGTTGATTGTTTGGAGGATCAAAAAGGTTGATATGATGTGAATAAATAGGTATGGACTGTTTTGGTAAAAGGAAGGTTGTGCTTTGTCAAGATCAATTCGCCAATTCGCTTTTCAACCGATTCTCGCTTTTCTTATTGAATTCTGGACCCCAAATACGATTGTTGATCATTGTTTTGACATCAATATCCAATTCAGAGATTATGTTATGCAGATTTGAATAAATTTGTTCAAGCCGGACAGTAATTGTGTCCACCTTTAGTCCTGTTTGTGACACCTGTGATGCCACTTTATCAATATTTTTATCAAGACGCGTGCGGGTTTTGAGCACCGGCATTGGGTTTGCCAATTTAGCATCGCTTACACCGCTTTGCTTCAGCTCTAAAGGTTGTGATTGGTGATCGACATGGGTTGAGAAATAACTTTGGTCTGGGTGTCTTTCGAGTGGAGGAAAGGATTCTTGGTATGATTGGGAAGACGAAAACATCAAGCATGACTTGATTTCATATTGACTGGGACTTAGATGAGGACTCTTTTTATTTTCCCGAAGTGCTTTCAGATTGGTAAAGGTCTGATTCGACTGGATCATCCGGGTCCCGAGATAGGACACGGAGTTTTAGGAATAGGATGCTTTTTCTTTCTCCTTTTCCTTCTTCTTATGATTTCAAAGTCTTCGTCATCATCTGTGTCATCTAAGCAGGGACAATCGGAATTACACATATGGGCTTCTGGAACATCCCATAAGAAATGACCGTTGACTTTGTCAGGATATACTGGATACCCTTCTGAGGAAAATCCATAGATTCGACTTTTGGCCAAGAGAAACCGTAATCATAAAGATAAGAGAGCCGTGGAGGGTCTGGATTTGGCTTGTCTGGAGTCTGAAAAGACAACTTGACTTGTCCATCTGATCTTCTTTCGAAGACAGCTTGGGAAGTCTGGACAGGTTCTGAATTCTGATGGAATTGCTCATAGTTGGTAAGCCATTCTAAAGGCATGAGTTTGACAACTCTTGCTTTTGAATTTGCTTCAGAATTTGGATTATGGTTGGAATTGTATCTGTGTCTGCAAGGATCATCAGTGCATCACTGGTTGTTTGTGCAGTTGGGAGATCTAGTGCATGATTTTGCAATCGATACACTAATTGATGATGGAGTGGCTAGGTTGGATCTGCCAGAGACATGTTGAAATTGGGTAAAAGGTTAACAAGACACTTCCATGGAGTGGTTAAAACGGTGCCAATAACGCATGTTGATCTTTAACCTTGTGTCCAGAGAGAGCAATGGTGATGTTTTTCTGCCATGTAAGGTGAGGATAAGTCTGACACCACCTAAATAGAGGTGTGTATAGCCTTCTCGTTTCCAGTTAGTTACGAGGTCTGTTGGTATATCCATGGTGACATATTGTTCACTTTGAGAGGCTTGAAGAGCACACTGATCAAGTCATGCGGACTAGATGTACTCTTTCAAAGAGGTCTTTGGAAATTAGAGTTCTAATGCTTGAGAAGCTTTTTGTTTGTAAAAGGTGGTATGCATTCATACTGTGAAGTGGATTCGAAGCGATTCAGGAATATACGAGTATTCAACAAGATTTTCTATTTTTGAGCTACATGTTTTCGCAAGAATGAGGTAGGAAAGAGTAAGAGGGAGAAATAGAGAAGATTTCGGGAAAATATGGGAAAATAACGGATCTTTTGGAACAAACAACGGATCGTCAATGCTCTAAGCACTCTAGATCACATCATCTCTCCATCAACACAAAAGTAATCAACTTACGAATTCGTTGAATTAAAGAAAAATTTTAAAAGTATAAATACAAAGTTGAACATGTTGAGATTCCATACAATATCTAATACAGGAAATGATAAAAACTTGTATAAACATTATGTACCACCAGGAGACTCAAATGTTAGGATCAAACCAATAGAGAAAACAATGACAATGATCATGATTGAGAGATGAAGTATTAATTGAAGGATTACATATTAAAGAAAAAAGTTGAAAAGTTACATGAAAAAGGGCAATGACATTTAAATCAGTAAATAACGATTATCCCATCGAATATGACCGAAAATGGGTTGCCCTCAAAGCCCTGTTGGCGAGCTTTTGCTTAAGTTTATTGGCTCGCCACCAAAGCATGATTTGAGGGGAAAAAATCTTTTCACTATAAGAACACCGACAATAGTGACATATACTTTATGACAGATTATGAGAAAAATGACATAGGTCATAAAAGCATGATAGAGCCATAATAGATTTTGTGTTTATCAAGTATTCATGATAGACTTATGATAGACTCATGATAGAAATAAACTATGTCAAGGATTCATGATAGAATTTTAATGTTGACTTGATTTTGTCGCTTCTTTGACTAAAATTTGGGTATTATTTAAATTGAAATATTATATGTAGCAAGCCGCTATCCAAATCCTGACAAACGGTAGACCGGATTTGGGCAGTAAGCTTCTGGAACGGAAACGGCTATCCGGATTTCATAAGTAGCATACCGGATATTCAAAAATTAAAATTTTGGCTGTAACGATAACATTAAGCGGCTAACTGGATGTTCATAAACGATAAGCCGGTTATCACCAAAATGTGCATAACGGCTAGTTTTTGAGGTCAAACTATAAGAACTCAAATCCAATTCATTTTCAAGCTCTCTAGCAAGCAAAAAAAAAAAGCACACATCATATCTTGAGCTCTCAATTCGTAAATCCTTATTCATTGAATCATCTTTGTTCTTCAATTTGTTCATCTACTCTTTAAGAGAGTTTATTTTGTTGTAATTTTCATTTCTTCATCTTAATTGTAAGTGTTTGAATGTGTGAGACACTGAAAGATTGGCAGATAATCTCTTGTCAAAAGGTTCATCAAACCTCGTCAATCAGAAACATTCGCCTTGGAAGGCTTGGATAAATCCTTAAGCTTGGATCGCTTTGGAGGCGTGGACGCAGGGGATTTAACCACGTAAACATTCGTGTGCTTTTTCTTCTCTCTTACTTATTTGTTATCGTTGTTATTAAACTTATTGCTTTCAATTTATTAAAGATTGATTGTTGTGTGGTTTTGTTAGGATAATTTTTAAAATACCAATTCACCCCCCTCTTGGGTTGCACACTTGTATTTCAACTTGCTGCCGCCATGCCAACGAACCTTGTTGATAGTAAATAGACTTCTAATTTTTAAGATAGGGAGCCAAGCACGGGAGATGAGAAGGTTGCATTTGCTTTGGTCAAAGATTTGCAAAGAAATCCTTGGGGCTTCAAATGTATTGGTGTTCGTTTGCTTTTGCTTGTTTGATTAGTTTTTGCTATTTTTATTTTTATTTTGGGATCGATGTATTTTGAAAATATTTCAATGATATAGTTTGTATATGGTATTTTAGTTGTAATATATATTAAATTTCATGTATTTTGTTATTTATTTTTTAAATATTATCATTAGATTTTCTGAAAAAAAATGTGTAGAATTTGTAAATTTGAAGAACTAATAATAATAATAATGCAATTCAAATATGAATAAAAAAAATTCAAAATAATAATAATAATGATGATGATGATGCAATTTAAGAAAGAATAATCTAAAATAAAAAAATAATTATATATTTTTTATTGAATATAATAATATTTTTATATTATAAAAATATTATTAATTGAAATAATAACCATTTTCGCGCTAAAAAATTTACAAAAATGCCAAAAATTCAAATAATTTTGAGATTCCCACTAAAATGTGGTGTGACATACAAATGACTATTAAAAACTATCATAAATTTATGACCGAAAAAATTTCTGTCATAAATTAATGACAGTGACATAGATGACGGATAGATTGTCTGTCATGCACCCATTTTTATGACAGTTATTTTTCATCACCTATAAAAAAATTCAAACCCTCAAACAACTCGGCAAGAGAATTGATCAAGTTGCCAGTCAAGTCTCCCAAACTGAAACTAAAGTTGATTCAATCAGCCATCGTCTTGATCAGATGTACATACATCTACAAGACCGTATCTCTGAGTTAGATACCGATCTCAGACGAATGATCAATAATCATATCTGGGGTCCCGAGTTTAACAAGAAAGAAGCAGAGATCAGAAAGCTCAAAGCTGAATTGGCAAGAATTGATGCTGAAAAGACTCGTCCAACACTTTTCACCCAGACACAATCCACACTTGTGCCTCCTCCTGTGTTTGAACCCTATTCACCTTTTTTATGCACCTCCCAGGCCTCACCAGCCTGTTTACAACCAATTCTTTGGTTTCTCACATCTCCAACCAACTCCTCAACCAAAACCCTCTTCACCTAAAAAATCAAAGACCAAAGTAAAAATTTCAGAACCAAAAACAAAGCCAACTTCATCCTCATCTATTCCTCCGGAACCTCCAGAAGATTCACCACAAGCCCCTCCTGAACCTCCTAAAAAAGATAAAGGCCCCATGGATCAGTATCATTATCATATTGTCCACGACTCTCTCCTGAATCCTCTGAACCAGAAACAGTATGTGAGTCCAATCCATCAGAGTCAAACTCATCTTCCTCATTCAAAAACTCAACCAGTACCTCCACTAACTCTGAATTAGAATATACTGACATTACGAGCATATTGATGGCAACTAAAACTGAAGATCCCAGTGCTTCAACTTCTACACCAATTGTTGAAGACAAATCTTCTGATAATGAGCATAAAGGCTATTTTCCATTCATCTCGAGGTCGTATTCGAATTTCATTATAGCCACTCTTCAAATCAAGTTTGGTAAAAGTTGTTGCCCCACTGATATGATCTAACAAGTCATCTAATCGGGGGATTGGAAAATGATATCGAACTGTAATTTTATTGATAGCTCAACTGTCACAAGCACGTAAGATGAGGCATATTTAGATACGATTCAAGTTCCCGTTGGATCCGTCACAAGAGCTCGAGTAAAGAAATTCAAAGAAACGGTTAATGGATTAATTCAAGCAACTTGGGCTCATCAAATTCGTAGAGGCCCGTTGAAGGAATCGCACATGATAAATGCGTGATTCAGGCTCTTAAAATTTCCAAAATAATCACATCTATGAAATAGGAAATTGGCTTGCATATTATGGCAGGAAAATATATTATTTTCCTTTTTTAGATACTTTCTCATTTCTTGAGGAGGCTATTTGGGAAACTAATCAGTTAGTTCATTTTTAATTGCCTAATTTCCATTTTAATTGATGTAAGGCATTTAAGTATATTAGGATTCTGATTTGATTTAGATTCTTTCCTATTTTTTTAGATTCATATTCTGATTTGATTTTGGTTTAAGATTTATTTCTAAAACAATTCTTATAACCAACATTATATAATGTACTCACATCCAATAAATAGAGACAGATTAGTTTTGATGCAATTGGTGAGAGAGTTAATTCTCTTTGGTTCTTAAACAAACTCTTTGAACTTATCAGATTTCCGTGGCATTTAAACTCTTGACTTATCAATCAGATCATGCATAACTAATTGTAGCGTGAAGACATACCAAGGTTTGTACTTTCATTAAACATTGAGTCGCGATATCATTCAATTCTAGGTTTAAATTTGATCATAGGGATAAATTGATTAGGGCCGTGTCAGTTCATGATGGGGTTCGTATCGTTTGGTATCAGAGCCTAGGCACCAAGATTAGATTCATCTATCTTTATTGTTTTTCATTCTTGTTTGAATTTTTCATTCTTGTTATAGTATTAAAAAGGTCGTGAATAGTGCTTCGTGAACAGTACCACGTGAATAGAATTGCGTGAACAATATTGCGCGAACAGTATTTTTAGGGTTTTTTTAATCAATTTTGCATCCTTGTGGTTTAATTCTCCTTAAATCAACAAATTTTACCTATTCATTTTCCCAAAAAAGAGAGAGAGAGAGAGATCCCAGATTCTTTAGTGCGCTTGTAGGTGTAACATCCTTTTGTGTAATTCCATTGAGGTGGCAGTAAGGTAACCTAGGGCGTAACTGCCCGGCCCGTTGGCACAATTACAAATGTGTTCAGCCCCTCATGTCCACCCACTGCTTAGTGTGGGGCTCTACACTTCCATGGTATAAGGAAATAAAGTTGCACCTTAGCATCAACTTAAGCTTTTAACCTAGTGGTAAGTGCTTGATCCTAACAATTGGTATTAGAACGAGGTCACGGGTTCAACCTGCCACATAAGTAATTTTGGGGATTGTTCGTTACAAGCCCAAAGATTTTTTTTTTGTAGGTGTAACATCCTTTTGTGTAATTCCATTGAGGTGGCGATAGGTTACTGAATCGCCTACCAGTAGTATAATTACAAATGTAGCCCCTTATGTCCACCGCCAGGGGCTCAGGTTACATGGTATAAGGAAATAAAATCGCACCCTCGCTATTAGCTTAAGCTTTTAAAAAGAAGGCACTTGATCCCAACACCCGACCTCCGCTTAAAATCTTTTGTTCATTTTCTATTACTAGTGTCTTGGAAGTTCAAACTGTTTTGCCCA
This sequence comes from Citrus cavaleriei, assembly GCA_030448925.1. Taxonomy (NCBI): domain Eukaryota; kingdom Viridiplantae; phylum Streptophyta; class Magnoliopsida; order Sapindales; family Rutaceae; genus Citrus; species Citrus cavaleriei. Next base: position 20,984 of record JAUJEN010000612.1, read on the forward strand.
TAGTGAAAAATTTTTAAATCAAACCCGCCTACATATGCTTTTACTCTTGAAATTCGAGTCTCTTTAGTGTAATCTTTGTGAATTGCTGTCGAAATCTTGATATTGGTTTGATTAGTTTGATAAGACCGAGTGAGAATTACTTTGAGTGTAAAAAGGCAAGAGAATGAGACTGTAATAGAGGGTAAAAGCCAATAAATTTGAGTGAAACACAAGTGGAAATTGAGTGAATCATTTTCTTGAGTAAAACACGTAAAGGAGTGAGGTGATGCCCTTTCCACATTATTTCTAACTTTTTTTTTTCCAGATGTTAGCCATGTCTTACAACCTAGAACGAGACACAAATGAAGAGGATTAATCCACAGCTACTCAGATTGCAAATTGAAGCATTGACGGGAGAGATGAGAAGGTTGAATTAGAGCATATACACGAGTGTTTGGATCAAATGGAGAACACACGGTAAGTGCACCTACGCTCCCCAAGGATCGTAAGAGAAAGAGCTTGCCAGTAGGAGAGATTGATGACTATTATAGGGATGAGTATGATGAAGGGGAGGACTCAATAGGTAGTTATAAAAGAGAAAAGATGAAGATCCATCCTTTCAAGGTAAATCCGACCTGGAAGCATACCTTGAATGGGAGAAGAAAATGGAGTTCATATTTGATTGCTATAATTTATCATAGGCAAAAAAAGTTAAATTGGTTGTGATTGAGTTTTCTGACTATGCTATTACCTAGTGAGATCAGCTTGTTATAAGTAGGAGGCGAAATAGGGAATGTCCAGTTAAGACATGGGATGAAATGAAATCATTGATGAGAAGACATCTTGTACCTAGCCACTACTATTAAGACTTGTACAAAATCAATTACAAAGTTTAACACAGGGTAGTCGAAGCATGGAGGATTATTACCAAGAAATAGATATTGCCATGATTAAAGCAAATGTGGAAGATGATAGAGAAACTACTATGGCACGATTAATGAATGGCCTTAATTGGGAGATTGCAGATAAGGTTGAGTTGCAACATTATGTGGAGATTGAGGAGATGGTCCACAAAGCTCTTAAGATTGAGTAGTAACTCAAGAGGAGGGCAAACACCCGTGCAGCCTCGAAGTTCTACCTTGAAGCCAAGTTATATGACATGAGATGAGATGCCATAAGCATCTACTGCACCTAAGCCGTGATCCGAGCCCTTCAACCACAATTCACAAGGCAACACTGTGACTGCCACTATTAAGAATCTAGATATTAAGTGTTTTAAATGTCAAGGCAATGGTGAGATTGTAACTAAAGATGACAAGAAAGAAAATGAGATGCCACCATTGAAGGATGTCGAAGATGAAGAGTATACAACCCTTGGGGAATTGACTTTAGTCATTAGGAGAGCTTTGAGTGTGCAAGTAAAGGAAGAAAAAACAGTGCAATGGGAAAACAATTTCTATACTAGGAGCTATGTTCAAGACAAAGTATGTAGTATGATTATTGATAGAGGAAGTTGTATTAATGTTGCTAGTACTATCATGGTAGATAAGTTAGGGCTTCCGACACTTAAACACCCATGACCATTGTTGTGCAAATTTTATTGAACTCGCAAGTGCACGAATCTATTGTAGAATAGACTAATGGTGACGAGTGTCGATCCCACGAGGAGGTGGATTTTAATTGTGTGTAGAGTTAATTTTGTAAATGGGGGGTTGGATTTGTGGTGAAAGTGATTTAGATTATCCTAAAATTGGAATTTAAATGGCGAGAATAAATTGAATCAAAATCTATTGAAATGACATACTTGGGTATATGGATCCGTATCAACATGCATCATGGGCTAAATATTCCTTATTAATACCAATTAAATCATGAGGGGGGAATCCACACCTCATGAACCACACTCTAATCAATATTGTGCTAAGGGCTTATCGTGCTAAATAATAATAACCTTGTACTAGGGAGCCGGTGTAACCAGGGCGGTATCTAGACAAGCTTATTATTATTTGTCGACGAGAAGTCAAAACATCCACAAAAAATAGAGGGGAAGAGAAAATAAATTTACCAAATAAAGCCCATGACACATGTTGAGACTTTACCTTCAACCCAAGCTTGAAAGAAAATTAGTTACTCATAATTGAAATAGGGGCAAAATGAGAATTTATTAAAATACATAGAAAATACAAGATGAAGAAGGAATTACAGGAAATGGAGTCCAAAAATGGATTCAGAGGTATCAAATTAAGGGGAGGCCCTTTATAGACATACAAAGCAAATCACCATCGGATTAAAAATAGTTCGACGCCAGATTACGCTATCACAACAAGACGCCGATTTAATGATGAACAAGAATACGTTTGACCTCGCTTGAACAAGAACGCTTGGTTTGAAAATAATCCCAGTAATGCATGACGCGACAAGTTTTAGTCCACTAATATGCTACCACGCCACCATCAACATAAAGAATTTTGACCAATAGATCATGACACCATCAAATGTCACATTATCTCAATGCTACGCCATCATCGATCCGCTTCCATGCGAATAAGAATATAGACACTGCATATGTGAATAAGTACCGCATACGTGAACAAAGGCCATTTTTCCTTTTATGCCCTCCTGTTTCAACGCCCCGAAGTTCAAAAGTGATGTCCGCTTTGCTTATTGCGAAAATGACTATGAAATACACAAAAATACTTAATTAAAATAAACACACATAATTAAATTACAAGAACCTTAAATACATAAGTAAGTAAGCAGAAGACTAAATGTAAAATGACGATTTTCTCCTTTATAAATATACATTTTCTAACACTCAACACCCCCCCAACCAGCTTATTGCTAGTCCCTAGCAAATAAAGCGAAAACGAAATTCAAACACAAATTTATTTTTTATTTATTTTATTTTTAAACAATCTTGTTTATTCAATCAGACTAATGGTAGCAATCAAATAAAAGTATAAGCATTATCTCCAGTCTAAAGCAACATCACACCCACGTCAACCATCCACATGAATCAGCCTAGTAAATTGTCATAGCTACTTTCAAGAATGACATGTCAAACCCCAAAATCTCACCCAAGAGTGACACTTCACAAAGAAATTAAACCCAATAAAAAATAGTCACTCCAATGAATGGTACTTGAGAGAAAAATAATAAAGAAGGATATCACACGCCTCACCAAGATGAAAGAAATGTGCCTCACTTAGAAATAATACGTTTCAAGTCAAATAAAATGCTAACCCAATTTATTTATTATTATTTTTTTAATGCACCACTACATCTTTTAGCCCATATAACTAGCTTCTACTTGACTATAGCCCTAAAATCAAGAAGGATTTTATTAGATGTAACGAGGGGACATGGCTAATAAAAGAAATAAGGAAAACAAAGTGTATGTTTGAGAAAAATGCAGAGAATTTTTTTTTTAATTTTACAATTTTTTTTAATTATTTTTATTTTTATTTTTTTAGGGTTAACTCAAAAGAAATATAGAGATCGTGTATAAAATAATAAACTGCTAAGTTGTATAAAGAATAGGCAAAAGGGTTAATCTCCAAGAAAAATGATAGGCTCAAAAACTCACTTGGCACTTATTTATGACATGTTCATTCCTTCAAGCAACTCATATTTTTCTCTGACATCAATGAAAGTAAAGAAACCCAGTAACATCACTTAAGCAAAAAGATAATACAAATACTAAAATTTAAAATTAATCATGTCATCCAATGTTAAAACAAATCACACAATTTTTTTTTAAACAACATTTTACCCCCAACCTATTCTAAACATGAAAAGGAAAAATATGCAGAAATGTGAAAATGAAAACTAATTAGAAAAGTTATACTTAAATGAAAGAAATGTTTTTTTTTTAACTAAGATGCTTTCAGATACTACACTCCATATTCACCATCTTCGACTAAAAAATTTGAAAGTGTATATTTATAAAGGAGAAATTAAAAGGAAGAAGAAAATGAACATCAAAACATAATAAAGAAAAAGAAAATGTCTGAATTTTTTTTTCAAACGACGAAGACGCTTTAGAGTCACTACACCCATATTCACCATCTTCAACACAAAGGTTAGCAATGCTTAGTTTCTACAACAAAATTAGTAAAAACTTAACCAAGATTCCATAATTGTCGACTATTCCTCCCCCAACTTAACGTAAACATTGTCCTCAATGTTGTAAAGGAAAGTAGAGTTGTAAGACATCACCGTGGTGCAACACGTAAGAAAATATTTACAGGAGAGTTAAATCTAATTTGTACTTCATGCTATCGTTACTGCCATTATTTGACGCCCAACACAAAGCGTCCGTGGGTCCGCCCCATTATAAGCTTGTAACATATCAAGTAGCTCATTAGCAATGTGAGCACAAATAAAAGTTTTTTCGACCTGGAAGGAAGTAGTTTTTATTGCATGGTTAAGAAATGCGATAAAGCCATCATAAAAAGTTATTGACATTTAACAAACCGATGGGTTTCGGTGAATGTGCGACGGGCCCAAGATGCTAGTGTGATAAGTGCCTCTAGTGGCAAGATCTTCCGAAGGAAAATAAAAGCATCAGCATGATTAAGCATTTCAGTTATTCTTTCGCATACCGATACACTAACTCTTCTCCACGATGAGTCGAAAAACCGCAAAGGTTTTAGAGCTCTTGGGACGATGCCTAACACTTGGCTTCCTCCGATAAAAGCAAACCGAGACCAATTCGATAACCCTACTCTCCTCCATACATGTAATTTTCTCTGTCGACCAAGATCTACAATGATCAACGAACTCTTTACGTTTGCCATAGGTAAATCCAGAAAGCACACAAATGTTCTTGAATTGTCTATTGGGAGTAGCTGCCATTGGAATACTTCTCAAAAACAATTTGTGAGTGCTTGACAAAAAAAAATCACATTTAAGAATCTTGGTGACACACGGTGTGAACGAAAACATGTTTAAATAACGCGTGAAGCACATGGCTCTGACTCAAAAAGGAAACAGTAAAAAGCAAAAAGCAAACAGTAATAAAATTATTAAAGACAATAATGAAAACAATAAAACAATAGTGAAATAAAATAACAGTAAAGTAAAAGGATATTTACAGGTAGTTGCGACTGTGGCTCACATCTTCCTCTGGTTTTACGTCCAGAAACGGCTTAAACGCCCTCTATAGGTCGAGGAAGGGCTTCCCATCCAGTTTTCTTATAAACTGGCAAACATGGTCGTTTATAGTCAGATTCCCGAGACTATATCGTGCATGCTCTTTCTGGAATAATGACCATAATTGGAGAATCGCTCCTTGCACATATCCACTGGGATGCGTTTCAAGAGATAAAAGAATATCATCCAATGACTCCTTATTCAAGCCATCCCTAATGAATTGAATTTTATCTTCCCTGTTATCAGACACCATTCCTAAAGAACATGGGTTTTTATCACAACTCATTCTGGCACACTTATGACAAGCAACAGAAATTCTTCGAGCTTGCTTTCTTTGCATAATTTTACCACAACCAGTATGTATGCAATAAATTTCGAGGTAACTCACCGCCGATTGTACTTTAGCCTCGATTAACCAACTGGATGTCCGGGTATGTTATTCCTCATGAGCAATCGCATGCATTCGACCTTTATAGATCGTAAGGAGGGCATTCCGAGGAAGTAAGTAATCGCCATGTTTTTAAAATCTAGTTTCATACATTCGCTTCGAATATCGCTTATGGGAAAAAAGTAACTTGACTTGATTGTCACGGAGTACCGTTATCCGCCACTTCACCGAGGTAACAAACTAAAGCACACAAACAAAAACAAATTAAAACACACAAAGAAAATTAAAATCGCCCTCTTATCAATTTACCTCGCTCCAACCGGATGTCGAACACTTCTCTCAATGTCTCCGGTTGGCTTTTCTAAACCTCAACATAGATACTAACTCGTGGTTGCAGAGCCCAAATAATGTGTTTTACAAAATTGAATCATTGATGAGTTTTAACACGCTTGAAGTGGTTTAAGAATGTTCGTGGAGAAAATAAGTATGGTACTAATTATTAACAATTATCAGAGAAAACTTAATGGTAAAACAAACAGACTTATGCAAAAATAATTTCAATTAGGAAAAGAATAATAAAAAGAAAGAAATAAAAATCAAACCACCGAATAGAAAAAAAATCAATTCAAATCACCAAATTTATTTCAATGTCTTCTCCATGGTTGGTACTCAGATATGGCTTTAATCTTTGACCATTAACTTTAAATGTGACACCGCTTTCGGGTCCTTAATTTCCCAATGTGGAAAAATATAAGTATGAACAATAAAGCGGACCACCATCGAGAGCGAATTTACCGGGAATGCAAAAGAATTGAATAAAAGCACTTTTCAATTGAGGAACGATTTTCTCATAATTTGCTTGTCATGGAAGACTTTCATTCGTTCCTTGTAAATCGTATGCATCATTGCAAATTTCTTCAAGTTCTCCCAGCTGTAATCTTCTTTCTAAGTCGCTATGTCAAAGTTGAATTTTCGATAGCCCAATACGCACGATGCTCGAAGTTCGTGTGGCAAGCTTTTTCCATACACTAGCCCGTAGGGTGACATCCCAATCGGGTCTTCAAAGCCGCCTCTATATGCCCATAATGCATCATCAAGTCTTAATGACCAATCTTTTTCGTCCGCCTTCCATCTTTTCTAATTACGTGCTTTTATTTCTATCGGAGATCTCAACTTGGCCACCGGGTTTCTGGATGATATGAGATCGCCACTTTCAGTGATTGAATACTTTGTCAAAAGAGCTTTGAATGCTTTGTTACATAAAAAGTGGGCACCACCATCACCGATTATCGCCGAGGGAATCCAAAGCGAAACAACGTTGCTTTTCAAAAATCCTATCACCACCTCAGGATCATTGGTTCTACATGGAATTGCTTCACCCATTTCGATATCGTAGTCAACAAAGAACCAATATGTATTGATGGCCAAAAGGGGAAAGGGTCCCATGAAGTCGATACCACGAAAAATCTCAACCACTAAATTGATTTAGTGGCATCACGTTCCTTCGTAATGGTCCCCATTCGTTGACACACATAAGAATGTAGCAAATATAAGCCAATAATAAACCACATCAGTAAAACTTTAGTCATTGCTTTTCAAGACCTAAATGGCCTCCATGCTTGTTCATGGCGTAATGAAAGAATATTCTGAATTTCATTTTCTCGGGACACATCGCTCAACAATTTGATCTCGCATAATACTTAAACAAATACGGGTCATCCTAAAAGAAATTCTTTATTTCTACAAAAAATTTGGCCTTGTCTTGCTTCGGTCCAATGCTCGAAGTTGACTGAATAAGATAATTCACGATGTCAAGATACCACAAATACTTCCACACTCATCAATCGTTCATCCTGAAATGACTCATCTAATGGTAATGTTTCCATAATCAGGTCAAAATGGAGACGAGAGATGGTCCGCCACAACATTTTCTCGGCCTTTCTTATCTTTAAATTCCAAGTCAAATTCGCAAAAAGTAACACCCAACTAATTAGTCTATTTTGCATCTTTCAGAGAAGATATTTAAGAGCATGATCTGTGAACACAATTATTTTACAACCAATGAGATAAGATCGAAATTTCTCTAATGCAAACACTACTGTTAGCATTTCTTTTTCAGTAGTAGAATAGTTCAACTATGCATCATTCAATGTCATACTAGCATAGTAAATAACATAGGGAATTCGATCAACTCTTTGTCCTAAAACTGCTCCTACTGCATAATCAAATGCATCACACATGAGTTCAAATGGTAAGCTCCAGTTTGGGGCCTGAATGATAGGTGATGATGTCAACAATTGCTTTAATTTTTCAAAAGCCACAAGACATGAATCATTAAAGATAAAAGGTACATCCTTAGCAAGTAGATTGCATAAGGGTCTAGAAACTTTGCTAAAATCTTTTAAAAACGCCTATAAAACCAAGATGCCCAAGGAAAGATCTTTACTTCTGCTTTCATGGAGAAGATTAGAAATGAGATCCACCTTGGCTTTGTCAAGCTCAATACCTTTGCTCGAAATGATGTGACCGAGAACAATACCTTGTTTTACCATAAAATGACACTTCTCCCAATTTAAGACCAAGTTCTTTTCGATACATCTTTCCAGAACTAGTGTTAGATAATGTAAACATTGATCAAACGAGTCACCAAAAACAAAAAAGTCATCCATAAAGACTTCAAGGAATCGTTCAACCATATCAGAAAAAATGCTTAACATGCATCGTTGAAATGTAGCTGGTGCATTACATAATCCAAATGGCATTCTCCTATATGCAAAAGTGCCAAAAGGGTAAGTGAAAGTAGTTTTCTCTTGATCTTTTGGCATATGGATCCGATTGTATCCCGAGTAGCCATCTGTAGCAATAAAATTCATGGCTCGCTAATCTATCAAGCATTTGATCGATAAATGGTAAAGGAAAATGGTCTTTACGCAGATGTAATTCAACTTTCTATAATCAATGATACATCGCCATCCCGTAGTCACTCTAGCTGGTATCAATTCATTATCGGCATTGGTAACATCGGACTCGACTTTTTAGTGGACAACTTGTGTGATCGACCCATGAACTATCGTAAATTGGTAAATGATACCGCGCCTAATAGCTTAAGGACTTAAGCTTTCTAACAACTTCTTTCATGTTGTGATTTAACCGACGCTTGCATTTCCTGTAGATTTAGCATTTTCATCAAGGTGAATGTAATGCGCGCATCGGATTTATACATTTTATGTCCGCTGGTCCATCATAATGCTCCTTTGTACTTTTTTAAAACATCCAACAACTTACCTTTTGTTCGTCGGATGATGAGATGATTACCGGCAGAGTGCTTTTCTTCCCAAAACGCATATTCCAAAGTGTTGGTAATGGTTTTAGCCAAGTTTCGGTGGTGATTCTGACGGGATGAGTTTTTCTCCGACGGTGCTAGTTGTTCAACTCTCGACTTCCATTTATTAGGTCCATGGATGGCCGAGTCAAGTAGGCGTTGACCCATCGACCGATCCGTCATATCAAAATCCAAACCAAAGCTGAAGTTAAACATGTTTCAGAAAGGATCATCACTAAAGAAAAGTATTATCAACTATTGTTTCTATTAAATCCACATCAACAATTCCATCATCTGCATTATGAGGTTGTTTGGCAATGTTGAAGATGTTCAGCCCATAGTCATGTTGCCAAGGACAATCGATATTTCCAGCTTTACATTGAATGCGAAAGATCCGCAGCTACAAGAAAGGTTGGCCTAGAATAATTTCTTTGAATCCTGTATTGGTTGAGTGTCAATTACAATGAAATCAACAGGAAAATAAAACTTGTCTACCTGGATAAGCATGTCCTCCACAATACCACGAGGTATTTTCCAATCAAGTCGTAACACCATTGAGTTGTGTAATTCTCCAAGTCCAAGTTTCAAAATACTCGAGTAAGGCAACAAATTTACACTAGCTCCTAAATCTAATAAAACATTCTCAATTGTGGTTCCCTATACCATATGAGATACTGGGAGCTTCGTGATTTTAGAGGAATTTTATGTTGGAGGATAGAACTAACGTTTTCTGTTAAAAATGTCTTCTTTTGAACATGAATGTTTCTCTTTTTAGTACAAAGGTCTTTAAGAAACTTGGCATAAGATGGAACTTGTTTAATAGCATCAAGCAAAGAAATGTTAACACTTACCTGTTTGAAGATTTCAAGAATCTCACCTATGGATTTTCCCTTCTTTCCTTTAGCTAACCTCTGAGGAAATGGAGCTTTAGGAACATATTCTCGTAGGTTGGTTTCTTCTTTCTCCTCCGGTGGTGAGTCCTCAACATTCACATGTACAATTTGATTTTCTTTTGTCACCGGCATCTCCACTTTGTTGTCGACTTCTTTTCCTTTTCGCAAGGTCATGACTGCTTTGACCTCTCCATGCTGCTGTGGTGAACTGGTACTTGCTTCATGTACTTTAGATTAGGCAATCGTTGACTTGGAAACTTGCCTTTCTCAACGGTCATTGCTAAGGTCTCGAATCAAGAAGCATGTCCCCACCATCTTCTCGAGGCTTGAAACCGATTGGGTCATGAAAGCCCGCTCAACTCATTTCGTAGTCCATCAACGGTGCGGTTCTGCTCAATCGTGGAGTGAGTAACATTCTTGAGATTCTCGAATGAATCTCCCATGGTCCGGTAGTAGTTCGCCTTCCGGTCTAAATGGTAGAGGCTTGAGGATTTCGAGGAATTGCTTGCAGGAGTCAGCCGGGTCCATTCTCATAAATCCTCGAGACCATGAAAATCGGGGTGGTCTCCATCCGTGGTTATACGTCGAGTACGGGTTGTAATTGGTTTTCTCATTACACCCATGGCATTGGCTTGATCCGAGTACGAAGTCATGTGATTCGTTGATTTAGCAAATGATAACGATGCTATTTGTCGAGCAAGACCTTCAACCATCTCCTTGACTTCTTTCGATTCTCGACTACCAATGTGAACCTCTATTCACCCTTTAATTCTTTTAGTATTCCTGAGTGATCGACTCTGTTGTTGGGAATTATCTGCTTGTCGCTGGAAAAATTCCCAAATCTCTGATGCACTTTTTGACATTAGCTCTCCTCCACTTGTTGCCATTAGTCATTCTTGCACATTTGGCAATAATCCCTCCAAAAAGTATTGGCATTGGTGCTATTTCTCGTACCCATGATGTGGATACTTCAAGAGTAGCCCATTGAATTGCTCCCATGTTTCGAAAAACTCGTCATCTCTCCTAAACTTCGAAATTTCCTACTTAATAAGATTGGTTTTATGCACCGGAAATATTTATTAAAAAAATTTTGTAACCATTTGTTCCCGATGCAACGCTATTAGCAGTGTAAAGCCATGAACGAGCTCTATCCTTTAAAGAAAATGGGAATAGTCTAAGTTTTACATCATCGCCTAAAAATTCTCGATTTAAAAAGTTTGACAACAAGCATTTAAAATCATTCAGATGATTATATGGATCCTTATTTTCTAAGCCATAGAATGTAGGGAGACAATTTAGCACACTAGGTTTTAGTTCAAAACTCCTAGCAGCTACATTTGGGTATCTTATACATGATGTGCTCAAATTAGCTAAGGGACTGAAATAATCCTTAAATAGCCTCTCCTGTGGTTGCAAATCCATTTTATTTTTAACTTGTTTGTGTGTGCGAAGTGTTTTCTCAAGTTCAAGGACTATAGGTTCAAAATTAAGTAATAATGACCTTCGACCATGCATGCAAAACAAATAAAATGAAAATAAAGATGGGAACAAAACAAATAAAAATAAAGAAGAAGGAGAAATTACATTACTAACCTTATCATGCTATTAAAACCTTTCTATTAAAAATATACAAACAAACAAAAATTACAAAGAAAAATAAATTGAAAATTAAATTACAGAATTTTAAAGAAGAGAAAAAAAAAAAGAAATACTAACCTTTAAATGTAGATTCACTTTTTTTTTCCTTTTTTTCTTTTATTTTAAAAAAAATACAAGAAAACAATTAAATGGAATTATTCACAAAAATTAATTCTATGAATCAAAATTACTTGCCACCTCGGCAACGGCGCCAAAAACTTGTTGTAAGGTAATCATATCTTGAAAACCATTCTTTAAGCCAAGCAAGGGAGATGAGAAGGTTGCATTTGCTTTGGTCAAAGATTTGCAAAGAAATCCTAGTGGGCTTCAATGTATTGGCTGCCCGTCAGGTTCGTTTGCTTTTGCTTGTTTGATTAGTTTTTGCTATTTTTATTTTTATTCTAAAATGTAAGGAAAATAACTTAGTAGATTTCTAAAATTAATTAGCTTTAAAATTGGAATCAATGCAACTATAATTAATTGATTAATTTTTGCAGGTCTTTTCTGATTTGATTGAAAAGGCACGATGGCGACTGTTGGATTATGAGTTATTGGGTTAACTCAATGAGAATGTAGTTAACTATTCTTGTAAAGTTCTGTAATCTGTAAGAGGAATATAGCTATGAGTTTTCTTAGAAAATGATGAATTTTATTCTTTTTGTTTCTTGTTATTAACTTTTATTAGTTGTAAGAGATGCTTGTATTGTATACGCCTATGATGTGTAAATCTAATAAAGTATAGTTATGCTTGATGATAGTAAAACAACCTTTACTAATGGTTCTTTTTACTTAGGGACGCTTATGGATTATGTGTCATTAGCACTATCTAGGGACTATTTTTTTACTAGGTAGTAATAATTTACTGTTATTTGTGATTTTATAGTTTCCGTGGAATATGATCTTTTTGGTAATTAATGGAATCAACCAAGGTTTATTTTGTGGTCGTTACATGTTTGTTGTTTCCATATGCTTGTGTCTTTGTTTCATCTTCGTAATCTTCAATTTCATCCTTTTGGCCCTTATTTGTAGTGTGAAGTTATTCTTCTATCTTAAAAAAATTCATTAGGTTTACTCGGGTGTTGTTGTTGGTGCAAGAAAGGCATTAACTTGTGGTTCCCTTTCTCTGTCAATATCTCTAAATTAATGGGTTGATCTCTATGCCGAATGGAAGTAGTTATATTTTGATCAATCATCAACAAGTGATTATTGGTTTTTTTTCTATTATAGGAAGAAAGATAAAAGCCATGAGAGTGAATTCAAGGATGCAATCAATGTCTTTTTACCTTTGACAAATGCTATTATAGATATTGAAAGATAATTTCCAAGTAGTTGCTTGCTCAGTATATTTTAACCAACAAGGAACTATATTTTCTTTTACTTGTTCTTAGGGTGCAACTCGTTGTATGACAACACAAAAGAAGAGTATGATGGAGATTGAGTCAGTTGAAGTTGCAGGCAAATCTGATATTGGCTGCAGCCTTATATTTAGTAATTTGCTAGCTCTAAGCCTCAAGCCTTTTATTATTTGGTCTATGCTCTCTCTTTCACCTTTGTCTTTCTTGTCAGACATTAATATTTTAATTATTTATTTTCCATATGAATTAAAGTAGCTTTAGCTTTAACTTTATTAGCTACAAGCCTGCTTTAGGCTTTATAACCTTTTGAAAATAACAAGCATATTTAGTAAGGCATCCATGCCTCTAATTAGCTTTCTAGTCTTTCAATAAATTTTAAATTTCTCAAAACTAAATGCAACATGTGACCTTTCGTTTGTTTGAGTTTCTCTTATCAAACTTACTTTCTTTTTGAAAAATTGCATGTTAAAATGAAACTCAATAAATTATATATAAATTGATAATGCGCATGAATTCTTAGCATGGAAAATTTTTGCTCTTTCATGTGGGTTTGTTGTTCAATCATTGCCTACATCATCTATAAATGCTAAATTGTTGTACATGTTATGTGCCATGTCCCCCGAAACGTCCCAACTGCATTTGCTTTAAAGAGGTCACTTGTCAAGACTATGGCAAATTGTACAATGCATGCTCCTGTTTCAAGTCTGGGCATAATTGTACAAAGGTGAATTTTTGTTCTAATTTAGCAAAATGCTGCAATAATACTTGTTGTCTATAATTACCTAGAACTCATTCTATCTAGCTTACATCTAGATTATATAAACAGATTATCCTCTGTGACAAATTTCAATAAAGTGCCCATACCAAGATGATAAAAACTTCTCATTGACTTAGCCTTATTTATATTACGAGTTAGCTTTATTTATATTATGTTGTTAAACTTGTTTCTTTATAACATGCACAATTGGTTGTGATAAAAGTTTAATCAAAGTTGAACCTTTGTGAGGCTTCCATATATTGGATTCATAGAATAATTTGTTCATCCTCTCAAAATAGGTTGTGTATCTTAATTTCATTTGGATGAAATATCCTGGCATGGTGGCATTAAAGACTATTAGCGTGCTATAGTTTGTTATGTGTGCTATGTTTGTTTTCAGGTACTATCCATTTGGTTGTTGCTGAACGAGGATTTTAGTTGTGGTTTTGGTGGACTTTGATTTTTGGTACAAGTTTTTTGCAGCTGGTAATATTGTAGTTTATTTTGGGATCGATGTATTTTGAAAATATTTCAACGATATAGTTTGTATATGGTATTTTAGTTTTAATATATATTAAATTTCATGTATTTTGTTATTTATTTTTTAAATATTATCATTAGATTTTCTGAAAAAAAATGTGTAGAATTTGTAAATTTGAAGAACTAATAATAATAATAATGCAATTCAAATATGAATAAAAAAATTCAAAATAATAATAATAATGATGATGATGATGCAATTTAAGAAAGAATAATCTAAAATAAAAAATAATAATAGATTTTTTATTGAATATAATAATATTTTTAAATATTATTAATTGAAATAATAACCATTTTCCCGCTAAAACATTTACAAAAATGCCAAAAATTCAAATAATTTTGAGATTCCCACTAAAATGTGGTGTGACATACAAATGACTATTAAAAACTATCATAAATTTATGACCGAAAATTTCATTATAAATTAACGATAAAGTTGACATGATGACGATGATTGTCATTACTATTTTGATACGCTTATTTTTCACATCTATTATATGTTTTCTTATAGTGTTTATTTTTTAAATTGATTATTGACTACAAAATTTTTAATTCCACCATTCCATTCTTTCAAGCCTTATAAGTGGCTTATTTGAGATTCAGTTCATGAACCTTTTATGTATGCAATTAGCCTTTGATTTAAGAAGATGTTAAGGATCTTGACAATTTGTGTCGATCATCAATTAACCATACACAATTCAGAGGAAGGGAATAATGGCATATCCACTTGTGGATTTAGTAATAACAATTAATACATTCATGGCAAAGAAAGCAAGAAAATAAAAAGAATTTTAAAAATACATACTCTCCAATCATACTCAAGAAGTCATGGACATGTTCAACTAAACATAAAACTAAAAAAGAAAAGAAAAAACTAAGAACTAAAATCCAAAAAAAAAGAAAAGAAAAAATATACCATGATCACACATGGTAATCTGTTAACACTGATATGAATAGGTATATGATCGGACATTTTAGTCAACCATTGAATAAAGAGAGAGAGCATAGCAACTTACCTAAATAGCAACTGGTGGTGGAGACTAGAGACAATGGCGCAATGGACCAATGATTGTCGCAAACAGCAACAAGTGAGCACAGAAACAAAAGCAATCGTTGTTCACGTGTGCACTGTAGAAGAGTTAGTTTTGCACTGTACGAGCCGAAGCATGAAACAGGGTTAAATATGGGTTAGGGGTTTCTACCATTTTGAATTGGGAAGAAGGGCACCTGTATTGGAGTACTAGAGAAAGAGAGATGAGAAAGATTTTAGGGTGTTTATTTTTAGAGCATAACTATTATACATGCATGTATCTTATACAAGGGAAAATGCTCATAGTTGGATTTAATAATATGAAATCTAACCGATGAGATTAAATTCATTATTAAATTAATTAAAAAATTTAGAAGACTTAAATCTAAAATAACAGATAACTTGAAAGTTCAGATTCAGCTCCAAGGAGCAGACCAGACACCCACATCAAAACTTGCCACTCTTCATCACCAAATAGTGTATCGATTACAAAATCATGCACTAGATCTTCCTACACCTTACACCACATCTGATGCCTTAATGATCCTTGCCGACACAAACACATTTCCAACCATCATCCAAATTCCTAAACAAATCCAGAAACAAGAATTGCTCAAACTCATGCCTCTTGAATGGCTAACCAATTATGAGCACTTCCACCAAAACTCTGAACTAGTTCAAACAACAGAAGCCACGTTTGAAAGAAGACAAAATGGCCAAGTCAAACTATCTTTCCAAACACCTGAATCTCAACCTGCTCCAGACACTCCAAGGCTTTCTTACACTGTTATGATTACAGCAGTCCAAACTGGTCAAGAAAAGAAACTTCCAATTCATAGTTTTTCATCCGAAGGGTATCCTGTATATCTTGATAAAATCAATGATCATTTTCTATGGGATGTTCTTAAAGCCCATATGTGTAATCCGGATTGTCCTTGCTTGGATGATACAGATATTGATGACGACCTGGAAGTTATGAGGAGAAAGAGAAAGAAAACGAAAAACCCTTCTCCTTAAAAAAAAACTTGAAAATCTTTTCCTCCCCACTCTCCACCAGATCCCAAACCTCCTGTTCAACCAATAAAATCATGCCTAATGTTTTCAGGACAATCTTATGAAGAGTCATTCCCTCCACTTGAAAAGCAGACATACACTCAAACTAGAGTTGTCTCCAAACCCTTTGTCCAATCTCCAGTTACAGCCTCTGGGCAACCTGAAGAACCAAAACAGTATGAAGCTGTTTTAAATTGGCAAACCAAAAATGCCAATGCTCAAAATCAAACCCTCAAACAACTCGGTAAGAGAGTTGATCGAGTTGCCAGTCAAGTCTCCCAGACTGAAATTAAAGTTGATTCAATCAGCCATCGTCTTGATCAGATGTACATACATCTACAAGACCGTATCTCTGAGTTAGATACCGATCTCAGACGAATGATCAATAATCATATCTGGGGTCCCGAGTTTAACAAGAAAGAAGCAGAGATCAGAATGCTCAAAGCTGAATTGGCAAGAATTGATGCTGAAAAGACTCGTCCAACACTTTTCACCTAGACACAATCCACACATGTGCCTCCTCCTGTGTTTGAACCCTATTCACCTTTTTTATGCACCTCCCAGACCTCACCAGACTGTTTACAACCAATTCTTTGGTTTCTCACATCTCCAACCAACTCCTCAACCAAAACCCTCTTCACCTAAAAAATCAAAGACCAAAGTAAAAATTTCAGAACAAAAAACAAAGCCAACTTCATCCTCATCTATTCGTCCGGAACCTCTAGAAGATTCACCACAAGCCCCTCCTGAACCTCCTAAAAAAGATAAAGGCCCCATGGATCAGTACCATTATCATACTGTCCACGACTCATCTCCTGAATCCTCTGAACCAGAAACAGTATGTGAGTCCAATCCATCAAAGTCAAACTCATCTTCCTCATTCACAAACTCAACCAGTACCTCCAGTGACTCTGAATCAGAATATGCTGACATTACGAGCATATTGATGGCAACTAAAACTGAAGATCCCAGTGCTTCAACTTCTACACCAATTGTTGAAGACAGTTCTTCACATAATGAGCATAAAGCATCTTAAACAGAACCAGTGCCAGGATCCTTAGGCTTAAGGCAAGTGCAGAGCATACTCAGTATGAAAATTTAGAGGTGATCGTATACTTGTTAACCCAAATAATTATAGTGGGATCCATTTGAGTTCTTTTTAGTAAAAGGGTAATGGAGCTGGTGGAGGTGGAGGATCCACGGTTTAGGTTATAACATGGGACGAGGTTTTTCCTTTTTTTCTTTTTTTCCACGTGTGTTGCATAATCATCGCTTTCGTCTCCAATCATCCCTAGGGACAATTGGGTCAACATGCCCCAACCAGGCATCCCATGAAATGGCCATTGGTTTACTTGGATAAATGTGGTAACCTTCGTAATTAAACCCAGAATGGGCAGATCTTCCGAGTCAATACCGCGATCATTGAAGAATAAGGCGAGAGCTAGGTGAGGCTCTTGTGGAGCACTTTGGAGGTGGTTTAAAAAGTCATTCTGACTGCTCCATCTTTGTCGCCTTTTCAAACATACTTTCGGATGTCTGAATAGAGATTATGAACTGTTCATAGTTGGAGATCCATTCAAGAGACATAAGCTTTGGCGACGAAAGCCTCATGGCGTGGAATTTGTTGTGGGATCTGGATAATGGTAGGGATTTGGTCGGATTCTGCTAACACCATGAGGGTGTCAAAGTGGTGTTCTGGAGTGGGTAGATCTAAGGCATGATTTTGAAGCCTGTAGACCAGTTGGTGGTGTAAGGTAGCAATTTTGGCAGAAGAAATTTGTTCAGCACCTTGAATTTGGATTTGGACCTTCAAGGTTGTGGGAAAGTTGGGATCTTGGAGAGAAAGGTTGAAGTTTGGGTAAAAGGTAAGTAAAACACTTCCGGCATGAAGGGTTGTGAGGATAGTACCTATAACAGCATCTTGGTACTGTTTGAACCGGGTATCAAGCATAGCAATTCGAGCGGTAACCGGTAATCCTTTTCTCTCATGAAAGGTAAGGATTAATCGGATGCCTCCGAGATGGAGATGAGTATAACCTTCTCTTTTCCAATTTGAAATTAATTCTGAGGGTATTTCCAGAGTGACATATTGCTCAGCAGGGGTTGCTGGGAGAGAACATTGATCCAGGCGAGAAGACTGGATATATTCTTTAGGGTGAGGTCTTCGGGTGGATATGAGTACCTGATATCATGGGTAAAAGAACTGCGTTTGTATACCGGTAAGGGCTTATGAGAGGTAATAAGATTCATTGATTGGGCGGATTCAGGATGTGAGTATTCTACAAGATTTTCAATTTGTTGGCGATGAGAAGTGCATGATTTGGGCAAAGAAAGAGTAGAAGAAAGAGTAACAGAGGTGGAAGTAAGTAGAAGCCATGAATGAAATTCTCTCTGCTAGAGATCAAAAAAAAAAAGACTTAAATTATACCATTTCATGAAAACAAGAATTTAGAAAACAAGTTTCAAGGAACAAAGATGGGCTCGATACCATTTAAGAGTGTACGTGTTGTTATACTGTGAATTGCCATAGCTTAAAGCGTACTTTGACCAAGAGTCAAGGTTTCTACCGATATACCTCAGAATCAAAAACCTTTAAACATTTTTCTCAAAGTTATACAACCCAAAACAGACTTCTTTAGTCTAAAATAGTGTACCAAACTGTGATAAGAAATGATCGAAAGTTTTACGATGCACGATCCTCAAAAAGGCAAGTGCAAAGCATACTTCTTAAGTTTTCAAAAATGAACAAATTTAATCTTTATTCTTTTTCTTTCTTAACTTCATTTGTAGAGAGAAGGAGAGTTTAGAAATTCATGGAAGAAAACACACGAGTTTTTATTTCGAAAACTTCTATATCTTATAAGCGGAGAATCCTTTATATAGGAGAATTCTCAAGATAAGATGTGACACTTATCTTTTTTAAAGCAAAAGTAAAGATAACGACAACATAGATCATAACTTCTCAAGTGATCATGACCAGAAGTACACCTTTTGTAAAGCTGCCCATCGATCAAGACTTCGACAAATGGACAAAAGATAAAGCATGCTTACAAAGACTTTTGCTAACCTAAAAAGCCAGAAGAAGCAAGACAAAACCATAAAGTAAAACATAATTATTACAACAAAGATAAACTACTTTTATCGAAAGCAAGACAAACAACTTTGGCTGGAGAGCGAGATTCATGTACTGCCTTCGATGAGCTTTTAGGTCTCATATGGGTCCGTGTCACCGTGAGTGAGGATGCTTTTGGAAGAAAGCCGAGAGCTTTGGACGCTTACGAGGACCACCTGGTGGATAAGCGGCAATTATAGTCTCCGGAGTACACTTTGTCAAACTTCGATGCATTGGTCGTTTGGAAGGGAGTGGTCCCTGTTGAGGGTCCGTGTTCATCCATCATGTTGGCTTGGCCCCATGGGTCTTGAGTCCCGTAAAGGAAGTTCGGTCGTTTCTTCTTTAATGATGATACCAGTGGACTTAGGTTTTTTCAAAGATTGATCCACAACAACAAATATTGAATCCATACCCTTCTAAGTGCAAGGTAATCTCAAAACAAAATCCATGCTAATATAATCCAGCATTAGTTGCAGTGTCCTTGGAAACTTGGCAAATGCAACAAGTATTGACAGAGTGATGGACATCATGCCTCGTAGTAGGCCAAAAATAAGTGTTGGCTATTAAAGCCAGAGTTTTGTCATGACCCATAAGTCCTTCATTATATAACTCTGCAATGATTTTTAGTCTCAAACTTGTGTCAAGAACACATAACTGATTACCTTTGAAAAGGAATCCGTCATGTAAATGATAGTTTGGTTGGAATCTTGCAGCAACATCTTTTAATAAAGGAGAAAAAAAAGGTCGGTAGCATATAACTCTCGAAATATGTCCCAAGGACTTGATTATGCATCTCTATCAACAAGAAAAATCATCATCTAAGTGCATCT
Organism: Citrus cavaleriei; assembly: GCA_030448925.1. NCBI lineage: Eukaryota > Viridiplantae > Streptophyta > Magnoliopsida > Sapindales > Rutaceae > Citrus > Citrus cavaleriei. The sequence continues at coordinate 41,035 of JAUJEN010000612.1, forward strand.
GCTACCTTGTTGGATTCACTAGAAGTATACGTCACTACAAGAATAAACTACTGAAGGAATACTGTCCACATGGCATGTTTGTCAGAAAGCTTATCTTGACTATTGAGATGCTTCAATGCGCCATGGTTAGTGTATAAAATAAAGTCTCTATGAATAATATAATGATGCCTAGACCATCGCATAAGTGTTGTAACTTGCCTTTACTTCATTCAACTTCTCGATAAAATAAGGTGTAGGCTTACTCTATTGCCTACTTTAGATGCATCATTATACACCTTAAAAGTGAGAGAAAAATTTGGTAGGGCAAGTACTAGGGTAGTAATCAACTTCTCTTTGATAACCTCAAATGCCTCAATACCTTCTTCTATCTAAGAGAACTATCCTCATTTCATGCAATCCGTGATTGGTGCCATAATAATCCTGAAATGGGGAACGATTCGCCTGTAAAAGGATGCCAATCCATGGAAACTTCTGATGGTAGATAAAGTAGTTGGTTGTGGCCAATCTCAAATAGCATCCATTTTTTATTGATCAACAAATATACCATTCTTTGACACCACATATCCTAAAAATAATACTTTGTTTGTCAAGAAAATACACTTGTTTACTCTAGTGTATAAACTTGTTGTTCTTAAAGTTGAAAGTACTTCCCTCAAATGTTGCAAATGTAGTTCGTGCTAGGTACTATATATAAGTATCTCATAAAAGTAAACAACCACAAACTTTCTAATGAAAGGACAAAGAACTTGATTCATAACTCGCATGAAAGTACTTGAAGCATTAGATAGGCCAAAAGGCTATCTACTCATATAACCCTTCATGAGTTTTAAAGGCTATTTTCCATTCATCTCGAGGCCGTATTCGAATTTCATTATAGCCACTCTTCAAATCAAGTTTGGTAAAAGTTGTTGCCCCACTGATATGATCTAATAAGTCATCTAATCGGGGGATTGGAAAACGATATCGAACTGTAATTTTATTGATAGCTCAACTGTCACAAGCACATAAGATGAGGCATATTTAGACATTTATCTCAAGTTCCCGTGGATCCGCCACAAGAGCTCGAAAGAAATTCAAAGAAACGGTTAATGGATTAATTCGCAACTTGGCTCATCAAATTGTAGAGGTTCAAGGAATCGCATATGATAAATGCGTGATTCAGTTTTAAATTTCCAAAATAATCACATATGTGAAATAGAAATCGTTGATATTATGTAAAATATATTATTTTCCTTTAGATACTTTCTCATTTCTCGAGGAGGCTTATTTGGGAAACTAATCGCTTAGTTCATTTTTAATTGCCTAATTTCCATTTTAATCATGTAAATTTAAGTAGACAGATTCTGATTTGATTTAGATTCTTTCCTATTTGTTTAGATTCATATTCTGATTTGATTTAGATTCTTTCCTATTTGTTTAGATTCATATTTTGATTTGATTTTGGTTTAAGATTTATTTCTAAAACAATTCTTATAACCAACATTATATAATGTACTCACATCCAATAAATAGAGACAGATTAGTTTTGATGCAATTGGTGAGAGAGTTAATTCTCTTTGGTTCTTAAACAAACTCTCTGAACTTATCAGATTTCCGTGGCATTTAAACTCTTGACTTATCAATCAAATCATGCATAACTAATTGTAGCGTGAAGACATACCAAGGTTTGTACTTTCATTAAACATTGAGTCGCGATATCATTCAATTCTAGGTTTAAATTTGATCCTAGGGATAAATTGATTAGGGTCGTGTCAGTTCATGATGGGGTTCGATTGCTTGCATCGAGCCTAGGCACCAAGATTAGATTCATCTATCTTTATTGTTTTTCATTCTTGTTTGAATTTTTCATTCTTGTTATAGTATTAAAAAAAAGTCGAATAAATGTGAACAAGTCACGTGAATAGAATTGCGTGAACAATATTGCGCAAACAGTATTTTTAGGGTTTTTTTAATCAATTTTGCATCCTTGTGGTTTAATTCTCCTTAAATCAACAAATTTTACCTATTCATTTTCCCAAAAAAGAGAGAGAGAGAGAGAATCCCGTGTTACGGTGATGGGGCCCCAACAATTCTTTAGTGCGCTTGTAGGTGTAACATCCTTTTGTGTAATTCCATTGAGGTGGCAACCTATGAATCGCCCCACCTGGCACAATTACAAATGTGTTCAGCCCCTCATGTCCACCCACCACTTAGTGTGGGGCTCTACACTTCCATGGTATATGGAAATAAAGTTGCACCTTAGCATCAACTTAAGCTTTTAACCTAGTGGTAAGCGCTTGATCTTAACAATTGGTATTAGAATGAGGTCACGGGTTCAAGCTGCCACATAAGTAATTTTGTGGGGGATTGTTTGGGGCTGGGGATTTTTTTGTGCGCTTATAGGTGTATCATCCTTTTGTGTAATTCCATTGAGGTGGCAGTGAATCGCCTACCGTAGTATAATTACAAATGTTGCAGCCCTTATGTCCACCGCTTAGCTGGGCTCATGCTTACATGGTATAAGGAAATAAAATCGCACTGCTTATTAGCTTAAGCTTTTACCAATAAGCACTGATCCTAACACCTAATTCTCCGCTTAAAATCTTTTGTTCATTTTTCTATTACTAGTGTCTTGGAAGTTCAAAACTCGTTTTGCCCCATAGGTGAAAGTTTTTGCGTGAAATTGAAACCCGACCTTACATATGCATTGCCTTCTTACTCTTGAAATTCGAGTCTCTTTAGTGTAATCTTTGTGAATTGCTGTCGAAATCTTGATATTGGTTTGATTAGTTTGATAAGACCGAGTGAGAATTACTTGAAAAAAAAAGGCAAGAGAATGAGACTGTAATAGAGGGTAAAAGCCAATAAATTTGAGTGAAACACAAGTGGAAATTGAGTGAATCATTTTCTTGAGTAAAACACGTAAAGGAGTGAGGTGATGCCCTTTCCACATTATTTCTAACTTTTTTTTTTCCAGATGTTAGCCATGTCTTACAACCTAGAACGAGACACAAATGAAGAGGATTAATCCACAAACTATTGCAAATCAAGATTGAGAGATGAAGGGTTGAATTAGAGCATATACAGTGTTTGGATCAATGGAGAACACACATGCGTAGGTAACGACCCGCTCCTGCTAACGCAGAAGAGAAAGAGCTCTGCCAGGAGAGATCGATGACTATTATGGGACGAGTAAATGGGAGGACTCAATAGTAGTTATAAAAGAGAAAAGACGAAGATCCATCTTTTCAAGGTAAATCTGACTTGAAACATACCGAACGGGAGAAGAAATGGAGTTCATATTTGATTGCTATAATTTATCATAGCAAAAAAGTTAAATTGGTTGATTGAAGTTTTCGACTACATATTACCTAATGAGATCACTTTGTTATAAGTAGGAGACTAAATAGGAATGTCCAAATGAGGGATGAAATGAAATCATTGATGAGAAGACATCTCAGACCTAGCCACTACTTATCGAGACTTAGGCCAAAAACAATTACAAAGTTTAACACGGTGGTAATGGAGGATTATTACAAAGAAATAGATATTGCCATGATTAAAGCAAATGTGGAAGATGATAGAGAAACTACTATGGCACGATTAATGAATGGCCTTAATTGGGAGATTGCAGATAAGGTTGAGTCAACATTACGTGGAGATCGGCGAGATGGTCCACAAAGTTTTAAGATTGAGAAGAACTCAAGAGAGGGCAAACACCCGCCAAGCTCGAGTTCTACTCCTTGGAAGCCAAGTTATATGACATGAGATGAGATGCCATAAGCATCTACTGCACCTAAGCCGTGATCCGAGCCCTTCAACCACAATTCACAAGGCAACACTGTGACTCCCACTATTAAGAATCTAGATATTAAGTGTTTTAAATGTCAAGGCAATGGTGAGATTGTAACTAAAGATGACAAGAAAGAAAATGAGATGCCACCATTGAAGGATGTCGAAGATAAAGAGTATATAGCCCTTGGGGAATTGACTTTAGTCATTGTGAGAGAGCTTGAAAGTAAAGGAAGAAAAAAAAGGTAATGGAAAACAATTTCCATACTAGGAGCTATGTTCAAGACAAAGTATGTAGTATGATTATTGATAGAGGAAGTTGTATTAATGTTGCTAGTACTATCATGGTAGATAAGTTAGGGCTTCCGACACTTAAACACCCATGACCATACAAACTATAGTGGTTAAATGACAGTGGTGCGGTGAAAGTGAATAAGCATGTACTAGTGACTTTTCGGATTGGCAAGTATGAAGATAAGGTATTATGTGATTTAGTACCAATGCAGGTTAGACACTTGTTACTTGGGCAACCTTGCATCTCGATGACAAGTGTGATATTCACCAACAAATATTCATTTGTATTTAATCAATGCAACATCACTCTTGTTCCATTGACACCAAAGCATGTTTATGGGGACCAAGTGAGCGTGCAGAGAGAGTGAACAAAAGAAAAAGAGTGAAAAAAAAAGAGGCCTAGAACAATGAGAGAGAAAAAGCCAAGAAAAATGCAGCCATTGAGAGAAAATCAGAGGGAAACAAAAGAATTTCTATGCAAGAGCAAGTGAGATAAAAAAAATCGTTGTTTTCACATCAGCCAATGATTGTACTTTTGTACAAAGAGGCATTCACCCTACTTTGCCTAGTTTTATTACTTCTCTCTTGTAGGAATATAAGAATGTCTTTCCCAAGGAAACACCACATGGTTTACCTCCAATTTAAGGGATTGAGCATTAAATTGATTTTGTACCCGGTGGAGACAAAGGAACTTCAAAGTCAGGTTAATGAATTGATCGAAAAAGGGTACGTAAGAGAAAGCATTAGTCCATGCGCAGTTTCGGTTTTATTAGTTCCTAAGAAGTATAAGAAGTTGAGGATATGTGTTGTCGAGCCATCAACAACATAACGGTAAAGTATCGACATCCCATTCCTAGGCTAGATTATATGCTTGATGAATTACATGAGTCTTGTGTATTTTCTAAAATTGATCTAAAAAGTGGATATCATCATATTAAAATGAAGAAGGAGATTAATGGAAAATTGCCTTTAAAACAAAATATGGTTTGTATAAATGGTTAGTCATTCCTTTTGCGAGCTTATATTGGCAAGTTTGTTGTTGTTTATTTTGATGATATCCTCATTTATAGCAAAAACATAAACGATCATGTAGTACATTTGGAATATGTAGGTTGCACCTTTTGTAATAAACTTGTGTTTCTAGGATTTGCGAGTGTGGTATACAGTCGATGAAGAAGGTACATGCAATCCAATAAGACACTATCACAAGCGGCAAGTAAGAAGCTTTCAAAGGCTAGTTTTGATCGACGATTTGGAAAGACTTTAGCCCATTAGCGCAGGTAATAAAAAAGATGTTGGATTCTGAGAAGAGTAAGAGTTGAGGAAATCTGGATGACACGCCACCGGCCATTTTCATATCTTTTTTGGATCTCTAGATCGATAGTCTTCATCGCTCGAGAATCGCTCAAGTGATAGTGTCTTGAGTGTCTTGGCGTAAGGATTGAAAAGTCTTCCCAAGGGTCTTAAGAGAACATTGGTATAGTCGCTTTGTTCACGCAAGCGATTCCACAGGACGAACTAGATTCTGGAGTACATGTCTGGGTTCTTGGTATAATTTCAAGAATGTGGGATGGACCAATGGATGTATGATGGATGTTTGTAAGGATAGGTTGGACATTGTTGAGTTCTAACAGGTAGGCTTTGAGCATAGAGATGATTGTAGGATCATGGTTGAGAGGAAAAGGATGAGGGAATGTTTTCCATTCATATGCCATGTCCCGTCCAGTCTTTGGTTTTGGAATGGGTTAAAACATATTCGCTTTTGATCTCGAATTTCAACTAATGAAAGTTAGATAGATTCTGCATTATACGCCACGGTGAGTGGTAAAGAAAACCATTCGGAGCGTCAGAGAATGCGTGATCCGTGAGATATGCCTAAGGGTTGGTAGGACACGTAGAACAAGCTTTCAGTAAATGTAACCGCGAGGCATGTACTATAACTCGCCTTCGAGACGGCGAGGTGGGACAATGGAAACCAATGGGAGTGTGTTCTAAACATAAAGAGGGAAACCTTTATGGTTTGGTTCTGTGAACATTCATGAAATACCTATAGAGGAATTTCTTAGCAAAGTCCTGAATTTGGAAGGCTGATCTGAAAGTAAGGTTTAAAGGGAAAGCCTTTTGAGTTAAAGCTTTGAAGGGGAGTGATCGATACATGGCTATAACTAGGATGGTTTTGATGGAAGAGATGAGAACATGGCTTTTTATAGATGGACGGGTGAGGAAATCAGGGATAAGATTTTTATCACCTTTGATGTGTTGGACCATAAAATCATACTTTGCAAAGTCTTGGATTTGGAAAACTGATCGGAAAGTCAGATTTAGATGAAAAGCCTTTTGGGTTAAAGCTTTGAATGGGAGTGAGCGATTCATGGCTATAATTGGGACGGTTGTGAGGAAATCAGGGATAAGATTTTTATCACCTTTGATGTGTTGGACTGTGAAATCATACTTTGCAAACCATGTCTTTAAATTGAGTAATTGCTTGTCAGGAAGCAATTTGTTCTTGAAGTCAAAGATCTTTGGAAAAGAACTGTTGGCCATTCTGATGAGGAAATTGTGGCTGATAAGATGAAATTCAAATTTCTTGATTCCATATTTTACCATAAGAATTTCCTTGTAAATCACGTGATTATTCTTTTCTGAATCTTTGAACTACCACTTGCATGAGCGCAATAGGACTCTGAGTCACCTATCTTTTCCAAAAGGATGGCACTCCAAAAGTCATCACTAGCATCTGTCTAGAGAATGCGTTGGCCTGTAGTGGGAACTTTGAGTGGAGGAGGTGACTGGGCTATCTGTTTTAGTCGTTTTATGGCTTCTGTCTAAGCCATACCCCATGGTGGAGTTTTCTTTTTAAGCATGCATGAGAGCTGGCTGGTGTGGATTGCAACTTTAAGAATAAAGTTTCTGACATAATTAACAATTCCAAGGAACTGCTGAATTTATTTTTTGTTGAGATTTGTGTCTGGAAACTTTAATAATTCTGCTGCGATATGTGGTCCTGGATGGTAGTGACCATATTTTATGACCATGCCAAGAAAATCAATAGATTCCTTTCCTATACTGCTTTTCTTTTCAGAAAGCATGATGCCATGATCCATCGATTTCCGTGAAATTTGAAAGCGAGATGTGTTTAGTGGTCGGGAAAACAACAGGTGATATCATCAATGTAGATTAAAGCGATGGAGGATTGGAGAAAGATCTTGACCATTGCTTTTTTGAAAAGCGAGGAGCAACTTTGAGACCAAAAGGTAGGACCGATAATGAGCATCGAGGATACGTATTTTGGGACTCTTGGTGAAATACCGTTGCCAAAAACCATTTTAAGATCGAACTTCAAAAATACTTGCACCTCAAGATGAATGAATAGGACCGGATCTTTGGAAGGAAATTTATCATCTGAAAGCATTCGGGTAATCAATGACTAATCTTTTTTCCACGAACTAATTCACCATTTTTCAACATAAGGCTCGATGCCCAATCAAGTAGTGGGTTCTACGAGGTCTTGTTGAAGCAATCGAGTGCATTCTTGTTCGAGGAGAGATTAATTGAGGCATCCCCGGATGTGTAGCTTTTGGGATTGACATCTTCATTAAGTTTGAAAGGAAGATGGATAAAAAACTGTTCATTTTTCCAAAGTGGTGATGGATGAGTAAATTGGGAGTGATTTTCTGGACAAAGTTCAAGGAACTTTTGGGAAATGGAGGTAAGGAGAGCTATATTGATAAGGTGCATACGTATCGAAGAACATCTCAGATAAGGCATAAACATTTGTTTGAATTTAATTCTTGTTGGTGTAATGAAAAGGTTTTTTACCAGTTGGAGGATATCAAATCATATGAGGAGATCTTTGTCTGGTAAATCTGAACCAACGATTTTTTACCAAATGATACAGTTTGGAAAGAACTGGATACCAATGGGTTTTTTGGTAACGAGAGAGGTTTCAAACACCTTTCCATTTGCAGCTCTAAAATATTCAGTATGGTTCTCCCAATAATCGGGAGGAAGAATATGAGGTTGAGATATCATGCGCTTGATCAAGGAAACCAATGACTAAGACAGGTTTATGGAATTTAGAAGGGATGATTGAGACTTTTACCAAGGACCGATTTAGATCGACCCGTTAACTTCAATAAGATAACAGAAATTTCATCTGTTTCAAAATCTATTGATTCTGCAAGAATGAAGGCTGTATGATCATCTTTTTCGAATTTTTCTAAGAAGTTGGATTCAACATCTTCATTGTCAAAAAGCATGAAAGATTGCTGTAAGTGCTGGATGCGACGAACAACGTTTACTGACTTTTTTGGGCAATTACGGGCAAAATGTCTGCGCTTTTTGCAAATAAAACATCGATTGTGTTTCTTTTTTCTGAACTGGGAAGGATCCTTCTTTCTGAAGTATCTGTAAGGCTTCTTTGGTTGTTTGGAAGAGGATTTGTGGAAGTGTTTATGGAAGTGCCTTTTCTTGTTTGTTGGACAAGTGCACTTTTTCTCATCTTTGCACTGGATTTTGAGATAGGGTTTTTCGAGCGAGGGTTCTTTGTGTTCAATAAGATCTTGAAGTCTTTTGGCAAGGCATGCGTGAATCAAAGATTTTTCCAAGTGAGACATTGGCTATGTCAAGATCAAGGTTGTCTTCAAGTTCTCGCTAAAGCTCCTGGGTAAAGATGCAGCAAATACATGCTTCAAAGATGGATCATTGAATCCATTCAATTTGTAATAAAGCATGCTCATTCTTTTGTAGTGCATTTCCAGGTGATGTCGCTTTGAGAACAACATTTCATCCGGTACTCTTTCAGCTTCACCGACGCCGTTCTCCAATAAACTGCTCATAAATGACTGCAAGAGCTGTAGGAATGGTGCTCTTATTGGTTTCATTGATACAGGTGCTCAAAGAAGCATGTTAAATCCTTCCACACTTCCTTCCCATTGCTGGAAAAACCATACTGAATATTTCAGAGCTACAAATGGTCAGTTATTCCAAACCAATCTTATTACCAAAAAGCCAGTTGGAATTCAGTTCTTTCCCAACTGTGTCCTTTAGGTAAACATTGTCGGTTCGAATTTACGTGAAAAAGATCTTTCATAGGATTTGATATTCTTCATCTTATCAAAAAACTTCAAATCACTGCATCTGGAATCCGATTTAAGCAAATGTTCCAACCATATACAGATGTTTTACGTCTGTTTGCTTTGTCTGATACACCTCCTCCCTACACTTCCATCAAAAACCAACTTCTCCCCTTTAATCTATTCTACCATTCTAGCCCGTTATGGAAAAACTAAACTTCTTCATTAAGCTTCCATTTAAGCTTAACGAAGATATCAACCCCACAAAGGCAATTCATCCGGGAATGACACCCTCTAATCTCAACTTAGCACAGGCAGAATGTTCTCAACTCCTAGCCCAAGATCTCATTGAACCAGCCCATTCTGCTTGGGCCTGTCAAGCTTTTTGTGTTGAGAAAAGGTCAGAACTTCTTCGAGGAAAAAAGAGGTTAGTCATTGATTATCAACCTTTGAACTGTTTCCTCAAAGATGATAAATTCCCATTACCCAAGATCAGAACCCTTTTTGTTCATATTCGTGTACACAAAAATATTTTCCAAATTCGATCTCAAAGCCGGATTTTGGCAACTTGGGATCCATCCATCTGATCGTCACAAAACAGCGTTTTGTATCCCAAATGCTCACTACCAATGGACCATAATGCCTTTCGGTTTAAAGGTAGCACCCTCTTTGTTCCAAAAGATAATGATCGAGATATTTGAACCCATTCTACAACATGGCTTGATCTATATTGATGACATTTTACTATTCTCAAAAGATCATGATTCACATCAAAAACTGCTTTGTGAATTCCTGTCCATAGTAGATAAGCATGGCATTATGCTTTCTGCTAAAAAAAGCACCATTGGCCAGCCCTCAGTTGAATTTCTCGGGGATAATTCTCAAAGACCGAAACTTCCAGCCTGGACCACACATTGCCCAAGAACTCCTCCATTTCCCAGATCAAGATCTGTCTCGCAAACAAATTCAATAATTTCTTGGAATTGTGAATTATCTCAGAGACTTCATTCCACACGCTGACACGCCATTTGTCAATAATGCTTAAAAAATCAGCCCTCCCTTGGGGTCCCATCCAGACTGAAGCAGTCCAAGAACTCAAGCAACTTTACCAACAACCAGTTCCTTTAAAGATACCCACAGATGGCTAAAGAATTCTCCAGACAGACGCAAGTGATAATTACTGGGGAGCAATCCTTTTGGAAAGATTAGATGACAAAGAATACTACAGTGCCCACGCCAGTGGTCAGTTCAAAGAATCGGTCGTTACAATCAAATCCTTCCCAAATGACACCAACTCAACCACAAGAAACAGCACCGTCTACTTCAACACCCTCCAAAACTGACATTGACTATGAGAGCATGTATGCCAACCTCCATTGGTCAAAGGAGCCTTTTGTAGAAATTGATAGCGATGTTGACAATTTGTCACCGTCACACAGCTTTGGATGCTTTGCTTTGTCTTATGTAAAAGTCTAAAGAGGTTTGCTTTACTTTCTAAAAGCGTGTGCCGTTTGTCTTATAATCATTCAAGGGGTCCTATCCTGATGATTTTCTATAAAAGGCACCTTATGTTTCAGTTGTAATAAGAAGAGTTTATGAAATAAAAATTTCCCTGTAAGATATTCTATCATGACCTTCTAAGTTTTCTTCCAAGTTTTCTCTGTTAAGTTAGAAGAACTATAGACTTCCATAACCGTTCATCTCTATCTATAACAAGTATGCTCTGCACTCGTCTCTCTGTAGGATCTTGTGCATCAAAAAGTTCTCTTTTAAGCCCAGTCCCTGATAGTTTAACACAATTCACTCTTTTCCCTAGTGCCATGGTGGCATTCATTTTTGAGTGGTAAGTGTGCGACAGTCGTCCCTACTGGCACCTAGCTGGATTTGTTTCTAAGTATATCAGCTGGAAACCCGAGCATGCGGACTATTGGTCCAAAGGATAACTCTGTTGTCATTGCTCTGGTATAACAACGCCACGTACTTAGTACACAGACTGGTATTGTATGACATTTTTTCTTGTTAATTACATAAGCTAAACAAGAATTCTTTAATCATTAAAATAAAATTAATGTATTAAATAGGATTAAATTTATAAAAATTGTTACTATAAATACAAAGCGATGAACCTATTATAAAATACATTCACCTAAAGTTCTATCATGTTTAAAATTCTCATTCACAATAAAAAAAAAAGATTGATAGTTGATAACGCAAATAACAAAGAAAAGGGGTAAATAAACAAATACTAAAAAGATAATTTATATAATAGGAAATAAATATATTTAATAGGAATACTAGTAAGAGAATATTAAAGTTCCATTTAGATATTTTACCATTCAGATAAAAGTCAAAATATTTAACTTTTTCCTTTCAAACCAAAACAGCTTATAATCATAAATATGTTAAAGAAAACAAACAAATTAAAGACTTCTAATGTTTGAAAATAATTAAAATTAACACTTTAGACAAAAGATAAAACAAGCCCTAAGAATGATAATAGTATTGTGATATGCGTATTATCAATATTATTCTACCTGCAAAGATAAATTATACCAAATAGATTTGTAATGTTAATTAGTGTAATGTTATACTTTTATATAATTTGCACCTCTCAACTAACATAGCATCTTATGTTCGTCATTAATTTGGTTGTACTAGTAGAAAAAGGAAATTCATCGATACCATGTCATGACACTAGAAAAAAAAATAATCACTAATTTATAGCAAAAATAATTTTCATAACATGAAATTATTACCATGAAACATGAAATTCTTACCTGGAAGCTAATTGGGGGACACGAGAATGACGTGGTTACGAGATACCAGACATTCTGTAGCTTTACGATGAACTAAGAGTTTAGACAACCCAAAAAGACAGACTCTCCTTGGTCACTTAGTCTAAAAACAGGGTTTCGTCTATTGTCTTAGAACAAAGAAATAATGACAGCCTGACTAGCTTTCTGGTGCACAGGATCCTTTTTCAAGGCAAGTGCAGAGCATACTTGCAGAAGATAGATATTGAACAAGGGTAAGAGTTCTAAAATTAGAGAATCTTAGGATTAAAGAATAGAAATGAAGGTTTTAGTTATCCATGGAAATTCAAAAATGTTAAGTAAAAACTCTCCTCTGCCTTTATTCAAAATAACTCTCCTTATATAAAGATAAGGAGGGGAAAAGACAAAAGCTGGATTGAGATGATTCCAGCCGGCACACAGCACACATATGTTACAAAAGTAGGTAGGGCTCACTGGAACAGTAGTGGCCGACAAAAGCAAAGTGTATAATTACATAAGGACAAACAACTTTAAAAAGCTAAAGCATAAAGCATAAAGTACTTTATTTTACATTATTACAAAGTGACAAATCTCTTTAAAGAGATATTGATGCGTCTTCGGATGAGGAAGAATCTGTCTCGTCAGGGTCACGATCAGGGTCTTTGCTTTTCTTGAAGATTTTTCTAGATGAGAACATCCTGGAACACATGGCCAAGGGCAATATTGACCTTTTGGTGATGGAGGAGTTGGCTGAGGAAAATGATCAGGCTGTGAGGAAAATGGCGGATATGGAGAAGAGGATGATCCAGGGAATTCATATGGTGACGGTGAAGGTATAGGGGTAAAATCTTCATAAGGATCTTGGGAATCCTGGAATAAAAAGTCAGTGTAGTCTTTTTCTTTCTTTGATTCCCCAAGAGGTCGGGAATGTAAGGATGGTGTAGGATCATGAACATTTCATGTTTTGGTCCAAGAGATGTGTGGCAGATATCTGGTTGGTCTGGAGGAATGTGGTTGAGTTCCATGAGGAAGTTCTTTAAGGAAGTCTTAATCTGGAAATCTTGTTCAAGACAGGCAATATGAGGAACAATGGTCCATTCATAAGTTTGATCATGTGTCCAAAATCTCTTCAGGACGTATGGACAAGGATGATAAAAAAGTGAACTGCTTGCCTTCTGGTCCGGGAGTTCTAGAAGACGATGTGTGTTAGCAACTGTCAGCATACCACCATGGTAATGGTGAAAACCATTCAAAAAGAGTCCAGGTAAGGGAAGTAGGAGACTCTGGATCATTGAGCTTGGTGAGGAGGGGTAAGACTAGGAAAACCATTTTTGTTGCATACAGAACAATAAGACACCATGCATACCAAAGTTCATCTACGGTAATATCTCTGTGAGGTGTAATTACTAATCCTGTGAGGAAAAGATGATCAGGATGAAAACTGGGGAAAAACATAGGTTCTTGACTCATCGTGTAGATGTTTATAAAAAATCGAAAGAGGAATTTTCTGGCGAAGTCTTGAATCGAGTGAGGTGATTGGAAAGTCATGTTGAGTGGGAAAGACTTCTGGGTGAGAGCTGTTTTAGGGAGTGAACTAGCCATGGCAATGATCGGGAAGGAAATTTGAGAAGTGATACAGAAAAATTGAGGAGGTTTTGGTTTTCGGATAAGAAGTCCGGAATGAGGTTGTGATCACCTTTTATATATCGGGTAATCATATCTTGAAAACCATTCTTCAAGTAAGGTTTTTCGGGAATGTTTCAAGATATTGGGAAAAACAATTATCTAGTCGATCAAGAATCTGACCAATCAAATGGAATTCAAATTTCGATACCATTTTTCACTAAGATTTCTTTTGTGATAATGCTTTTGTGCATCAGGAAATTGTCCACTTGCATAAGCAATAAAGTGTTCTTTGCCATTGCATTCTTCAAGGAGAATGGCCCCCCATGACTCATCACTTGCGTCTGTTTGCAAGATTCTTTTTCCGTCTGTAATTAGCTTTAGAGGTGGCGGATTCTGAGTAATCTGCTTTAATTGCTTTACAGCATCTGTGTGGATACTTGACCAGGATGGTGGATTCTTTTTTAGAAGTGCAAACAACTTGCTTGTATGGTGATTGACATGTGGCAGGAAATCACAGATGTAATTGATGATTCCAAGAAATTGTTGGACTTGTTTTTTGGTAAAGTTACTTTCGGAAAAGTGGAGTAACTCTTGTGCAATGTGGGGTCTAGGCTGATAATGGCCATCTTGGATTTTCATGCCAAGAAAGTCAACAGAGGTTGTCGCAATCGTACTTTTCTTGTCATAGATCATGATTCCATGTTCTTGAATGATTTGGAAAAACTATTGGAGTAACTTGTGATGTTCATCATGAGTACCTAAAAAAAGAAGCAAATCATCAATGTAAACAAGGTATGGTGGAGGATTGGCTTAAAGATGGTAGTCATGGCCTTTTGAAAAATGGAAGGGGCAGTTTTGAGGCCAAAAGGAATGATCCGTCTGGTAATTTGAAATACAAAAGCGCTTTTGTATCGTTTGCCAAAAACCAGACTTCAAGTCGAATTTTGAAAATATTCGAGCATTTTTTAGGTGGACAAAAAGGGTGTGTCTGTTGGGTAATGGAAATTTCTGATCTTGGAGAAAATTATTGAGTGGATGATAGTCAATCACTAATTGTTTTTTGCCACGAAGAATTTCAGACCTTTTTTCAACATAGAAAGCTTGACAAGCCCATTGTGAATTTGTGGGCTTAATGAGGCCTTGTTTTTAGCACATTCTTGTTAGGCCAAAATATGGTCTTGTGGTCATTCGGGTCATTGCTTCATTTAGTTTGAAAGGTAAGGATATGAAGAACTTTGGGTTTTTCCACAACGGGTTTGGATGGGTAAAAAGGCCATGGTTTTCAGGGCAAAATTTTTGGATTTGATCTGTAATGGCCTGGTATGTGGGTGGTGAATGGGCTAAAGAATAGATCTTTAGAGTGCTGGTGAAAGGTTTAATCATGGATTTGTAACGAAGACCAGAGGAAGTAATCTGGACATTTTTTGCCTGATGTAGGATGTCAAAACCTACAATCTTTGTTTGGCAAGGCTGAACCAATTAGTTTTATCCAAACAACACAATTAGGAAATAACTGAATTCCTATTGGATGTTTAATAACTAATTTAGTTGTAAAGATCTTTCCATCAGCTGCTTTGAAGTGTTCTTCCTGAGTTTTCCAATACTCAGTAGGAAGAATAGCAGGATTAAGCATGCTTCGCTGAGCACCAGTATCGAGAAAACCAATGGCTGTGATGGGTTTATAGTATCTGGAAGGGACAATTTGGATTTTGACAGAAAGTATGGGTATGGTATGGTCATGGATTAGGATGGAGGAAGGTTCAAAATCAAAACCGAATCACCGGATTCGCTTTCAAAAGACTGTATCATTATTTGGCTCTTCTTGTTCAGAAAATAAGTGTTCAACTTGGTCTGTGGTTGGAGAAAATTCTATTACACCAGATCTGTAACAGAACAAAGTCTGTCCTTAGGGCCAATAGCCCACAAGTTCTGGTTTCCAGCCGATATACACTTATCCATCAAATACCAAATCCGAAAATCATATTTGAAAATAGTTTTTCACGATACCACCCGAAAACACGGCACTCTTGGCCTTCAAAGAGGGTGAACATTGTGAGAAAACAATTTCATTTTACAAAAATCGGTTTTGGAGGATAAAACTGGACCTTTTTTTATGCACAGGATCCTTAGGCGGAAGGCAAGTACAGAGCATACTCAATTTAGAAAATTATAGGAGAACGTATCATTATTAACCCAAATAATTTCTTTGATTCCTAGAAGAAAGAAGAATTTTAGAAACACATAATGTAAAGAAAACTTGAAAATATATTTCAAAGTAACTCCTGCCTTACAAGGGGATAGAGAGATCCTTACATAGAGATCTCGAGGAAGGAGAGATAAGGTGGGACCCTTATCTTTTACAAAAGCAGAATGATTAAAGCACACCATGCCAAAACCAAAAGAAAAGCATAAAACACACTTTAGACAAGACAGGACCCTTGTCTAATTATTAAAGCAAACTTTTAAAAAGCAAAAGCTAAAGATTCCCATGCGTGTCTGCAATCATGGAGTGGATGGGAAATGTGATGGAGACACATCGCCAGTTTCTTTCTCATATTCTAAAAGAACTGGGGCGTTTGTATAGTTGGTAAGGACTTATGAGAGGGTATGAAGATTCACTTATCTGGGCGGATTCAGGGATGTAGGAGTATTCTACAAGATTTTCAATCTTATTGGTGGTATGAGAAGTGCAAGAGTTCGGCAAAGAAAGAGTAGAAGAAAAAGAGTCAAGATGAAGTGGAAGCCATGAATGAGAAGTTTCATGGATCAAAAAAGAAAAAGACTTAAATTATACCATTTTGAGCATAAAAACAAGAGTCTAGAAAACAAGTTTCAAGGAACGGTATGGCTCTGATACCAACTTTTCAAATTTCAAACACGACGGATCTGTCTTTGATCAAGATAAAGCTTCTTCATCGGTGGCGATCTTTTTAGTGGGCGAGGATCTGGGTCGGTGACAATGTAATGGGAAGTTTCAGTAGGGAGAAGGGACTGAAAATCTTCCCATGGATCCTGAGCATCTTGGAATAAGACGTTAGTGTAATCAGGATGTTGTTCCATGACAAGGATTCCTTGAGGACTGGAACTGGAATTGGGAGTACAAGTTTGTGTCTTTGGGACAATTTCCAAGGTGTGTGATGGTCCAACAGAGGTGTGATGGATGTTTGTGGCAGGTGGCTGAACATTGTTGAGTTCCATGAGGTATGACTTGAGAACAGAGGTAACAAATGTATCATGGATGAGGGTATAAGGATGGGGATAAGTTTTCCATTCATAGGCCATATCTTGTGTCCAGAAGTCTCTTGTTTCTGGGTGCTGGAAGTAAGGTCTATGAACGATGAAGACTGTAGTGAACATATTGGCTTCTTGTTCTGGCATTCGGTCTAATCCGTGAAAAGTACACAGATTTTTGAGCTGTTTATGCCACTACGTGAGTGGGGAATACCATTCAAGGAGAGTCCACAGAAGGTCTAGGGAAAATTCAGGAGTGAGATGGCGGTTGGACGGGAAGACCAATTTTAGCATAGAGGCACCACATGTACCATAACTCATCTTCACAATTGGTGAGGGATGACAGGGTAAGACCTGTGAGAAACAAGTTTTCCATACAGAGGGAAGGAAAACGATCATGCTTTTTGTTTTGAACATTGAAGAAATACCGGTAAAGGAATTTCTTTGCAAAGTCTTAGATCTGGTAGGCTGAATGAAAAGGAATGTTCATGGGAAAGGTTCTATGGTTGAGAGCTTTGAAAGGAAGTTAACGATTCATGGCTATGACTGGGATGGTGTGGATGGAGGAAATAAGTGAAGGTTTATTTATAGCCGGACGTGTAAGGAAATCTGGGATGAGGTTCTGTTTGCCTTTTATGTGTTGGACAGTAAAATCATATTTAGCAAACCAGTTTTTGAGGCTAAGCAGCTGTTTGTCAGGGAGCAACTTGTTTTTAAAGTTAAAGATTCTAGGAAAAGAGGAGTTGTCCATGTTGATAAGGAATGTATGGCTGATTAGATGAAATTCAAATTTTTTGATTCCATACTTGACCGCCAAAATCTCTTTGTAGATCACATGGTAATTCTTTTCAGAGTCTTTGAATTGTTCGCTTACATGTGCACAGAAATGACGTACACCATTTATCTCTTCAAGAAGGATGGCACTCCAGTAATTATCATTGGCATCGGTCTGTAGAATACGTTGTCCAGTTGTGGGAATTCGGAGAGGAGGAGGTGACTGGGCTATCACCTTTAGTTGTTGGATAGCTTACATCTTTGGTCCCCGTGGAGCATGCGGACACGGTTGTGTGGATTGCAACTTTAGGGATGAAATCATGGACGTAATTAACAATCCTGAGGAATTGTTGGATCTGCTTTTTGTTGAGATGTGTGTCCGGAAACTTTAATAATTCAATGTGGACCAGTTGATAATGGCCATCTTTAATCACCATGCCAAGAAAGTCAATTGATTCTTTTATGCTTTTACGAAGCATGATGCCGTGTTCCTGCACAATGTGATAGTAATCCATAAGGAGCTTCGGTGGCTCGGTCGAGGAAAATAATAAGATATCATCAATGATACCAAAGCATGATGTGGGATAGATCAAGATTTTTGTCATGGCTTTTGAAATAATGAAGCAACCTTCGCACCAAAAGGCATAACGATCCACTAATAATGGGCATAAGGCATACGTTTGAAATACCAAGTTGCCAAAAACCAGATTTTAAATCAAACTTAGAGAAGATACGAGCCCCTTGAAGATGGACAAACAGAGTCTGGATTTTTGGAAGGGGAAACTTATCATCTTTAAGGAAAGAATTAAGTGGCTGGTAATCAATAACTAACCTCTTTTTACCACGAACTAATTCAGATCGTTTTTCAACATAGAAGGCTTGACAAGCCCAATATGAATCAGTAGGTTCAATAAGACCTTGCTGAAGCAACTGAGAACATTCTTGCTTAGCAAGTAAGAGGTCGGAAGGAGACATACCCGGGTGTGATGCTTTTGTGGGATTTATGTCTTTGTTGAGTTTAAAAGGAAGGTGAATGAAGAATTGTTCATTTTTCCAAAGAGGTGAAGGATGGTGGAACTGTGAATGGTTTTCTGGACAAAACTCTAGGAACTTTTGTGAAATATGACTGTATGGAGATGGTGTTTCTGAAAGTGTATACAGACGTAATGTATGTATAAGGCAAGAACATTTGTTTAGAACACCGAATGAGGAATAGGTTTTTAACCAAATGAAGAATGTCAAAACCTATGAGTAAGTCTTTATCTGGGAGTTTGGATGCTACAATCTTTTTCCAAATTATGCAATTCGGAAAGAATTGAATACCAATGGGTTTTTTGGTAATCAATGTGGTTTCAAAAGTTTCTCTATTAACTGCTCGAAAAAGTTACAAGTGTTTTTCCCAACAATCAGAGGGAAGGATAGAAGGATCAATCATATTGGTATCTGCACCAGTGTCAATAAACCCAATGACAGGAACAGGTTTATGAAATTTGGAATGAAGGATTGACATTTTTAGAGAAGGTCTAGGAATGGCTGAAACATGGTTGACAGTTTGAACTGTAGAAATGACTGAAATATCATCAGAATCAGAAGATTCTGCGATAATGAAGGCAGTCTGATCATCTTGTTCTGACTGTTCTGAAAAATTTGATTCAACATCTTCATTCTCAGATAACAGTGAAGAATGTTGAAGATGCTGTATGAGACGATTTTTGAGGACTGAAAGTAAAGTGATCGCTTTACAAATGAAACAACAGCTTGTTTTTTTCTCAGATTGGGAAGCATCCTTTTTTCTGAAATATCGGAGAGGTTTTTTGGAGGATGATTTTCTATGGAAGTGTTTCTGGAAATGTTTCTTCTTTCTGGTTGGACAGATACTCTTCTTTGTGAAATACTAGTTAAGCAGCCCAAAATAGGGGTGAGTTGGGTTTTTAAAAATTATGGAGTAATTTAATCAAAATTCGATGCAAATATTTAATAAAATTAAGCAAATAACAAATAAATAGCAACAATCAAAATGTAAAGGAAGAAGGGAAGGAGAATCAAACATGAGATTTTTATATGGTTTGGCAAACCCCGCCTATGTCGGGTTTGAAATACCACAAACCAAGCCTAAACACCGTAAGGCTTCAAAATCTTTACAATTGACTTCCAAGGTGTCAACTAACCTTTACAACTAGAGGTTATCCCAAACTTCTTAACCCAAGTGTTTCCCACACTCTCAAGCACTCAATTTTAATATTAAAATGAGAGTTACTCAAATTTTCCTTCACGCAATGTATGTGTTTACAAATGAAAGCCCAAAGTGTGATTTGATGAAAGACTAACAAGTTTTAAGCACAAGAAAGATTGAATACACAATAAAAAGCTCAATGATGATTGTTGAATCTATTATATTTTGAATTTGATTTAGCCTTTGTATAGTTGGAGAAGAAACCTAGCTGTTGTTTGCTTTTTGAGTATAATCATATTACCGATAATTAGAAGTTGAATTGCTATTTTGATTTGTGCAAGTTACCATTATGCTGAAATTTGAATGGTCGGTTAACCGTTTGGAGTTATTGGTTTGCCGTTTAATTCTAGAAGCTAATCTGCTTAACGTCGACTTACTGTTTGCAGTAATCGGTTTGCCCGATTAATTCCAATAACCCTGCAAGGAGAAATCAACTAATCATTTCCAGTAACTGGATCACTATTTTTAATTAAATTGCTTTCTAAAATTTTTCAATTAACCATTATCTTCCAGAATCAAAATTATATGTTATCCTTATAAAATCTATTTGCCCTTTCAAGATTAACGGTTAACCGTTTTTGTCTAGTTTCTTAAACTTGTCCAAAAACATCATAGGCCTAAATATTAACTAATTTTAAAGACTCCAACATTCTTAATCTAGTTTGTTATCATGAAAATCAATATTATGGAAACATTTATATTGATATTCTCCCCTTTTTTGACAATGATAAACCTTACAATTGCAAGATTTGCTCCCCTTACATTTAAGCTCCCTCTATATATTTCAAGATTCAAGTTTAAACAATTTCCAATTTTTAACAACAAACTGAAAGCATAAAAGCATGTATTCTTCTCCCCCATCATGATAAAAAAGAAAACAGGAGTAAAAACGGAAAGATAATGAGAAATCAGATTGTTACCCATGTTGTCTAAGTAGAAATTTTGCCAGAACCTCCTGCTATCAACAAGCGTCTCCTCAAAAACAATTTCTAGCAAATTTACACCCAAATTTTAAATTATCAACAATCATCTGATTCTTCAAACAGTATTCCATCCATAGTCCAGATCCCCAGGAAGATCCAAAAGCAAGAATTGCTTAAGTTTATGCCCCTGGAATGGCTTTCCAATTATGAAAAATTCCATCAAAACTCACAGCCGGTCCAAACATCTGATGCTCATTTTGAAAAAAGAGCAGATGGAACGGTAAAGTTGATTTTTCAGTCACCATCCACTTCCCAGACACCACCTATAGTTTCTCATCCACCCTCTGAACAATCGACACCCAGAAATTCTTTTTCATACTCCTCTATGATCACAGCCGTATCTACGGCATAAGAAAATCTTCCCATCCACGGATTTGCCTCATATAGGTATTTGATTTACCCGGACAAAATCAATGGTCATTTTTTATGAAATGTTCCAGGTTCCCATATGTGTGATCCAGATTGTCCTTACCTAGAGAATGAAGATGACAATGATGATTTTAATAGGCGTCCCAGGCGACGTAAAAAGAAAAGTCACAAGTTGGATCCATGTCACAAAAAGCCTCCTCTGCCCCCAGATGATCCAGATAGTCTGATGCCTTTCCTGATTTACAGGAAAGGTTTAAGGCTTATACAAAAGGAGTATAAACAAATATTATGCAGACAAGAAACAACCTTGCTCTCATCTAATGTTAGGCATGTCCAACCTTGCATGATGTTTTCATCAAGCTCTTACCAAGAATAGTTTTCTCCTCTGGAAAAACAAGTTGATCCACAGACAAAGGTCACCACTAAACCTTTTGTCCATTCTCCTGTTACACCAAATGGCCAGCTTGAAGAACCAAAGCCTTTCGAAGCTGTTCTAAACTGGCAAACTCAAAATGCCAGGGCTCAGAACTCAGCTTTCAGATCTCTTGAGGAAAAAATTGAAAAAGTGGCATTTCAAGTCAAGCAGACAGACACAAAGGTAGACAAGATCACATCTCAGCTTGAACAGATGTATCTTGACATGCAAAATCAAGTTACTCATCTTGATTCAGATCTTGGAGCCATGATCCAAAACAGATATTGGGGTCCAGAATTTAACCAAAAAGAAGCAGAAATTAGGCAGTTAAAGGCTGAACTTGCCAGAATTAATTTTGATAAACAACAACCTTCATTCTTTGCGAAATCTCCTGCTTTACCCTTACACACTCCAACCTTCAGCACTTACCAACCTTTCTACACACCATCCACCTCACGACAACCTGTAGACTATGCCAAACTCTTTGGTCTGTCCCACTTCAAGCATGCTCCAACTCATGCTCCTCCAAAGCCACGGACCAAACCTCCTAAGCCTGAATCACCTCCAACCTACCACCAACCATTTAATCCATAGCCTTCTCTAGAACCTCAATCTACTCAGAAGAACAAAGAACCAATGCACCAATACTCATCCCAAGTTCTACGACATCTTTCATAATCAGATGAAACTTCTCCATCCCAAACAGAAGAAATCTCTACAGACGAAGAATCCTTTTCTACTTCAGATTCTGAAAAAGAATTAGCAGATGTTTCCAAACTCCTCATGGTCCAGCCATCAACAGGATCAAATGAACCTTCCCCATCCTCTCCTCCTCAAACACCTATAGTTGAGGAAGCAGATTCTGACACCAATCCTACACCTCATCAAGAAAATTCTCTTCCTAAACCTTCCAATGGCCCTTGGTTTACTTTTGATGACATTCCAAGAGCAAAATGGCCAGCCAGATTTCAAGAATTTTCAGCCTGGATTGATGTTCAAATGCTTAGAACTGGAGTAACAACTCAAACAGTCCTTAAGGAGTTCAATTCTCGTTTCACTAGATCCTTACGAGATTGGTTTGAAAGTCTAGGTCCGTACCGTCAACTCCAAGTGGTTCAAGCACATATTTCAAAAGTCCTAGGAGTAATTTATGAGCAGTTCCTTGGAGAAGCTACAACTACTAATGAACAAACCAGAAGAGAATTCCATTTAATGAAGTGTTGTTCTCTCCAGATTAAAGATCTGGATTTTCACTACAAGAGAATGTCTACAATGTATTACAAGCTCAACGGCTTTAATGATCCTTCATTAAAACATGTCTTCGTAGCATCTTTTCCAAAGGAGATCCAACCAGAACTTCAGAGGCAGTTCACAATCCACCAACTGGACATAGCCAACCTCTCCTTGGGGAAAATCTACCAGTTAGCAATCAACTACCTAGAAAGACTTTGTGAACAGAAGGAATTCTTCAAAGACCTCATTGAAAACGAGCAACCCTTCAAAAGTGCTTGTAAAAAACCACATCTTGCCATTAAGTGCAAAAGTGAAAAAGATTGCACTTGTTCAACAAAAAAGAGATCCCATTTCCAGAAATTCTGAAATCTAGAAAAAGAAAAGCCGCACACCTCTCAGATCCAAAAAACTGTATCGTTTTTTCAGAAAAAAGAACTCTGACCAGTCCTCTAAATCCAAAGGCAGCCGTTGTTTTATCTGTAAAAAGAAAGGGCATTTCACAAGAAATTGTCCAAATAGACCTGCAAAATTAGTCTGGCTTATTGAGCATCTTCAGGATTCCATGTTACTTTCAGAAAGTGATGATGTTGATTCCTTCTTCTCTGAACAAGATGAATATGATGAACAAACAGCCTTTGTCCTTGCTGAAACAGAAGATCATTCTGACTCAGAGAATGTCTCTGTAATTCAAACTGTACAACAAATTCAGAAAGTCCAACCAGCCATTCCTATCCCTTTAATCAAAATTCACCTTCTCTCCGAAAAATTTGAAAAACCAATTCCCATCATCGGTTTTGTTGATACTGGAGCTCAGAAGAGTATGCTTAACCCTGCCAATGGAGAATTGTTTCATTCATATTTGATTACCAAAAAACCCATTGGTATTCAATTCTTTCCAGGATGTGTCCTTTGGACTAAGCTTGTTGGTTCCAATCTTCATGACAAAGACCTTTTAATTGGGTTTGATGTCCTTTACCTAGTTAAAAAGCTCCATATAACAGCTTCAGGAATCCGTTATAAACAGATGTTTCAACCCTATCCAAATTCCCTGAAATTGTTCTCCATCTCAAGCTCTCCTCTTTCATATTATCCTCTTAAATCCCGTTTTCTTCTTCTTTGTCCAGAAAGTCATAGTCAATTTCTTCATCTTGCTCCTCTCTGGAAAAATGAAAACTTCTTCATTAAACTCCCTTTTAAGCTTAACGAAGACATTAACCCAACCAAGGCTACCCATCCAGGAATGACTCCAACTGACCTGAAACTAGCCCAAAAGGAATGTTCTCAGATGCTAAAACAAGGCCTCATTGAGCCCACAGATTCAAAATGGGCTTGTCAAGCCTTTTATGTGGAAAAAAGGTCTGAAATAGTTAGAGGAAAAAAATGTCTTGTTATTGATTACCAGTCTCTCAACTATTTTCTTAGAGATGATAAGTTCCCTTTGCCAAAAATCCAATCCTTATTCGTCCATATCCAAAATGCTAAGGTCTTCTCAAAATTTGACCTTAAAGCAGGTTTCTGGCAATTAGGAATCCACCCTGTTGACAGACCTAAAACAACTTTTTGCACACCAAATGCCCACTATCAATGGAAAGTAATGCCATTCGGCCTTAAGGTAGCCCCCTCACTTTTCCAAAAGGCCATGATCAAGATCTTTGAACCAATCCTTCATCATGCACTTATCTATATAGATGACGTGCTATTATTCTCCAAAGATCATGATTCCCACCAACAATTACTTTCCCACTTTCTTGAGATAGTGGAAACATATGCCATAATGTTGTCTGACAAAAAGAGTATCCTAGGCCAAAACACTATTACCTTTCTTGGCATGACTCTAAAAGACGGATACTATAGTCTTGGACCACACATAGCCCAGGAACTCATTCATTTCCTAGATGAACATTTGTCAAAAAAGTAGATTCAACAATTCCTTGGTATTATCAATTACATTCGGGAATTCTTTCCACATGTAGCAGTTCATACCAGCCAGCTATCAAAGATGCTTAGAAAATCAGCCCCACCGTGGGGCCCCTCTCAGACTGCTGCCATTCAACATCTCAAAAACATCACCCAGCATCCTCCTCCTTTGAGAATTCCCACTAATGGTCAACGAATTTTGCAAACTGATGCGAGTGATGAATACTAGGGGGCCATTCTTTTAGGAAAACATGATGGTAAAGAATCTTACTGTGCTTATGCAAGCGGACAATTCAAGGAGTCAGAAAAACAATACCATGTGATCAACAAAGAAATCCTAGCCGTTAAATATGGAATTCAAAATTTTGAATTTCATCTTATTGGCCATAATTTCCTTGTCAGATTAGACAATTCTTCTTTTCCAAAAATCCTTGAATTAAAAAATAAGGTTCTTCCAAACAAGCACCTCCTCCGACTCAAGACTTGGTTCTCAAAGTATGACTTCACAGTCCAGCATATAAAAGGAGACCAGAACCTTATCCCTGATCTCTTGTCCAGACCTTCATCTTCATCCCTAAGAGTCTCTTTTCCCTCAGTCCTAGTAATATTCATGGCTCCTACTTTTCCCAACACAGCCTTGACAAAAAAGTCTTTTCCTTGCAATCTCACTTTCTCCATTCCTTATCAAATCCAAGATTTTGCAAAGAAATTTGTTTTTCGATATTTCATGAATATCTATCGCACCCAAATAACCGGATTCCCAAACTTTCATCCGGATCACCTCTTCCTTACAGGCCTAAAAATCAATCCTTCCAGGGATGTCACAAAAGATGAATTGTGGTATATATGGTGTCTCATTGTCTTATATGCCACCAAATTAGTCTTTCCTATAAATCCATTATTTCAGTGTCTCACAGATCCAACCCAGGCTCACTCTCTCACGTGGACTCTTTTTGAATGATTTTATCCTCTCTCCTGGTGGTAAAAACAACTTGACTTCATCATCAAGCATCATCATATCAATCTCCTCCCTGACCAAGAAGGAGAACAGTTCACCTCAGTCTTCATTATCCATCATCCTTATTTCCGGCACCCTGTTACCAAACTTTTTTGGACTCAGGACCAAGCATATGAATGGAAAACTGTTCCTCATAGTTTTCCTTTAGATCATGACCCAAATCTTGTCTCTGCCCTAAAACAATACCTCTTTGAACTAAACAATGTCCAAACCCCTCCTATTGACATCCAACACACCTCCCTTGGACCACAACATGAACTCATAACCATCCCAACTGCCAGGTCACCATCATCCAATAATCCTCCTCCCTCTGGAATCTTGATCAAAGAAGAAAAGCCTGATTTCACGGATATTCTCTTCCAAGATTCACAAGACCCATGGGAAGAATTCACCTCAATCCTTCATCCTTCTGAAGCATCCCATGTTCCCTTTTCGAACACAACCCCACCGACAGACACACATGCACCCTCTACAAGTACTATTCTACCAATGATGACAGATTCACCAACAGGCTCACCTACCCGTCCATATTATGAAAGCAGCAATGGTGGACAGTGATGTTGACAACCTATCTCCCTCGCACAGCTTTTGAGAACACTTTACTTTGTAATAATTGCTTTTGCTTTTGTAAAAGCAAAGTGTTTGCTTTACTTTATCTTTACTTTAAAGCATCTTCCTTTTGCTTTCTCTTTAGCTAAATTCCAAAAGACAGGGATCCTGTCCTTTCGGAAATCTTTTGCTTTCACATTTCAGTTTCGTAATTTATAATTGAATACCAATGCTTCCATAAATTCGATCGTGGTTTCCAATTATAGCTTCCATACCTGTTTATTTGGGATCATCCCCTCATTTTCCTTTGAATTTTCCTATATAAGGACAATTCATCCTTAGTTGTAGGCAGATCAGTTTTTGGAAATAATAATCCGAGTTTTCAAATATCATGACTCATTAAAAATTCTCTCTTTTCCTTTATTCCCCTAGGAAGGATAACAGGTTCTCATAATAGTTCACTTCAATCTCTTTTAACGAGCATGCTCTGCACTCGCCTCTTGGTAGGATCTTGTGCATCAGAAAGTTTTTGGATTTGAAATCGATCGTACCAACCACAGTACATTCTGTTTTATAGCCAAGGAGTGGCTTCACCATTAGGTGGTAGTGGTTACCCACTGGTATCAGAGCCATCAAAACTTTCATAAGAACAACAATTAACTATCAATTCATCATAAAAAGCAACCATGTAAACATAAACTACCATCCAAAGATCAAATCATCCTCACGTAAACTATCATGAATGTAAACATGTTTGTCCAAAATACATAAAGCGAAAAATAAAAGAGAAACTACTAGGGGGCTATTGTAGAGAGCTAGGAAGTGGAATGTGAAGGGCAGAAAGAATACGTTGTGACCAGAAGCTGCTGCTGCTGATCAAATGGGCGTTGTTGCTGATAAACTATATGAAGTTGCTGATCAAGTAGTAAATTGAGTTTGAAGTTGCTGTTGCTGCTCAAAGATCAGTTGAACCTCACCCAGCACTACTGCACACGGTTCTCTGAAGCTGATGGCTCCTAAGAAATTGGAGGCTAACCAATATCCATGTCATGTCCGTCATGTGCTACTACAGCTCGTTGTGGCACTTAGCATTAATTCATAATATAAAATCAGGTAGCTGATCAGCAGGATAAACATCCTCTAAGGCTACAAGGGTGTCCTGGTTCTTAGACGTAGTCATATTAACCCACTCTTCATTCCTTTTATGAAAGCCTATCCATGTTATGGTCTCTTCTCTTAACCTCTTAGTCTCCGCATAGATCGGCTCACCCAAAGGCACTTTAAAGTGTCTCAAAATCTTAATAATGACACTGCCATATGGGAGTGACCTGTTGTTGACTACTAGAGTAGTTAACATATGTCATAACGTACGTTAGCCGGTCTCCTCAGAAGAAGGCAATCTAGTAATTCTACATCCATCAATGTAACCTCATCACTATGACCTTTCCTAAAAGTGACTATATGCTATATAGAATACTATGAAGTACCCGAATCTCTAGGGGTAAGAGTTGTAAACGAAAGGGAAGATGGCAGAGATAAGGAAAGGGAAGATGCCAGAGATCATCACGAATATCACTATGCCTACAAATGTTCCTAACTACATGGGTATGGAGAAAGCGATTGAAATCAAGCTCTTTCCTAGAGGTATTTATCTTCAAACCCTTATTCTCAATTCCTAAAATCAAGTTTAGATCTCCCACATTAAACTCAATAGACACCCCTCCAATATTGATAAGTATCCTATCTAGCCTACTTGGAGAAAGTTCCATATTTGAGTAAAACACTCTAACTAGATTAGGACATACCCTTTCCTCAATACTTAAGGCATCTTCCCATGATTCCAACATCTCCTTAACACTTTTACCAAACACAACTAACTCCTCAAAATCATCCAAATACATATAGTAAGAATCGATTACCTTACGACCCATAAAGCAGGTTTGGGAGCTTCTAGCCATAGGTGCAGTGGAGAAATGGATTATTTTGAACTCTGGGACCTCTTTAGGAAGTGTTGGATTCCTCTTGCTCTTATTTTCTTCTTGTTCTAGCCCTTGATGTTTCAACCATGGGATTTTTTTAAAATGATGAAATGAAAGGATTTTAACTGAATAAAGCGAATATGTAAAGTATAGGAAGTGATGTGGGTGTTTAGTTTTTCCAAAAATTAATGAAAATATGGCCAAATTTGAAAGTGACCATTTGACTATCAATGAGGGTTTCAATTTGGGTTTTTTCAATTTTGGGGTACAAAACACATTTTGATGATGAAGCTATGGAGTTTAAGATGCTTAGAACGATTATAGAGGTTCAATTTTACAAAAGGAACATAAGAAAATGGAATATTTTAGAGAGAGAAGCCTTGGTTGCTGCGGGTTAAAGAGATAATGGTGAAGGGTTAACTGGAAAACGAAGAATAAACCCAAGACAAGTGACTTATCGCTCGAAAATGGCAAGTTGTTTTCTATAGTCGGCTAAATTCCTAAAAACCACTTAACATGAAGTCGGTTCATCGTTTATGCCAATTGATTGACTGTTAACTTAAACAACCTTTTTGATCGGTAAACCGTTATCCCCAATCAGTTAACTGATAATTTACAATTTCATTTCTGAAGTTTTTGTTTTTAAATCGTAAACTGTTTATTTACAAACGGCTATCAATTTATTTTAACAACAATTTCGCACATCAATTTTGATCTTTGGCCAACAATTGATTTATTCCAAGATTATTTTAGTAATCCAAAACATCTTAAAGGCCATTTTAATGTATGATTCATGAATGCATATATAGCAACTCAAATATAACAACCAATCCAATAATAACACATTCTTAAGCCAATAATCACGTCATGAAAAGGTAGTCTTGATATCATATAGATTTGTACTAATGTGCAACCTTTATCATCCCAAGCTCATGTCTATGTTTAGGGTTTTATGAAGGTATTTGCAAGTTGTTTCTCGATTGATATAAATTCTAATGTAATGTCCCCTTTTCGAACATGATCTCTCAAGAAATGATGCTTTATTTCAATATGCTCGGTTCTAGAGTGTTAAATGGGATTCTTTGACAGTTTTATAGTACTAGTGTTGTCACACATGATAGGTATATGATCAAGGTTAATACATCTCTAAGGGTTTGTTTCATCCAAAGGGCTTGCGCACAACAACTACCAATGGCAATATATTCAGCCTCGATGATTGAAAGTGCAACTGAATTTTGCTTCTTATTAAATCAAGAGACAAGTGATATGTTCCACTAGTACTCTTCCTATCAACCTTATAACCGGCAAAGTTAGCATCTGAATAACAAGTTAGATCTATGTGTGCTCCTCTAGGATACCAAAGGCCAAGATCTATGGTTCCATTCAAATAACGGAAAATTCTTTTGATAGCAAGCAAATGAGATTCCTTAGGACATGATTCAAATCTTGCACATGAGCACACACTAAACATAATATCAGGCCTACTAGTAGTCAAAAAAAGCAAGGATTTGATCATACCTCGATATATTTTGACCTCGACTTCTTTACCTTTTTCATCTTTGTCAAGCTTGATTGTTGAGCTCATTGGAGTGCGTTTAGCCTTTCCATCTTCAAATCCGAATCTTCTGAGTAAATCTCTCAAATATTTGGCTTGATTGATGAAGATTTTTTCTTTGTTTTGTCTTATTTGTAGTCCAAGGTAGTGCCTCAACTCTCCCATCATGCTCATCTTAAATTTTTTGCTCATACAAGATGAAAATTCCTTATCATCAACATAAATTTGAACAATAAGAATATCTTTATTCTTATGCTTAATAAAGAGTTTAGTATCTACTTTTCTCATTAAAAATCTATTTTCCAAAAGAAATCTACTAAGCCTTTCATATCATGCTCTAGGTGCTTGTTTTAAACCATATAAAGCTTTAGACAACATGTAAATATGATTTGGAAATTTTTTATTTTCAATACCAGGGGTTGTTTCAAATAAACTTCCTCTAAAATATAACCATTTAAAAGGAACTTTTAACATCCACTTGATACAAAATGAAATCCTTATTATATACAAATGCTAAGAGCATCCTAATGGATTCTAATCTAGCTACAAGTGCAAAGGTTTTATCAAAATCAATGTAATACCCCAATTCTCCTAAGGGAATTTAAGTCTTTTTAATTTTTAAGTGACTTTTTTACCCTAGTATAAAAAGATTAAGATGTCTTTCCCATTAAGAGAGAGAGAGAAAGATTCGCTAAGATGAAAAAAAACGACATAAAAGGAAAAAAAAAAAAGAGAGAGAGATGGAGAGAAAAGAGAGAAAAGAAAAGAAAGAGAAAAAAGAGAAGGAAATCTTCTTTTTGGTTCTGTTGTCAGCAACATATGAGATCAAGTTGCATCGTTTGAATTGTATATTGTTGAGAGAAGATTGGAGGTAAGTTTTAATTCTTGATTTTCAATAATTTATTATGGAAAAGCATGATTAGATATTTTCAACAAAAGTAAAAACTTAAGAGTTTATAGGAAATATGCTGACAGTGCATTATTACAAAAATCATAGTAATTTGTAAAAATTGATTTTGATTCTAATTTTTGGATATGTTAAACTAGACATCGTCTAGAATGTTTTGAAACTTGTTTCAGGTTAATCGGATACGATTATACTTAATTACAATTTTTCAAACATAAATATGAAAACCTGGAAATTTTTTATTTCAGTTAATAACAAGAATTACGAAATTATTTTTGCCATAGCTAGACTTCTCAGTGATTTTTATATATGTCTAGTGTGATCTGTAAATTTTCATGATTTTATGATAAAACAATAAAGTTTGTTGTATTTTTAAAGCAAGTGTGTTCAAAATAAAAATTGTTTGACAGTATTGATGATGTTTGAAACATCAATTTTTTTCAATAGTTTTTGAAGGAATTAAGTTATGAAAATTTTATCAAAGAATTTGCAATATGTCAGCATATGGTCTGTAAAATATAAGATTTTTCCAATAAGAGAATAATTTATTAAAAATCAGTGAACGTAGATTTTCTGTTTTGAGGGCCGAATAATGAGGACATTTGAGGGTGAGTTTAGGAGCTGTTTAAAATGAGATATTTAAGGACATTAGAGTTTATGATTGAGACTTGATTATATCTTATGAGATTTTTATTGATGATTTTAGGTCGATGATATCAGTACGCATTTGTTACTAAGACGTAAGTAAACTAGACTTCAAAACAAATCACAATAAACAATATGTATATGTTTGACTTATTTGCAAAGCCTATTTTTTATATGCACCTATATGATCAATTCGCAAACTAATATGATTAACCTTCTTATGGATATCAACCAAGGTTTCATTTTGAGCTCTGGCATTTTGTGTTTGCCAGTTGAGTACCAATAACAGCATCTTGGTAATGTGTGACCTGAGTATCCAGCATAGCAATTCGGGTTGTGACGCACTGCAAAACTCATCCGATGATTCTGAAAATGATGAGTTTCAGACTGTTTTCCCCCAACAACTATTGTCCCTTGACTCTACCAAGCTGAGAACAGAACTTGAACAGATCGAGTCAGCCAGGCAAAGGCCCACATTATTTACCACCTCTCCACCGTTACCCGCTCATGTGTTTATGTGATGTGTTGTTGTATGCGTGATTATGTAAATGGGCATATGTTGTGTGAGAATTCATTGGCATAAGCACGAAATGCAATGAGTTTTCTATCAATGAGAAGGTGGATTTCAGCAAATGGAATGTCTGCTTTATGAGATTTTATATTGGGTGCCACCTCTTGAAGTTTTGTGAGGACCACCGCTTGAGACTATATGGGGGCCACCTCTCGAGGGCCGACGTGCCGCGAAGTTCCACGCATGGTGCAAAGTGCCACGCACATGGCAAAGTGCCACATTGTAGGATATGTATTTTATGGAAAGAAAATGTGAAAGTTTGAAAGCGACAGAAAGAGATTTTGATGAATTTGTTTTCCAGTGTTTCCAAAAGATTATGGCATATCATCCATTTGCATTATGTATAAGTATGTAGGTATTTTGTTATAAGAAAAACTAGTTTACTTACTAAGTTTTGTACTCATTATAGTTTATTGTGATTCAATTCTTAGAAGTCAGGATTGATTTATGATGATCAGGGAGGACTTGAATTGAGGACGATAGATGGTTTGGCCAAAAAAATTTTTAGATTATTCCGCTGCCTATTATATTTTATGCTTAAATTGTTATCGATTGTAAAGAGTTATTTAAATTCATATGTGAATTGTGGTCAGATTTGCCCTCGGAGTTTGGGCTGGGGTGTTACAATTAATTCTTTTTCTTGGTTGTATCCTTACAACCACACTGAATTCATCCATTTTATTTCTAAATACCCATTTAGTACCTATAATAAATTGATGTTCTGGTTTAAGAACTAATTTCCACACATTGTTTCTCTCAAATTAATTCAACTCCTCTTGCATTACCATAATCCAAGATTCATCATTTTCCGCATCTGAAAAGGATTTTAGTTCAATTTGAGATATGAATGTGGTATTGTCACATGTATTTCTGAGTGATGATCTAGTAGTTACACCTCGTGAAGGATCTCTAAAGTTAATTCTTTAGGGTGACAAGAAACATACCTCCACTCCTTGGGAAGTGTTTGAGAATTACCTTCATTTTATTCCATATTAGTTTGTTCTTCTTGTCCCTCTTGATTCTTATATGGTGCATTATCTTGTTTGTGATTTGATGACTCTTCATTTTGTAACTCTTCATTTGCATCATCATTAACATCAACTTTCTCCATCAAGGAAGGGTTAGATTCATTAAATTTAACATGCCAAGATGGAACCGTCCGAATGACTTTTAAACCACCTCCAAGTGCTCCACAAGAGCCTCCTCGGCTCTCCTTTACCTATTCTTCAATGATCACAGCTGTTCAGACAGCCCAAGAAGATCTGCCCATTACAGGGTTCAGTGTGCTCTTCAAGCCACCTCTGCCGAGCAATATGTCACTTGTCTCGATAAACTCTGTGAACAGAAGCAGTTTGCTTTTCTTGCAAACTCCTGGATGGCAAAGACAAAAGAAAAGGTTTTATTAAAGGGTCTTGGCTTGCCTTACGCTTTGGCTCTTGCCAGTTGTAAAAGTCTTTGTAAGCATGCTTTATCTTTTGTCCATTTGTCCAAGTCTTGATCGGTGGGGGTTTAGTGGTCGTGTCAGCTTTGGGAGGTTGGGATGAGGATCCTGGTTCATTCATGGATGGTTGTGGACGGTCCATTGGAAATGGGCATTTGGGATACAAAAAGCAGTTTTGTAAGGACTCATTCCTGGGTGAGTGGCTTTAGTTGGGTTAATGTCTTCATTGAGTTTAAAAGGTAACTTAATGAAGAAAGACCTACCCTTTTTACCACCTCACCTCCTATCCCTTCCATAGGTCCAACTTATCATCCATTTGCCTCTATGCTTTCCCCCATCAGACAGTATGACTTCCACTTCACCTCTATAGATTCTTCAACAATCAAGGTTCTTTTATTATACACTCTATAAGCTTTGCTTATATTTAAATATTCAAGAAAGATACCAACATCGGATTTTATATCAAATTTACCAAGATTGTCTTTAGTACTCAATATAAAAACATTTGCATTCGAAAACTTTGAAATAACCAATGTTAGGCTTTCTATTTTTTCAGAACTCATAAGGAGTTTTATTGAGGTAAGGTCTAATCAAAATAGATTTCAAAACATAGCATGCGATATTATTGGCTTTGGCCTAAAAATATTCTGGTAATGCATTTTCATTCAACATGGTCCTAACCATTTCTTAAATAGACCTTTATTTTTTCTCGCAACAACTCCATTTGGTTGTAGGGTCCTTGGTTATGAAAATTGATGTTGTATGCCAAAGTTATTACAAATTTTTTTGAAATTATAGTTTTCAAGTTCTCTACCATGATCACTCCTAATACAAGAAATTGCATAACCTTTTTCATTTTTAACCTTTTTACAAAATATTTTAAAAGTATCAAAGGCATCAACCTTATTAGGTAAGAACAATACCCATGTGCATATAGAATAATCATCAGCAATTAGAAATAGATAATACCTACCACTTAGATTTGCATATCTAAAAGGTCCAAACAAGTCTATGTGAAGAAGTTGAAGTGGTTTAGAAGTAGACACATGATTTTTTGTTTTCGAAAGAAGTTTTGATTTGTTTTCCGAATTAGTAAGCTTCAAAAAATCTATATTTTTAAAAACCAATTTTTGGAAGACATTTAACTAAATTATTTTTCAAAACTTTTTAAATCAAATTCATGCTTGCATGACCTAATATTCTATGCCATAACCAACTCTCATCATGTAAAGCCAAAAAACACTTATTATGAGTTGATACATAATCTATATCAATGGTGTATATATTAACACATCTTCTTCCAACAAACACATGCATTCTCAATAACACATTTTGTTTTATAAAAAACAACTCTACAGCCTTTCTCACACAATTGACTAATACTAAGCAAGTTGTGTTTCAAATTTTCAACTAAACATACAATTTCAATAAAGATAGAAGAATTTTTACCAATATTCCCAATACCAATAATCTTTCCTTTTGAATTATCTCCAAAAGATACTTCTCCACCGTTTTCGATCTTAGGAGTAATTGCCTGCCATTTTGGGCATAAAGATAGAAGGTTTTAGAAAACAAAACATTTCAAGGACGAGTATGGCTCTGATACCATAAAGATACGTGGCGTTGTTATACCAGAGGCGTTGTTATACCAGAACTACAACAATTAAGAATGTACTTTGGACCAGTAGTCCGCAAGCTCGGGTTTCCAGCCGATATACCTCTGTAATAAAAAACCTTTAAAACATTTTCTCTCGGGTTATACAACCCAAAACAGACTTTCTTTGAGTCTAAAACAGGGTACCAAACCAGATAAGAAATGATCAAAAGTTTTCTGATGCACAGGATCCTTGCAAAAGGCAAGTGCAGAGCATACTTCCTTAAGGTTTCAAAATGAACAGATTTAATTCTTTATTTGTTTTCTAACTTTAAATCTTCATTTGCAGAGAGAGAGGAGAATTTAGAAATTCATGATTTTTTGAGAAGCACACGAGTTTATTGCTTTCAAACTTCTATATCTTACAAAGGAGGGGAGAACTCTTTATATAGGAGAATTCTTGGGGAAGAAAGGACAGGACCCCTATCTTTTGAAAAAGCAAAAGTAAAAGATACATCATGACACAACTTTAATTATTACAAAGGAAAAAGCGTGCTTTAATAATTAAAGCATGACTTTGACAAAAGCAAACTTTAATAATTGTACAAGACAAAACCATAAAGCATAATTATTACAACAAGACAAACTACTTTATGGAGAGTGGAGATTTATGTAGTCGTCTTCGGATGAGCTTTCAGTTTCATATGGGTTGTCAGGGTTGCTTTTTGGGAAAAAGGTGTTGGAGAGCTTTGGATGCTTACATTGGGGACCACGGTAAGGTGGATAAGGGCAATCTCTGCGGTAGCCGGGTTTGGAGGGTGATGGCTGAGACTTGGGGCTGGGCATCTGGGTGGCTTTGTCAGCTTTGGAGGGTTGTGAGGAGGATCCTGGTTCACACATGGGAAGGAAGTCTTCCCATGGGTCTTGTGAGTCCTAGTAAAGGAAGTCAGTGTAGTCTGGTCGTTCTTCTTTAATGATGATGCCAGTGGACTTAGGTTTAGATATGGCAGATGGAGTGGGTATCATGATGAGGTCATGTTGGGGACCTAAGGAGGTGTGAAATATGTCTTTGTGTGGCGGAGTTTGGTGGTTTAATTGGTAAAGGTAGTTGTGCAGGGTGGATTGTATTTCATTTTCAATTACAACTATATGTGGTGCAGTGAACCATTCATATACCTGATCTTGAGTCCAAAAGAGATTTGTGTCGGGATGCTGAAAGTATGGCCTGTGAATAATAAAGACTGATGTGAACAGTTGTGCTTCAGGGGCAGGCATACGGTCAAGGTTGTAAATTTCTGACAGTTGTTGTAGCTTCTTTCTCCACCACGGAATGGGGGAAAACCATTCAAGTAATGTCCAGGTAAGAGAGGTGGCATTTTCTGGATTAAGGAGATGTTCCAAAGTGGGAGAAATGGGGAGGACTAACTTGGTTGCATAGAGGACAGTGAGGCACCAAACATACCATAACACATCTTCAGTGGTTTCTTTGGATGGATCAAGGGTTAAACCTGTAAGGAACAGATTTTCAGGGTGGAAGGTGGAGAAGGGAAAGGGTTCTGTGACAAGGTATGCTTTCATGAAGAAGCGAAAGAGAGCTTTTTTGGCAAATTCTTGGATGGCAAAGACAGAAGAAAAGTTTTTGTTGAAGGGAAAGGTTTTCTTCGTGAGGGCTTCTGGGGGTAGGGAGGTAGCCATGGAGATAATCGGAAAATGGTAGGTGGTGGAAAACAGGGTGAGAGGGTTTTTTGGTTTGGAAAGTCTGGAGATCATATCAGGGATAAGGTTCTGGGACCCCTTTATATGCTTAACCGAAAAATCATATTTGGAAAACCAATCTTTTAATCTGAGTAACATTTTTTCAGGAACAGTTTTACCTTGGAAATTGAGAATATTGGGGAAGGCTGAACTGTCCATTCGGATAAGAAAATGGTGTCCAATCAGATGATACTCAAACTTTTTTATGCCATTCTTTACCGCTAAGATTTCTTTGAACACGCTATGGTAGTGCTTCTGTGTGTCAGAAAAATGTCCACTAGCGTGAGCGATAAAGTGTTCTTTGTCATTGAGTTCTTCGAGGAGGATGGCACCCCATGATTCATCACTTGCATCTATCTGTAGGATGCGCTTGCCATCAGTAATCAGCTTTAAGGGATGCAGATTTTGCGCAATTTGCTTTAGGGTAGTGACAACAATTGTGTGGTCAGCATTCCATTATGGGGGCTTCTTTTTCAATAAAGCCGAGAGGTGGCGAGTGTAGTGGTCCACACGTGGGATGAAATCACGGATGTAATTGATAATGCCAAGAAACTGTTGGACTTGCTTTTTGGAAAGTTGCTGATCTGGAAAGTGAAGCAATTCTTGGGCAATGTGTTTTCCTGGCAGGTAGTGACCATCTTTGATGACCATACCAAGAAATTCAATGTTATATGTGGCAATGGTGCTTTTCTTGGCCGATAACATAATTCCATGACTGTTGACAATATCATAGAATTGATGTAACAGCTGGCGATGTTCATCATGTGAACCTGAAAAAAGCAAAATATCATCAATGTAAATCAGTGCATGATGCAGGATGGGCTGGAAGATTTGAACCATGGATTTTTGAAAAATGGATGGAGCAGTTTTGAGACCAAAGGGTAAGACGGTCCATTGAAAATGGGCATTGGGGATACAAAATGCGGTTTTGTAACGTTCAGAGGGTTCAATGCCTAGTTGCCAAAAACCTGACTTTAAATCAAATTTTGAAAAGATTTGGCCATTTTTGAGAAAAGTGAACATGCTTTGTCGGCGAGGCAAAGGGAATTTGTCATCTTGCAAAAACATATTGAGTGGCTGGTAGTCAATGACTAAGCATTTCTTTCCTCGGACAATTTCAGAATGTTTTTCAACATAAAAGGCTTGGCAAGCCCATTGAGAACTTGTGGGCTCAATTAGACCTTGGGCTAACAATTGGGAACATTCTTGTTGGGCTAGGACTCATTCCTGGGTGAGTAGCTTTGGTTGGGTTGATATCTTCATTTAGTTTGAAGGGTAACCTAATGAAGAAAGACTTGTTTTTCCACAATGGATTTGGATGGGTGAACTCAGAATGGGACTCTGGACATAAACTCAAAAGTTTGGTTGAAATATCCTGGTAAGACTAGGGAGTGTCAGACAAATTGTAGGGAGTGTCCGTGAAAGGTTTGAACATGGACTTGACTCGGATTCCATTGGGAATGATTTGGAGGTGTTTGATTTGGTGAAGGATGTCAAAACCTAACAAGATATCCTTATTAGGAAGAGTTGAACCAATAACCTTGGTCCAAATGACACAATTGGGGAAAATTTGAATATCAATGGGTTTTTTGGTAGTCAAGGCTGTGGTGAAGATTTTGCCATTCACAGCTCTGAAATGTTCTTCAGATTTTGTCCAGTATTCAGGTGGAGAATGTCAGGATTTATCATGCTGCGTTGAGCGCCAGTGTCTATGAGACCTATGGCGGGAATGGGCCTTTGGAATTTTGTAGGCAAAATGTGGAGTTTGATGGAAGGTATAGGAACGAAGATGGAAAAATGACTTGGGATCACGAATCATTAGAAGAATTTTGTAGTGCGAATACTGTTTCATCATTGGGTTCATCTTGTTCAGAGAAATAAAATTCCAGTTCATCCTTTTCTGGAGAATAGTCTGTAGTAGCTTAGAGATGCTCAACTAGCCGGATGGATTTTTCTCTTTTATTGGCGGTATGAGAAGTGGCATCATCACGCTTTGTCCTTTGTAATCCTTCCAAGGATTACCGGTTACAGCTCGAATTGCTATGCTTGATACCCGGTTCAAACAGTACCAAGATGCTGTTATATGTACTATACTCACAACCCTTCATGTAGGAAGTGTTTTACTTACCTTTTATCCAAACTTTAACCTCTCTCTTCAAGACACCAACCTGCCCACAGCCTTGAAAGTTCAAGTTCAAATTCAAGGTGCAGAACAAATTTGCTCCGCCAAAATTGCCACCTTACACCATCAATTGGTCTATAGCCATCTTCATGGGTATGAAGTTGTATGACTGTGTAATGTGGAGATTTTGTGGGAGAAAATTCTAAACAAATACCAATTGTCATTTTTATATTCCAGTTTTGAAGCTACGGAAGGGCTCTAATATTGTTAGTAGTGGGATTATAGAGATAATAGTTTCTCCTAGGGACATGTCTATTATGATAATTAGAGCAACAAAGTAACAAATCATCACAAAATGCACAATGTTTAAACCACAAGGTTTATTTATGATTTACAGCCATGGTTTCATTAATAAGAGATATGAAATTGTATGTTGGGTAATGTGAGTACCAACTGGTAACAATGAATAAGCTGGCAACGGATTTTGGTTTCAATACTTGAGAGAAGTGGGGATTGGAGATAGTACAGTGCCATCCTTTAGCAACAAGTTTCAAATTTATGAAGAGAATTTAAAGGGAAATGTAATTGGATTTCCTGAAGCAGGTCATCATCTTTTACAACTTCAACTGCTAATGAAGAAGTTAAAGCCATTGGTATACTAAACAAGAAAATTTGAAGATCAATGAGATTGGAAGACAATTAAAGTGGCAAATAGAAAACAAGGCACAAAGTTTGGTCAGAGAATTTTAGTTAAGGATATATAAATGTATATGATAGTTAACGAGGGGTGGTATATAATTGGTTGTCATTATGTCGTCATAATAATAAAACATCTTTTAGAGCTGAAAAATTCTGATAGCTAGGTCTGCCAATTTTAGCTACAATTATTTTGTCTCTGGTTGTCTAATTGCCAAATGACAACTGACTCTAACCATGCATTTTTATTCTCTTGTTTTTATTTTAGATTTTGGTTGTTAACATGTTGAAACCTTGTTAATGCATTAAAATCACGCATTAAAATCAATTTTTAAATAGATTTTTTCACCTAAACTAACATCTAAACACTCCATTACTTTTTTAATCTAAAAATGTAAGAATTTGTCTTGTAGTAAAATCCGACTCTTTCCAAAGCAAGGAAAAGAAACTATGCAAATGTAGTAAGACACAGGGAACTCTTCAAGTCCGCATCAGTATTAACAACAAAGATCATGTTAAGGATTCATATGCTTCCTAGCAGCTTGATCATGTTGATGGGTTGATTTAACAGTTTCTATGTGTAAGCTATATCAAAGTCAAATCATTACAATTTCTCTGGATTTTGTGTCAATCTTATTTTGATTATAATAACAATCGAATTTTATGGAAATTGGGATTTAAGAAATATTAAGGATTTTGTCCAAAGTTAATTTAATTCTTTTATAACAGCAAAACATTTTAAGATTCCCCCCCCCCCCCTTTAATAAATCATGATAGTTCTACACCCAACTTGTTCAAGGGATTTTGATATTATTATTTCATTTTGTCATTCAAAACAAACTTGTTGATTACATTTTGGATGACTTGCCGATATCGAATAAATAATGCATAAATTATAGGTTTTATTCAGATTGTAATAAAGAGAGCAAAATGTTGCAGAAACTATTCTAATCCTTGGAATGTATATTTTAGACAAAAATGATCAACCTAACATCAGTAAATACATGTAAGGAAGCAAAATACCAATTGTACAGCCATCTTCATTCAATGTGATTGCTTTCGCTAATTCAAAAATAGCATTTTCTCTTATCATGAAAAAAGTGTATGATGCAACAAGAATAAAATATTCCATGGAATGGAAACACAGTTGGCAATAAGACGTTAGTGTAATCAGGACGTTGTTCCATGATTTCTTGAGGCTGGGCAAGTTTTGTGGGATAATTTCTAAAGTGTGTGATGGTCCAACAGAAGTGTGGTGACAACCAAATATTCAACATATGGTTGTTCTGATAAACAAGACAATGAGGAATAATTTTCCTTGAAGATTTATAATATTCACTGTAAACAATGAAGATTGGGATCAACTTCAAATTGTTCCAGATGCAATCATTTCTGAAGATTGACACCTATATTTAACAGTAACATAAAAGAGAATAGAAATCGATAAGATGTTAATTATAATTAAGTGAATTCTAATCTTATGGAAAATGATAAAGTTCCTTTTAAGGTAATGGTATGTACAAAGGTGCAAGAGAAAAAATTACTCTTAAGAAAAAAATTACTTTAAGAATGTTTTTAGTGCAATATTGAGAGTATGTGCTAACCTCATTTTTAAAGCAATTAGATGATATGGTAATAAAATAATTTCTGTAACCTAATTGAAAATAAAAAATGTATTTAGTTATAAAAATTTAATTTCAGATTAATTATCCATTTTCTATTCTTGATGGTATAAGCGTGCGAATAATTTTCTAAATTATAAATAGGAAAACGAGACTCCGGGATTGCTATATCCTTGCCTCTCAGCATTAATTAACATGCATATGCAATCATGTGATAGCCGTTGTGGATGATGAAGCAAAACATTGCTTTGACTTTCAGTTGACTTCTAGCTACTCGTATCATTCAAAATTTGGCTTTATAATAACTTGTTCCCAAGGTTACATCGAGACGAATTAAACTCATCATTTCTTCAACTATGTCGTTTTCGCATTTTTTTCAAATATTAATGTTTAGTGGTTGAATTTACAATATTGATTCAATTTACAGATTTTACGAAATTTTGGCAATCTTTGTAGTTTGGTCAAAATATCATATTCAAACTCTTCTTTCTCAATTTGTTGTTATCTATTAATTCTGGGAGTGTAATAATTTGTCTTGCAATAAAATCCTGATGCTTTAAGAAGCAAAGAAAAGAAACCACACAATTTATATAAATAAATAATATATATATATATATATTTATAATAAAAAGTTTCATGGAGAACTCTTCATCCCTACATCACTATTAAGATACTTATTTCTTCCATTTACTAGATAACTTGGACCAAGACTCACTGGTTAGTGCAGTTTGTGTTTTAGCGAAGACTACGTATTATGTTTCTTGAGTTATCATAGAGTGAGATCCATTTAACAATCAAAATATCGATAGCTAGTAGATATAATTACATTGATCATGGGAATATATACTTACAAGATGAAATCAGATGCAATGGAAATCTCATGTTCTAATGTTTCGTTTATTCTTGAGAATACTAGAATAAAGGAACAATCTAAATTCACGTTGATTTGAAAGAATACTATAAATATAGCGGGTTAAGATTCGTTGATTCTATAGAATTTTGAAACTCACATGGGGCTTTTAAGACTTCCAAGAACACTTCAACAGTTTTCTTCACTTATACATTCCAAAAAAAAAAAAAAAACTCTCTCTAACAAATTTCACATTTTTAATCAAATTTTCTTCAAGCACAACATTCTACTTTTGAATGTGAATATGTATAACTATATCAATCATCTTACCTTTTTCAACACCAGTCTTCTCTCCTAAGGAAACATCATGATTCCCATACAAATTATCAGGTTGAAGCCTTAAATATTTAATAAATTGTGTCTAATCTTTTGGCATTTTAAGTTAGACTTTTTCCTTAATAATAGATGAACTCATTGGTACATATTTAGGCACTATCTGAGGACCATGCAACTTCTTGATTGAATCTATGATTTTGTTAGTTCTTTTGATTAAAGTCGCTTTGAGATTATGACTTAATTTATACGGCTAAAGAACTACATGTTGTAAAGTGTAGATCGTGCATGCTTCTATGAAATTGTTCAATCTAATAAGCATAACTGGGATTGCATTTCCCTTTATCAAGTTTGAGACTTTTGTAACTGCTCCCACAAAGCTGAAACATTTATTCCCAGTTTATGAGCAGTGAATGATACTTGCTTTTCTTTAGGAGTGCACAAGCTATAAGTAAGTGCTTAACCATTTCCAACCAATTAAGAAAATTTCCGAGATACAAATATACAAGTCTAGCACATCATAAATGGAACGGTAAGGATGGTAGTTTGACATTTATTGTCAAGTTTCCTCAAAATTTTAAAACCATAAATAAGGCTTAACTCTAGGGTTGGGTGTTTCGACAGCTAGTGGTCGTAATTTAGAGTAGTGAATAGTTAGATGTCGTAAATATAGTGGGAACACAATAGTGTTCGAGGATTGGCTGGATTCGTGGTGGTGGAAGTGGATCAAAGCGTGAAACTCATAGGCTTGGGCTTATGTCTTTGGAGTTCTAGTGGTGGCTAAGGAGGGAGGTTGGTCAGGTTTTCTTGGGCGGTAGCTGAGGATCATAATGGCTAGAGTTAGGCAAATAATTTGATCCAACCCAATTCAATCTAAAAAATGACAGTTTCAGATCAGATCAGATTATTCACCCAATCTTATTGGATCATCTAACCAAACTGATCAGATCGAGATTGGATAGGAATCCGACCCAAAAATCTGATCGAATTGGCTAAAAAATTAAACAAATGAAAAATAAAATGAATAAACAAGCAACACAAACACATCGTGATTGTGAATTTATCTCACACTCTGCTTTTTTCTTCTCCAATCTTTATTGCCTCACCCTTACGCACTCAAGTTTGTTCACAGTTTCTCTTACACACACACATCACAAAAGCAAAAAAGGAGTCGGCAGAACACCACTAGTCCCTCGACGCAGATGCAGATGCAGATGTAGCCACTAATGTAGCCCGCAGTCATTGCCAACTGAATTTGCTACTAGTGGATTTGCTGCTCCATGCCTCCATTATTACCATGTTCCTCTAAGCTCCACTCGTACCCGGCAACCTGGATTTGTCTTTTGAAGTTTTAGTGGTATATATTAATTTTAATGTAAATTTTATCAGCAACAGCTGTCCTGTTTGGGCTTTTTCTTATCCATCTCTAAAACAATTATAATATCAAACAATTATAAAGTAATTAATTGTGTTAGTAATAATATATAGGTTATAGAATTGTTGGGATTTTAGTGTTTTTCAATTCCAGAACACATAAAGATATTACTTCTAAATCTAACCAATCTAAATTAAACTTAATTTTTTTATTTGATCCGAACATGTCGGACCAAATTGGATCGGGTTACAAGTTTAGGTTGAGTTCGGATGAATTATTTCCTAACATGATCAACCCAAAATCTTATTAGGTTAATTTGAACCTAATCTGAACTCAATTTTGCCCAGTCCTAGTAATGGCAATAACGATAAACAGTGGTGAAGACTATAGCCAATAGATTCTGATGGTGATGACTAGAGTTGGTCAATAGAGGTTGGCAAGTCTGGTGGTAGCAGTGGCTAGTGGCGATGGTTGCTAGAATGTGGAGGCAGTAGTGGTGGCATGGTGGTGGTTATTTCAATTATGGGATTTTCAAAATATTTTTGGGGAATAGTTTTACGTTTCTTTTTAGTGGTGAAAAATGATAGATGATAGGTGAGGGGTAGCCTAGAAAGCTACGTGATTGGCACATATTTGCTCTTATACTAATTGATAGAGTGGGATAGCAAAAGCAAATTGATAGGGTAGATAAACATGAGATATAATTCTAGCATCGAACTAAGTTAATGAGATTAGATTTCGTCCTGATCGAAGCGTGATTAGATCTTACTCTAATCCAAATGAATCAACGAGATTTTCATAACGTTTTACAACGAGATTAAA
This sequence comes from Citrus cavaleriei, assembly GCA_030448925.1. Classification (NCBI taxonomy): domain Eukaryota; kingdom Viridiplantae; phylum Streptophyta; class Magnoliopsida; order Sapindales; family Rutaceae; genus Citrus; species Citrus cavaleriei. The sequence goes on from JAUJEN010000612.1 coordinate 85,564, forward strand.
TGATGCTTTAATCCAAATGAGTGTATAAGAGAGATTTTTTATACTAATAAAAAGGTTATGAAAATAATAACAAGACCTCCTAGTAAACCTACTTCCCTAAGTTAACTTAGGAAAGAAACAAAAACACAATTATGTTGGAAATAAAAGACTAAAACACTTATCATTATTGACTCTAATTAAAAATAGAAAATATCTAAATATCTAAATATCTAAATAACAAAATTCTAAAATCCTAAAATAATGTCCTAAATCAGTGTTTCAGAAGATATATGAGTTGAATGGTTATTGCGACCATTTAGTTTGAATGCTTTAACTTTACATGCTACCCTCTTACAGACTAAGATATTCCGGATACACAGTCACCATAATTTATTTTTGAACTTAATAATCTTCTAATTTATTTGCAGCTCCCCATTTTCATTTGTAAAACCACTCCAACTACCTCTGGATAATGATATTTTTGTTTTGTTTTAGTGGTACTTTGATAGTGTTTATGGTTTTTGTAACCACTCGAATGGGGAAGAAGCTATATTAAAGGCACCAACTTGACAAATGAAATTTTGAACTTTGAATTATGGGTGTTTCTGCAGCAGTTAGATGTTTTAAGTTTCAAATGCATCACATGGATTGTAATTTGTTCAACTTCATATCTCATATTTGAATAACATTAATGGCATTCCTTCTAATTTATTGAACTTCAAAGCACAATTAAAGAATAACATTAATGGCATGAGTGAAGCTATTGGCACCTTTTCATTATCCTTATAATACCCTTTTTTAGATAAAATTATATTAAAAAAAAAAAGAATTAAACATACTTAGATTTTTTTCAAATAAATTACTTGCATTCATGATCTATCCATCATTTCTTTTTGTTTTGTACCTGTCATTCCTACCTAACAAAAATAAATTGCAAATTTAGAATAATCCATTGTTCTTTTCCTATTTCTTATTGATTGAATATTTTTCCGCTTAAAGTTGTTTTCAAATTATGATTTAAAATATATATGATTTAAGTCAATGATTGTTATTACAGTATCCGTCACTGTGAAAACCTTTTAATTTGTGGATAGAGTAACAATGAAATTGTATAAGGAAAGAAAAATAGCTTAATACTATATTGAGTTTTAACAATAAAATAATTAAATTAAAAGCTAGAAGAGTTTGCTAAATGGAAATAAACTAAAAATAACTAAAAGGGGATTTTATGAGAAGATCAAAGAGTGCTATTAGTCCAACTCTGATAGCATACTCTATAATGTATTCAAGTTCTGAGCCAAAATAAGGAATAACAACAATATTTTTTCGCCCATTAAATATTTCAATCTTATAATAACTTACTTAATATTTTTTCTAGTTGCTACATTTTTTCTTTTTTTCTTTTTTTGCAGACATGTCAAATCAGCAATTAGTTTAACCACACACCTCCATTAATAGTATATTCCATTACATTTATGGATAATTTCATACTATTAAAATAGCGTTAGTTGGAGGGCAAATTGAAGATTTCATATATTTAGAGGGTAAATTGAAGTTTACCCCTTTTTAACTTAAATGTTTCAAAATCTATTACTATCAAGTATATGATATGATGTCTGGTATATTATCTAACACAAATCATGTATATCAGTTACAATTACAAGATTTATTTATAGTGCAATACCAATAAACAACACTAGTAAGTAGTACATTTTGTTGGTAAATCAGATCTAGAATTTTTTTTTTTTTTATTTTATAAATTCAGCGAAAGCCAGAATATTATGTATACATGCATAGGTTTAAAGAAATACCCTAATCTCCTGTTAAAAATTTGAAGAAGACAACTGAAATTTTTTCGTTGTTGGGATCTGCAAAATATGGTTGCAGTCGTCAACCTTCTCTGCTATCCTCAATCATTACCCTCACACTTGTTGGCGTGTAGATAACTCTAATTACTGTGTAGGAGATGAAAACCTTAGAACTATATATATGTATTTTTAAGAACAATATGTACGTCATTATTTTTCTATTCAATTTTCCTTTTCTTTATGTAAGCACTTATTATAGTCAAAGTTTAACTTTTAATTGTGCTAGTAAAGGGACTGCATACCCATGGGTGCTCCAACATAATAGTCAAGGACTAGTCATCTCATAACACACCAAAACTACTAAGTTAACTATAAGCTATTCTACTAAAAGCTTGAAATTGCACTTTAGTAATCCGTGTAATCAAATAAAAGCCCAATTAATTAAAACTCCTTTTAATTGAAGCTAGGCCAATGATAAATGTCGTGCCTCTATAACATATTTACCTCCAAGTCACTATTTGTTCTAATAGTCACTTTCAATACATCTATATTTGTAAATAAACTAAAAATAAGTATTATTATTCAATAAATAATTTATTGAATAAACTAAGGTCACATATTTAAAATGATCAAATACCAAAAATAACTTAGGTAAGCATCATTAATATAGATACTGATGAAGATTAGGAATCTATATCATATTTAAATGCATTTCCTTATAGTATATAAGTTTATTGTTATTCTCTTACTAGTATAGGAATTTGTTTTCCTTTACCAGTATAAATAGCTCTTGCCTATAATCTTTGAAGGCATATTTGAGTTCAATAATATTTTTATTTTTCAAATCAATGTGAATTTAGATCACTCCTTTATTCTAGTATTTTGAAGAATCAATAGAATATTATAACATTAAACTTTCGTATCAGAGCTAAGAGTCTGGTATTACCAATTTACCGTCATCTACCACCAAACCTTCTCTTCTTTTCTTCTTTTTGACTCTTTCCAATTAGTTTATTTAACAAATAAGAAAAAAGAAAAAAAAAAGCAAAAGTTAAAGCCACTGCAGCAGCCGTCGTCTACATTGCTAGCGTCATTTTTTGTCGCCTTTCCGTTGATCAACCATTACCAACTCAATTAGAGGAAGCCGACCACCCAAAACAAGTTGTGAATGCCACCTTTCTACAATTAAATTGCCCCAAAAAAACACCCAAAACTATATAAAGTTGCCGCCTTTGTTTGCTGGAGTCTGCCGCACTTTGGCTAGTGCCACCACCATCAATCAACTCTCCACCAGCAAAACCTTTCTAACCATTCACCACCACCGATCGTCAGAATCAAAGCCAACATTAAACTTCTGCTATTATCTCTAATTTTGGGCCAAAACACAGCCTTCTCACTGACCAGAATCTTTTAGACACACCTATCTTTGCTTGATTTTCTAACCATCATCACTAGTAACCTAAACCTTTTTAATTAATTTTTTACCTAACATTTACTCAATTTTTAGTTAGTCACCAAGCCTTTTCAAACCAAATTGGGAAAATGCCTCCAAGAACTTATATAGAGATGAAGCCACGACTAGCATGACAGCTGAGATTGATATGTTAGTTGCACAAATGGAAAAAGTCAGTTGTACAAATGGAAAAATTAATCACCAAACACCATCGTACACTAGAACGCGAAGACAAATTAAGTGAAAACTTAACTCCGAGAATTGACATAGAGTTGAATCTATTACGATAAAATATGGGAATCTAGGCTGAGAATTGAAAATCCTGAATTCCAAGGAAGTGACTAGTTAGAAGAATTGTTGATTGGATTAATGCTATTGAGGAGGATTTTGAACACACGGAAGTTCTAAATAATAAACTAGTCTTGATTGCTACATCTTAATCTTATAGAAGGACTGCAACCTGGTGGCAACAAGCAAAACTCACAAGGATGAGGAAAGGCAAAAAATATATATATATATTTAACTCTTGGGAAAGTTGAAGAAGCACTTGCGAAGTGCATTTTTTCTATGTAATTATGTTAACTATTACACCAACTATTACGAAATTTGAGGCAAGGTAATTGATCGATTGATGATTGCACCATGTTGTGTAAATTAGCAAGTGTACTAGTTGGCACAAGTAATATAATGAAGAGTAGAGTATTGTCTCACAGAGATTGTATATCTTATTAGCTACTGAAATTATTCTAACCCTAACTTATTTGAATAACCGAATAAGTGAATTTAGATTAAAACTAAAATTAAATAAAATAACTAAAAATAAAATCACCAAGATTAAAACTATTATTCTAACCCTAATAAAATAAAATAACTAAAAATTAAATAAAGATACATGCAGTAATAAAAATCACCAAGAGAAGACACTAGGACATCCGATTTCACCATAATCAATCCAATTTAATCCTCCATCTATGCTATTAAAGTCTGCTACCCATGTTGACAGTGAATTTTCCTAATCTATTCAATATCCTCTCTCGAGTAATATCAAAAATTCCTTCACATATTAACCCACTATATCTCTATATGAATTTAAATATATAAAGATTCATTAAACTCGATAGAAATTCTTAGATAAAATTGCATGATTCACGTTGGCACATTTCTATTTTTCATTCAATTCATGACATAAATATCCTCTCGGTCTCATCATGTATCATCAAATCATTCAAAGTATTAGCCATATATTTAAAATGATTAAGCACAATAATGAACACTCCATCATAGAATAAGAAACTAAAAATAACATAGACTTATGGACTTAAATTTTCATAATTAAGCTATATTCACATCATAGAAAGAAAAACTCAATCTCAACATCTTTTTCCTCCTCCAAATTGCTGTTGCTGGTCGCGACTTTTGTCTCTAGTTGAGTGCGGCTGCTGTTTCTCTTTCTATGCTCTCGTTTCTTATTGTTCGGCCATGTGGCTTTGCCTCCCTTTTATAATACTTCTAATTTTCGTACCCTAAATCTTTTTATGGAAATTGGAAAGGATTAACAAAAAAGCCAAGCCACCTCTTTAAAGTTCACGCATGCACGTGACTTGTACAAGTAATTAGCAAATAAATATGTAAAATTATTTAGTAATAAATCTAATAATTCTCCTTTAAGCATTATTATTCTCCCCTCTTTTCTTTCACAGTTGGCAATTATTTCCATTAACCTATAATTTTTTCCTCTTTAAACTTTCTTTCACTTGAACATTCCCAATATTCCTAAAATAACAAAATATAAAAAATAAGATAAACATTAATATAATAAAATATAATTTAAATAAAATTAAGTTAAAAGAAGTATTAAAATGATAATCATTAGTGCATCAACTGTCCCCACACTTAACATTTTGCTAGTCCTAAGCAAAAACTATAAAAATAAAATCTGAACTAAACAACTTTCGTAGGTGATCATGATTGCATTCAATGTATGCAATAATCGTTTAAACCCCTAGGCGATGATACCCATAAACATCACCAAAAATGCCTCAAAGATTGCATAAAGTATACAGCTCAAAGAAAATTATGAATATTGGCAAAGTTCTAACTTTAATTCAATATTTAGCCTCATCTCACATTTGCTTCTTGTGTTGTGTGTGAATCAGTTCAATCGAAACTCATTCTCAAAATATTCAATATCAATATCCCTTGTACTGCACAGGCATAAATTTGCATTTTCTCTTGATTTTTCTTAAAGCACATGTTTTTGCTTTTTTTTTTTTTTTGTATCTATAGTCAGGAGCTTTCACTCTACCCCTTAAGGTAGCTTGTTTTTCATGGATTATCCTTAATATATTAATGGTAATTTCTGACTATGGTGCCTGAGTGAACAAAAGTAATGTAGAATCAAGGTAAACAGTCATTTACTCAATCTAAAACTCTCAACTCAGGCTGTATCAATCTAAAATCTCAAGTTAAAATTATGAAAGAATCGATATAAATGCTCAAGCTATTTAAAGAATCACAATCAAGACGAAACTAACACAAGAGTCAAGTATAAACTAAGACAATATTCATCCCTTTTTAGGAACCATATTTATTTTCAACCATATACTCATCGTAGGCATAAATATAAATATTTTAGTTTTTTAATTTTTTAATTTTTCTCTTTTTTTAATGAAAGCAAATATTCCCACCCCAAACATAAAATTAACATTGTCCTCAATGTAAATAGATATAAAAGGAAAAGAGAACCTCCCTCATTTTTGCACTTGAAGATGTGAACTTATAGTTGAGTCATTGAAAGGCATGTGAAAAGTTGATGTTCGTCGACCCTCAAACTTGACATAAACCTAGATAAAACAAAATAAAATAAGGAAAAGAAAAGGCTAACAAAAGAAATTAGGAAAGACAAAAAAAATAACAGTAATAAAGTTTAGAAAGCTTGGGTTGCCTCCCAAGAAGCTATTAATTTACAGTCATTAACTTGACTGCCTTTGAAGAGATCGTTTAAGGAGGCTCGTAGATCGAAGGAGATTATCTAGATAGACCTTGCCCAAGTTTCTTGTAATTTGGTCTCTTCCCATGAACATGAGGTAACAGATCTTCTTTGATAGACTGCTTATATACTGCATGAACGTAGCGAGGGTCAGATGGATGCTCATCCTTAAATGCTTTGGCCATTTTTCTATCTGTCATGTCTTCTTAAAAAAAATCTTTGAGTTCAGTTAGATACTTGTTAGGTGTGTACAAATTGAAAATGTCTTGCTTATTTTGAACTCTTTAAATTAATTTTCCTTCCTGAACATTAATCAAAGCTCTCCCTATAGCTAAGAATAGTCGGCCTAGAATGAGAGGTAACTTTATATCTTTGGTCATATCCAAGACAATAAAATTTCATGGAATATAAACTTGTTAACCTTCACAAGTATGTCCTCAACTATGCCCTTGGATACTTTATAGATCTATCTACCAAACCTAATATCTTGAAAATTGAAAAAGGCATCAAATTAATGTTTGCACCTAAATTACACAAAGTTTTATCAAAATAATAATTTCCAATAGTGTATGGAATATTAAAACTCCTTGGATCTTTTAGCTTTGATGGTCAGCAATGCAGTTTTATGCTCATCAAATTACCTCTTATTGGATAAAATTTCTTTCATGAATTTAGCATAACTTGGCATTTGCTCTAATGTTAATATGTAATTTCTTAAACAAATCAACAAATTTTAAAAATTACTTATCTATGTTAGTTTTTCGGAGACACTAAGGAAAATGGATTGGAGGAATATAGGCCTTGACTGGTGTTGCTGGTCTGGGTTGTAGTATTTCTGAGCTTCCTACCTTTGAAACCTTGGTGGTGTCTTCAACTTGCTCTTCGTCAACTTTCTTTACTTCCTTTTATGGCTTGTCAAGTTGATTACCACTCTAAAGTACAATTGCATTACTTTGCTCCCTTGGATTTGTCTCGGTGTTACTACATAGAGAGCCTTTTGGTTTGCTGGATAGTAAATTTACAATCGGTCACACTTATACCTTGAGGTTACAGATAGATGCAGCTTGATTTTGAAAATTTATCTCTTTCTTGGTCATGAATTGAGGCATATTTGTTGTAAGTTGAGTAAGAGCATTTTCTAAATTTGACTTCTTTTCTTATGATTAGAACCCTGTAGGTGGCTTCAATGTATTTTGAGTGTTGCTCCATGACAAATTTGGGTGGCTTCTCCAGCCAAGATTGTAGGTAGGGGTGGGCATTTTACCCGATCCGACCCGACCCGACCCGAAAAATTTCGGGTTCGGGTCGGATCGAGTCGGGATCGAAACCCGATCGGTTTGAAATTTACAAACCCGATCGGGTTGTGATCGGTTCGGGTCAAACCCGACCCGATCCGAATACTCGATCGGGTTCCAAAAAAAAAAAAACCTTAAGCTAACAGTTAGCTACTTATATATATTCATGTCGCAATTCTCTTGCATAAATCTGCTTACTCAAAATCCTCGGAAGTGTGAGCCTACCATCTTGTTATCATAATTTATATATAATAAATTAATAAGCTTATTATTTCTATGTTTAATTATGTGTTGTGTTCCATCTTCTATGTACTAGAGCTTGGGAAAAAAAAACCCCACAAAACAAAAAAAGGGATTCAAGAAATCCTTATCACGATGCGGATCATGGAACTCGTAATTAAAATTTAAACATGCGGTAAAATGGAGAATTTCTAAAGTTGTTACCTTCTCTAGCTCGATATGAATTTATAAAGGAAAAGGCTAACAAGAAGTCAAGAACACCGCACACACACTCTACCAACACACACACACACAAGTGACACAACTTGACCTTGTCACAAGACACACACCACACACACATCTGCTGCACACACACATGACACAACACACTTGCACAGCACACACACACAACACAATGACAGAACAGAACACACACGAGCTGCACAGCACGCACACACGCTGCACAGTCACTCGCAAACCTAACACACACACACACACGCTGTCGGCCACAACTCACAACTCACAAGTCCAAACAACTAAAAACAAACACAAACAACTTAACAACAAGGCAAGAACTCGCAAGTCCAACCACCACCACAAGCCGCGATCTCTTGCCAAGAAATCACGATCTGTCGCCAAGTCGCTGCCAGTGAGCCGTCTGCATCTCCGCGATTTGCCAAGTGAAATCCCATCCGGTAAATGGCGACCGATCTAATCCTCTCCACCCGAACCCGATTTTGAAGCTTTCCGGTTTCCACCTTCCATTTTCAAGTTTCAAGCTTCAAGCCTTCAACTTGTTTCAAGTTCCCAACTCCCAAGTCGTTTCAGACTTTTAGTTTCCACTTTCCACTTTCCAGTAACTTCAGTTCACGCCTCACGCTCACGGTATATAAGTTATATAATACAACTATTAGCTATACACTATATAATTAATTAATTAATTATATATATGCTAAATAGTAAATAGTTTATTATGTAATTGAGTAATTGGTTAATGGTTATTATTTAATTGTTGTAATTAATTAATTATGTATTTATAAATATTAGTAATAAAATCAAGGAAATTTTGTTAATTATTGAGCTCATTAGAAATTATTTTTTTGTCATATATAAAAAGAAATTGATGATTGGTGATTTGGTGGGTTTTTTTATTTAATTGATTATTAATTTTTTATCGCTATCGCCTTTTTAATAGACTATAACAATCAAGCACAATGGATATATGAAAATGGTGTTAGCTAATAGCTAGCGAATAATAAAATTTTTGTTAATTATTAATAATTGAAATAATAATAATTGATAATTGTTAATAATAGTTAATAATTGAAATAATAATAATTGATAATTGTTAATAATAGTTAATAATTGAAATAGGCAAATAATTCTATTATAGCTTTTTAACTTTATTCATTTGAATTAATAACATTTTCTTTTCTTTTCTTTAGTTGAAAATTAGTGAAAATGACTACAATTAAGAAAAATGTCTTAAAACTTTCATAAAAATCTACAATAATAGGAAAAAAAAGAGCTCAAAATTGTATTAACCGAATTTGACCCGAATTGACCCGAATTTTTCAACCGACCCGAATTGACCAATCGACGACCAACATAGTTCGGGTCGGGTCATTAATTCGGGTTATGTTCGGATTCATTCTTGTCTAACCCGAACAACCCGAAACCCGATCGGGTTGACCCGAACCCGACCCGAACCCGATTTTACCCACCCCTAATTGTAGGTATTAGAATACAGGTTTATTTGTTACCTTTAGAAGTTTAACACATAATGAGCTTGTTCAGTAGATGACAGACCAAAAAGACTCCAACTTGGCAATGACCACTAGCATGATTCCCCTTTACCTCAGTTTTCATCATACACAGGCCATATTTTCAGCATCCAGTCACTAAAGATTATTGGACACAAGACCATGCATATGAATGGAAAACGTTTCCACATCCATTCCCACTCAACCATGATCCAACCATAATCTCAGTCCTCAAAACCTATCTTTTAGAACTCAATAATGTCCAACTAGCTCCCACAGACATTTATCACACGTCCATAGGACCATCTCACTCCCTTGAGTTTTTACCAAGAGTTCCAGTCCAAAGGGTATTCTCGTAAGAGAAGAATGCCCTGACTGCACGAATGTCCTTTTTCAAGATGCTCAAGACCCTTGGGAAGACTTCCACTCACTACTCGCATCTCAAGATTCTCAATATTCCCCTACTGAGCCAGCTCCTCAGTCAGCCACAGCCACTACAGATAAGGATGAGCTTGACGAAGATTATCTGTTCTATCAAAAGATACACAAAGCTCAAAAGTAATATGAAAAAGAGACAGGAGACATATCTCTATCCAGATATCCCTCCATGGCTGCAGAAACTCTCCGGGAATCTCGGCTTTAATAAAAGATGACAGGGGTCTTGTCCTGTCTAAAGTGTGTATTTTTATGTTTTTCACGTGTGTACTTTTTCTTTTGTTGTTTGCTACCAAAGATAAGGGTCCTGTCTTATCTTTTGCTTTTAGAGTCTCTATAAAAGGGCTCTCAAGTCCTTGTATTAGGCAGAACATCTTCAATAATAAAATTTGAAAGCTTGTTCATAATCCTCAGATGTCTCTCTAAACTCTCTTCTTCTTCTAGGTATCAAGCTAACACTAGAGCCATTATTCTAAGAGCGTTTCATCTCTATCTCCATACTGAGTATGCTCTGCGCTTGCCTTGTATAAGGATCATGTGCATAAGAAAAGTCCTGATTTATCTTCAAACCAGTTTACCAAAATTACTCTCTCACAACGTTCACCCTCTCTAAGAAGTCTAGGAAATGACTTGCCTTTGGGTGGTATCATGAGCAATGGTTTTCTTCCATTGGTTTGATATCTAAAGGATTAGGGTATATCGGCTGGAAACCTGAACTTGCGGACTACAGGTCCAAAGAAAAGTTTTAACTGTTGTAGTTCTGGTATAACAACGCCTCGTACTCCGACCCCGACTAGTATTAGAGCCACACGTCCTCAAGCAGAGGTAGTATCATAGTTTAATGTGTTCAAGTGTTACTTGTAACCCTAGAAGAAATCTCATCAACATGGCATCTTCATCCACAAATCCAGTTTCTTCTGAGTCTTCTCACATCTCTCTCTCTTCTACTCTTTCTTTACCTCGTTCTTGCCAGAAACATGTTGCTTCAAAAATTGAAAACCTTGTTAAATACTCGTACATCCCTGAATCAGCCCAGCTCAATGAATCACAGTTTCCAGTAATGAGCCCATACCATCTTTACAAACAAAAAACCTCTTTCACCAGAAGCATCAGAACCTTGATTTCCACTAAAAGACTGTTACCCAAAGAGTACATCCAGTTTTCGAGAGTAGATCAATGTGCTCTCCAAGCCTCTCAGAGTGAACAATATGTTACGCTTGAAATACCTACTGAACTTGTAACCAACTGGAAGCGAGAAGGGTATACGCACCTTCATCTTGGAGGTGTGAGGCTAATCCTCACTCTACATGGAAGAAAAGGCTTGCCTATCACAGCCAGAATTGCCTTGCTAGATACCAGATTCAAACAGTACCAACATGCTGTCATTGGAACTGTTTTAACGACACTCCATGCTGGAAGTGTCTTGTTAACCTTTTATCCTAACTTCAATACCCAAATCTTCCAACAACCATAAAAGTCCAGATCCAGCTCCAAGGAGCAGACCAAACAGCCACTTCAAAAATAGCCGTTCTTCATCACCAAATAGTGTATCGATTACAGAATCATGCACTAGATCTTCCTACTGCACAAACAACCACAGATGTATTAATGATCCTTGCAGACATTGATACAATCCCAACAATAATCCAAATTCCCAAACAGATTCAAAAGCAAGAGTTACTTAAACTTATGCAACTTGAATGACTTTCCAATTATGAGCAATTTCACCAGAATTCAAAGCCAATCCAAACCTCTGAAGCCATTTTCGAAAGAAGATCTGATGGCCAAGTTAAGATGTCTTTTCAAACTCCAGGACAATCTTTAGATCCCGAAGCTCCAAGGCTTTCTTAGACTGCAAGAAGAAAAACTTCCAATTCATGGATTTTCTTCAGAAGGATATCCAGTTTATCCTGAAAAAGTCAATGGTCACTTCTTATGGGATGTTCCAGAAGCCCATATGTGCAACCCTGATTGCCCTTGTCTAGATGATCCGTATGATGATGAAGATTTTGAAATTATAAAGAGACGACGAAGGAGACAAAAGACGCCTTCTCATTCAAACAATCCTTGCAAATCATACTCTCCAGAACCACCAAATGATCCAAGCTCAAGCCAGCCTTTACCAATCTACAAAAAGGCTCTCAAATGGATAGAAAAAGAAAATAAAATGGTTATTCCACAAGAGTCTATTTCTTCTCCACCAAAGCTCAGGTCATGCCTGATGTTCTCTTCCTCCAGCCAGTCTTACCAAGAATCTTTTCCCCCACTTGAAAAACAAACAGATCCACAAACAAAAGTTGTTTCTCAACCTTTTGTGCAGTCACCCATAACTTCTTCTGGTCAACCAGAAGTCCCAAAGCAATATGCAGCAGTCTTAAATTGGCAAACTCAAAACGCCAATGCTAAAAACCAAGCACTTCATAATCTTGGGAGAAAGATTGATAAAGTTACAACTCAGGTAACAAAAACTAAAACAAAGGTGGATTCACTCAGTGCTCAGTTAGACCAGATCTACCTGAATTTTCAAAACATAATCTCTGAACTAGATGTTGATCTCAGAACGATGATTAACAATCGAATATGGGGTCCAGAATTCAACAAAAAGGAAGCAGAGATTGGAAAGCTCAAAGCAGAGCTAGCCAGAATTAATGCAGACAAAGAACAACCATCCCTCTTTACCAAAACCCAATCTATACCTATTCCTGCCCCTTTATTTGACACATATCAACTCTTCTATAATCATTCTAAACCACCAATGGACTTTAACAAGTTCTTTGGTCTTTCCCATTTTCTTTACAGAAATCAAGAACCTTCAACAATGCCAGCCACAAAAGTCAAAATCTCATAACCAAAACCAAAAGAGACCTCTCCAATACCCGAAGATTCTCCAAAATCAACTCCTGAGCCACCAAAGAAAGACAAAGCTCTAGTACACCAATACTTTTATTAGAGTGTTAGAATGCAAAACAGTGATCCAGATCCAGATTCATCCTCTGTGAATAATTCCAATTCCAGTTCTTATGAACAATCTTCCTCAGACTCAGAGTCTTAATATGCAGATATCTCTGGACTTCTCATGGTTCAACCATCTACTAAGACAGAAGAACCAAGTACCTCTACACCAGTTAAATGTATTCCTCCAAATCCACCAGCGTCTGAATCTTCCCCTAAACCATCTTCAATACAGTGGTTCACTTTTGATGACATTCCTCGCCACAAATGGCCAGCAAGACACCAAGAATTTGCTGCTTGGGTCGATGTACAAATGACACGACCAAATGCACAATCTCAACCAATCCTCCGGGAATTTTGTTCCAGATTCACTGGTTCTTTGCGAGATTGGTTTGAAAGTCTGGGAGAATACAGACAGCTTCAATTAATCCAAACCACAATCGCTACAGCTCTTACAGTTATTTATGAACAGTTTATTGGGGACCCAATTGCAGAAAATGAAGCATCTAGAAAAGAATTTCATCAGATAAAATGTTGCTCTCTCAAGCGCAACCATTTGGAGATGCATTACAAAAGAATGAGCATGCTCTACTACAAGTTAAATGGATTCAATTATCCAACTTTAAAGCATGTTTTCATTGCTTCACTTCCTTCAGAACTTCAGCCAGAACTCCAGAGGCAGCTTACAGCCTTCAACCTAGACATAGCCAACATTTCTCTTGGAAAAATCTTCCAGTTAACTATGTTATGTCTTGACAGATTGTGTGAATAGAAAGACTTCTTCAAAGATCTCATTGAAAACAGACAACCTTTTGCCTCAGCTTGCAAGAAACCATATCTCAAAATCCAGTGCAAAGATGACAAAAAATGAACTTGTACAACAAAAAAGAAAGGTCATTTCCAAAAGCACCCTCACAGATCTTCCAAGAAAGGAAAAAAACCTTACAGATACTTCAAGAAGAAAGATCCATCATAGTTCAGAAAAAAGAAGCATAACCGTTGTTTCATTTGCAAAAAAACGTGGTCATTTTGCTCGAAATTGTCCAAACAAGTCTGCCAAAGCTGTTCGACTTATTCAACATCTACAACAATCTTCAATGCTTTCTGATTAAGAAGATATTGAGTCCAATTTCTCTAAACAAACCGAATACAATGATCACACATCATTCATCCTCACAGAGTCAACAAATGATTCCGAGGTAGAAGAAATTTCTGTTATTTCTACTGTTCAAGGAATTAACCAAGTTAATTCTAAACCTATTGTCCCTTCAGTAAAAATTTATGTCCTTCCTTCCAAGTTTCATAAACCCATCCCTGTTATTGGTTTTTTTTATACTGGTACACAACGTAGTATGCTCAATCCCATAGTTCTTCCTTCTTTCTGTTAGGAAAAACATACTGAATTCTTCAAAGTAGCTAATGGTGAAGTATTCAAAACCTCACTGATTACCAAAAAACCCATTGGGATCCAGTTTTTTCCAAACTGTATCATATGGCAAAAAATCGTTGGTTCAGACTTACCAGACAAAGATCTTCTCATAGGATTTGATATCCTTCATCTCGTAAAAAATCTCCACATCACACCAACTGGAATCAAGGTCAAACAAATGTTTTTACCTTATGCATCTATCACTCAAAAACTTCTCCAGTTCTGTCCTGAAAATCATTCTCAATTCTATCATCCTTTCCCTCTTTGGAAAAATGATAAGTTCTTCATTCAACTCCCCTTCAAATTGAATGAGGATATCAATCCAACAAAAGCAACTCATCCAGGAATGCCACCTTCTGACCTCCTCCTAGCTAAACAAGAATGTGATCAATTGCTTCGGCAAGGTCTCATTGAACCCACAACTTCAGATTGGGCATGTCAAGCCTTTTATGTTGAAAAAATGTCAGAGTTAGTTCAAGGAAAAAAGAGATTGGTAATTGATTATCAGCCTCTCAATGCTTTTCTCAGAGACGAAAATTTTCCTCTACCAAAAATCCAGTCCCTATTTGTCCATCTTCAGGATGCCAGAATCTTTTCAAAGTTTGATCTTAAAGCTAGTTTTTGGCAACTCTGCATTTCACCCTCTGATAGACCTAAAACAGCTTTCTGTATTCCCAATGCCCATTACCAATGGACAATAATGCCCTTTGGTCTCAAAGTTGCTCCTTCTCTATTCCAAAAAGCAATGGTCAAAATATTCTCTCCTATCCTTCATCATGCTCTGGTATACATTGATGACATTTTGTTGTTTTCCATTAACCACCAGACCCACCAGCAACTACTTCCAGAATTTTTTGATATTGTGTAAGCACATGGCATAATGCTTTCAGAAAAGAAAAGCAGCCTTGGACATGAATCAATCGACTTTTTAGGCATGGTGATACAAGACGGTCACTACCATCCAGGACCACACATTGCAGAAGAATTGACAAAGTTTCCAGACACAGATCTCAATTAAAAGCAAATTCAACAGTTCCTTGGAATTGTGAATTATTTGAGAGACTTTATTCCCAAAGTTGCGGTCCACACCAGCAAATTGTCACGCATGCTAAAGAAACAACCCCACTATGGGGCCCTGAACAAACAACAGCTGTCATACAACTCAAAAAGATTTCTCAATCACCACCACCACTGAAGATTCCCACAATGGGACAAAGAATTCTCCAGACCGACGCCAGTGATGAATATTGGAGTGCTATTCTTTTAGAGAAACATAATCCTATTGCGCTCATGCAAGTGGACAATTCAAGGAAGCAGAGAAGAATTATCATGTCATTTACAAGGAGATTTTAGCAGTCAAATATGGAATCAAGAAATTTGAATTCCATTTGATTAGCCACAGTTTCCTTATCAGGATGGATAACTCCTCTTTCCCAAAAATTCTTGACTTCAAGAACAAATTGTTTCCAGATAAGCAATTGCTCAGTTTGAAAGCTTGGTTCACCAAATATGACTTCACAGTCCAGCACATTAAAGGTGATAAAAATCTGATCCCTGATTTCCTCACTCGTCCAGCTATAAATAAACCTACCCTCATCACCTCCATCCATGCTATACCCATTATAGCAATGTATCGTTCTCTCCATTTCAAGGCCTTAACCCAAAAGACCTTCCCCCTCAATCTTTCCTTCAGTTTAACTTTTCAAATCCAGGATTTTGCCAGAAAGTTCCTCTTTAGATATTTCATGAATATCTACAGAACCCAACCACTTCGTTTTCCAACCCTTCACCTTGAGTACCTGTTTCTTACAGGATTCACTCTCAATCCATCTCTTACCATTTCAGACGATGAATTATGGTATGTTTGGTGTCTTACAGTCATGTATGCCATTAAACTTGTTCTACCTGTTCAACCTACTCTCAGGCACATCACAACTCCTGACCATGCTCCATCCCTCCTCTGGACATTCCAACCCATCATCAGCTGAACAAGCTCCCTGATGAAGAAGCAGATTTGTTTACCTCAGTTTTCATCATACATAGGCCATATTTTTAGCATCCAGTCACTAAAGATTACTGGACACAAGACCAGGCATATGAATGGAAAAAGTTTCCACATCCATTCCCACTCAACCATGATCCAACCATAATCTCAGTCCTCAAAACCTATCTTTTAGAACTCAATAATGTCCAACCAGCTCCCACAGACATTTATCACACGTCCATAGGACCATCTCACTCCCTTGAGTTTTTACTAAGAGCTCAAGAAAACACCCGGGATCAAGTTCCAGTCCAAAGGGTATTCTTGTCAAATAAGAACGCCCTGACTACACGAATGTCCTTTTTCAAGATGCTCAAGACCCTTGGGCAAGATGCTCTGATACCATTTAAGAGTGTTCGTGGCGTTGTTATACCAGAACTACAACAGTTGAAACTGTACTTTGGACCAAGAGGTCCATGCTCCTGATTTCCAAATTGATATACCTCTGTAATAAAAAAACCTTTAAAACATTTTTCTCAGGTTATACAACCCAAAACAGACTTTCTTTGAGTCTAAAACAGGGTACCAAACCAGATAAGAAATGATCGAAAGTTTTCTGATGCACAGGATCCTTATAAAAGGCAAGTGCAGAGCATACTTCCTTAAGTTTTCAAAATGAACAAATTTAATCCTTTATTCTTTTTCTTTCTTAGGACTTCATTTGCAGAGAGAGAAGGGAGAGTTTAGAAATTCATGGAAGAAAACATACGAGTTTTTATTTCTGGAAAACTTCTATCTCTTACAAGCAAGGGGAGAATCCTTTATATAGGAGAATTCTCAGCGAAGATAGGACATGACCCCTATCTTTTTTAAAGCAAAAGTAAAGATACGACAACATAGATCATGACTTCTCAAGTGATCATGACCTGTAGCACACCTTTTTAGAAAGCTAAGCCCACCGATCAAGACTTTGACAAATGGACAAAAGATAAAGCATGCTTACAAAGACTTTTACAACTAGCAAAAGCCAAAGCGTAAGGCAAGCCAAGACAAAACCATAAAGTAAAACATAATTATTATAACAAGACAAACTACTTTATTGAAAGCAACAAGACAAACAACTTTATGGAGAAGATTCATGTACTGCCTTCGGATGAGCTTTTGGTCCATCTGGTCCATGTCACCAGAAGGATGCTTTTGGAAGAAAGTTTGGAGAGCTTTGATGCTTGAGGACCACTGCATGGTGGATAAGGGCAATTATAGTCTCTGGAGTACACTTTGGAGTATACTTGGGAAGTTTGGGTGGCTTTGTCAACTTTGGATGGTTGGTCGTTTGGAAGGTTATGGAGGTCCCGTTCAGGAGTTCATCCATTGTTGGTTGGGAAGCTGGTGAAGGTGGCTTAGAGGAATAAGTCTTCCCGGGTCTCGAGTCCCAGGTAAAGGAAGTCGTAGTCGTTTTCTTTAATGATGATACTGGACTTAGGTTTAGATATGGCGGATGGAGTGGGCATCGTCATGTCGGGGACCCATGAAGTGGGAGATATCTTTAATTGAGGTCAGTGGTTTAATTGGAAAAGGTAATCGTGGAGGACGTCAGATGTCATTTTTTCAATTACTATATGTGCAATGAACCATTCATATACCGATCTTGAGTCCAAAAGAGATTGGATGTTGGAAGTATGAATAATAAAGACGATGTGAACAATTGTGCATACATCAAGGTTGTAAATTTCGATTGTTGCAATTTCTTTCTCCACCATGGGATGGGGAGAACCATTCAAGAGGGTCCGTAAGAGGTGCGTTATCGGATTAAGGAGGTCCAGAGTGGGAGGACTAACTTGGTTGCATAGAGGATCATAGGCACCGATGTACCATAACACATCTTCGGTGTCTGGTCGGATCAAGGTTAAACACAGATTTTTCTGGAAAGTGGAAAAAGGAAAAGGGTCGGTGACAAGGTAAGCTTTCATGAAAAGCGAAAGAGAGCTTTTCTAAAAATTCTTGGACGAAAAAGGTTTTGTTGAAGGAAAAGTTTTCTTGAGAGCTTCTGGTAGCCAGATAATTGAAAATGGTAGCTGGTGGAAAAGCAGTGAGGTCTTGTGGTTTGGAGAGTCTGGAGAGCATATCGGGATGAGGTTCGATCCCTTTATACGCTTGAAAAGTCATATTTGAAAACCAATCTTTAATACGAGTAACATTTTTGAATGCTTTTACCTTTGAAATGAAAGATATTGGGAAGGTCCATCCTGGATGAAAATGGTGTCCAATCGGATGATACTCAAACTTTTGATGCTATTATTTACCTCTAAGATTTCTTAAACACGCTATGGTAAGTGTTTTAAAAATGTCCACTAGCGATAAAAGTGTTCGTCATCGAAGTTCTTCGAGGAGGATGGCACCCCATGATTCATCACTGGCATCTGTTTGATTTAAAGGAGGCGGATTTTGCGTGATCTGTTTTAGGGGTACGAATGCCGAGATGATGAGTGATGGTCCACGCGGATGTAATTGATAATGCCGAAATTTGCCTTTTGGAAAGTCATTGATCCGGAAAGAAGCAATTGTAAATGATCATACCAAGAATTCAATATTATCAGAAGAATGGTGCTTTTCGTCGATAACGATTCCAATGACTTTGGATAATATCATGTAATCGATTGGTCATCATGTGAGCTGAAAGCAAGATATCATCAATGTAAATCATGCATGATAGCCAAGATTTTAACCATGGATTTTAGAAAAATAGCGGTGACGGTCCATTGGAAATGAGCATCGGGAATACAAAAGCTTTTGTAACGCTCGGAGGTTCAATGCCTAAAAACCAGATTTTAAATCAAATTTTGAAAAGATCCGGCATTTTCGAGAAAAGGAACATGCTTTTCAGGTAAAGGAATTTGTCATCTCAGAAAACATGTTTAGTCTTTTTTTCCTGACAATTTCGAACGCTTCAACATAAAAGGCTTAAGCCCATCGAGAACTTAAATTAAACCTTAACAATCATTCTTGTTGAGTAAGTCGGACTCATTCTGTTTAGGGGTTAATGTTCATTTAAGGTAACTTAACGAAGAAAGACTTATTTTTCCATAAGGATTTGGATGCGTGAACTCAAACGAGACTTTACGTAAACTCAAGAGTCCGGTTGAAATATCCCGGTAAGACCGGGAGTTTCGCATGGTGAAACTTAGAATGTGTGAATGGTTTGAACATGGATTTGACTTGATTCTAGTGAATGATTTGCGATCTCGAAGGATGTCAAAACCTAACAAGATATCCTTATTGGAAGAGTGGAACCAATAACCTCGGTCCAAATGACACACTCGACACATGTAATCTTCAAGATCCACTCAGTGATTCTCGAAAAGTCCTACCGATATCACCAATCTTAATGGCCCAACTCGATCAACCTCGCCTGTGCCAAACTTCCCATAAACCATATGTTGACATTCCTCGAACTCAAGAAATGCCCAATCCTCTGCCACGAACTAACCCCCTCCAGCTCAAGCCCATACTAGTTCACCCAGTCAAAAATCGTCAAATGGTCCATGGTTCACATTTGGTGATCTTCCATCTCATAAATGGCGTGAACGACACAATGAAATGTCTGATTGACCTCAAGGATGAGCAACAACTCAATCGGCCCTTGAGAATTTCATACTCGTTTACGGTGCTCTGGGTTTGATTCGTTAGGACAATACCGCCAATTACATTTGACCTTCCGTAAGTTTCGTGCTTTCATTTCATGATCAATTCTCGACCTTCTTTTCGCCAGACGAGATTATCTCAACATGAAATGCTTCCTCAATGCTAAGGATCTTGACTTCCATTATAAATAATGTCCTCGCTGTTTAATGATTAATGTCTTTCTCGCTTCCTCCCGAATAACTCCAACCCGACATCCGAGACAACTCACAAAGATCCAATCTTTCCCATAACATCTCTCTGGCAAAATCTTTCACCACAAAACTTGTCTTGACAAACTTTATGAGCAAAAAAGCTTTTTCAAAGACAAAGAACCTTTCCGAAGTGCTTGCAAAAAGCCTTATTTGCAGATCAAGTGCCACAAGAAAAAGGATTGCGATTGCGGTTCAAAGAAAAAACGGCATTTTCGGAAACCATTCACACACATTCTGAAGCTCTACCATTTGTCTGAAACTCCCGCCTTACTGGACGTTTCAACCGAAGTTTCGTAGTCTCATTCTGAGTTCACGCATCTAAATCCCTTATGGAAAAATAAGTCTTTCTTCATTAAGTTACCCTTCAAACTAAATGAAGACATTAACCCAACTAAAGCTACCCATCCAGGAATGAGTCCTTCTGACTTACTCCTAGCCCAACAAGAATGTTCACAATTGTTAAGGTTTAATTGAGCCCATAAGTTCTCAATGGGCCTTTTGAAAAGCATTCAAATTGTCAGGAAAGAAACGCCTAGTCATAATTACTTAAACATGTTTTTACAAGATTTACAAATTCTTTACCGCCGACAAAGCATGTTCACTTTTCTCAAAATGCCCATCTTTTCAAAATTTGATTTAAAATCGGTTTTGGCAACTAGGCATCGAACCCTCCGAACGCTACAAAACCGCTAGATTCCCAATGCTCATTTCCAATGGACCGTCTACCTTTCTCAAATCGCCTATCTATTTTTCAAAAATCCACGGTTCAAATCTTCCAAATTTATCCCGATCATGCATCGATTTATATTGATGATATCTTGTTTTTTCAGCTCATACGATGACCATCGCCACCGTTAACTCAATTCTACGATATCATCCAAAGTCATGGAATCATGTTATCGCCAAGAAAAGCACCATCTACAGATAATATCAATTCGGTATGATCATCAAAGATGACACTACCAATGAAAGCACATTGCCCAAGAATCGCTTCACTTTCCAGATCAAGAACTTTCCAAAAGGCAAATCCAATAGCTTTCTGATTATCAATTACATCCGTGATTTCACACATGGACCATCACACTCATCATCTCTCTTTTATTGAAAAGCAATTTGGAATACCACCACTAAAACAGATCACAAAAATCCGCCTCCTTTAAAGTTGACATCGACGAAAGTCAGATATCGATGCCAAGATGATGAATCATGGGTGCCATCCTCCTCAAGAACTCAATGACAAGGAACACTTTATCGCTACGCTGGACATTTTAAACACGTAAGCACTACCATAAAGCGTTTAAAGAAATCTTAGCAGAAAGAATGGCATCAAAGAAGTTTGAGTATCATCCGACGGACACCATTTTCTCATCCTGGATGACAACCTTCCCCAATATCTTTCATTTCAAAGCGTAAAACTTCTCAAAAATGTTACTCATATTAAAAGATTGGTTTTCCAAATATGACTTTTTCAAAGCATATAAAGGGATCCCGTAACCTCATCCCCGATACGCCTCCGACTCTCCAAACCACAAGCACCTCTCACCCTGCTTTTCCACCACTCACCATTTTCCAATTATCTCCATGGCTACCTCACTACCCCCGTAAGCTCTCACCAAGAAAATTTTCCTTCAACAAAACCTTCTCTTGCCATCCAAGAATTTGCTATAGAAAGCTCTTCTTTTTTTCACGAAAGCCACCTTTGTCACCGACTTTTCCTTTTTCCACTTTCCACCCGTAAAATACGTTTCATGCGCTTAACCTCGATCCCACCAGACACCATCAAGATGTGTATGGTACATCCTGCCTAATGTTCTATGCAACCAAGTTAGTCCTCCCCATTTCTCCCACTGGACCACCTCCTTAATCCAGATAACGCCACCTCTTACCCTGACATTGAACGGTTCTCCCCATCCCACGGAGAAAGAAATTGCAATAACCCGAATTTACAACCTCGACCGTATGCCCGCCTTTCACATCAGCCTTTATTATTCATGCCATACTTCCAACATCTAGACACCAATCTCTTTTGACTCAAGATCGTATACGAACGGTTCATCGACCACATATAACAGAATTGAAAATGACATACAAGACGTCCTGCACAATTACCTTTGCCAATTAAACCACCAACCTCCGCCACTTAAAGATATCTCCCACACTTCCTTAGGTCCCCAACATGACCTTCTCATGTTACCCACTCCATCTGCCATAGCTAAACCTAAGTCCACATCATTAAAGAAGAATCCACTGCACTACTTTGACTTCCTTTACCAGACTCACAAGACCCATGGAAGACTTCCTTCCTCTAACACCTTCACCAGCTTCCCTAACCAACAATGGATAAACCGACCTTCCGAACTGCAGACCTCCACCCAACCTTCCAAACGACCAACCTGGGCCATCCAAAGCCGACAAAGCCACCCAAACTTCCCCAAGTATACTCCAAAGTGTACTCCCAGACTATAATTGCGCTTATCCACCATGCCGTGGTCCCTCCTGTAAGATCCAAAGCTCTCCAAAACTTTCTTCCAAAAGCATCCTCACTGGGTGACATCCAGATGAGATCAAGCTCATCCAAGATGAGTACATGAATCTCCGCCTCCATAAAGTTGTTTGTCTTGTTGCTTTAAAAGTAGTTTGTCTCATTGTAATAATTATGTTTTACTTTATGGTTTTGTCTTTTTTTACGCTTTGGCTTTTGCCATTGTAAAAGTCTTTAGAAGCATGCTTTATCTTTTGTCCATTTGTCAAAGTCTGACGGTTAGCTTTCTAAAAAGGTGTGTCATGATCACTTGAGAAGTCATGATCTACGTTGTCGATTCTTTACTTTTGCTTTAAAAAGATAGGGTCCATCTTCGCCGAGAATTCTCCTATATAAAGGATTCTCCCTCGCTTGTAAAGAGATGTAAGTTTTCCGTAAATAAAACTCTTGTGTTTTCTTCCATAAATTTCTAAACTCTCCTTCTCTCTCTCAAAACGTAAGTTCCTAAGAAAGAAAAAGAATAAAGGATTAAATTTGTTCATTTTGAAAACTTAAAGTATGCTTCCGTGACTTGCCTTTTCTAAGGATCCTGTGCATCAGAAAACTTTCAATCATTTCTTATCTAGTTTGGTACCCTGTTTTAGACTCAAAGAAAGTTTGTTTTGGGTTGTATAACCTGAGAAAAATGTTTTAAAGGTTTTTTTATTACAGAGGTATATCTACCGAAACCCGAGCTATGGAATACCGGGTCCAAAGACAGCTTAACTGCTAGCTTCGTATAACAACGCCACGTACACTCTTAAATGGTATCAGAGCCATACTCGTCCCTGCAAGTTATTGTAACTCTTTGTTTTCCAAAGCTCAAAGTGGTATAATTTATGTCTTTATTCTGTTTTGATCTATAGACTTCAAGCGCAGAGAGAATTTCTCATTCATGGCTTCCACTTCATCTTCGACTCCTTCCACTCCTTTTTCTTTTACTCTTTCTCATCAAATCACGACTTCCCATACCACCAACAAAATTGAAAACCTTTGTATCACTCCTACATCCCCGAATCCAAATCACAATCTTCTTACCTCTTCTCAAATTTCTTACTAACTATAAAAACGCCTTTTTTTTTACCAAGAAGATTCATACTCATATCCACTCAAGACCACCCAATATATCCAAATTTCGCTCGGATCAATGTTCTCTCCAAGCAACCCCCATCGAGCAATATGTCACTTGGAACCATTCATATACCGATCTCGAGTCCAAAAGAGATCGGTGTCTGGATGTCGAAGTACGTCTAATAATAAAGACCGATGTGAACAAGGCTTCGGGCGTATACCAAGGATGTAAATTTCGACAATACAGGTAAATTCTTTCTCCACTATGGACGGGGAGAACCATTCAAGTAGGGTTCAGTAAAGAGAGGTGATGCTATCCGGATTAAGGAGCGGTCCGTAGAAAACGGAGGACTAACTTGTCAGATAGAGATCGTTAGCACCGACATGTACCATAACACATCTTCAAAGGTGTCTCCGGATCGGGTTAAACCTGAAGGAACAGATTTTCCGGTGGAAAGTGGAAAAGGAAAAGGGTCGACAAGGTAGGCTTTCAAAAAAGCGAAAGAGAGTTTTTCAAGAAATTGAAAATGTACAGGCGTTTTCATTGGCGGAAAAGTTTTCTGGTGAGAGCTTCGGGGTAATGAGGTAGCCTGGGCAGCGAGGTAGCCCATGGAGATAATTGAAAACGGTAGCGGAAACCAAAGCGGTTCGAGAGATGAGAAGCATATCGTGGATTTGCGATCCCTTTATACGCTGATCGAAAAGTCATATTCGAAAACCAATCTTTTAATCGAGTAACATTTTTCGGAATAGTTTTACCTTCAAATGAAAGATATCGGAAATTCCATCCGGATGAGAAAATGTCCAATCGACGATACTCAAACTTTTTGATGCCATTCTTTACCACAAAGATTTCTTTAAACACGCCACGGTAAGCTTCGTGTTTCAAGAAATGTCCACTAGCGTAAGCGATAAAGTGTTCCTTGTCATTGAAGTTCTTCGAGCGAGGATGGCACCTCACCATTCATCATCGGCATTTGTCTCGCAATATACGCTTCCTTCAAGAATCAACTTTAAAGCGAGGCGGATTTCAAGGACCGCTTTTGTGGTAATGACAAAGAATACGTCAAGATTCCACTCCTGCTTTTTCAATAAAGCCGGTAGATGACGAGCGATGGTCCACATGCGGGAGGAAATCACTAATCGATAATGCCGAAACCGCTTGATTTGCCTTTCGAAAGTCATTGATCCGGAAAGCAAGCAATGTGCTTTCCTCGGTAGGTCCATCTTCATGATCATACCAAGGAATTCAATATTATCTGAAGTAACGGTGCTTTTCGGTCGATAACACGATTCCATGACTTTGGATAATATCATAATCGAAAGTTAACAAATGCTACGGTCATCATGCGAGCCTCGAAAAAAGCAAGATATCATCAATGTAAATCAACGCACGATGCGATAGGAAGATTTAACCATGGATTTTGAAAAATGGGCGCTGACCAAAGGGTAGGACCCATTGAAATGAGCATCGGGAATATAAAAAGCTTTTAGTAACGTCGGAGGTTCAATGCCTAAAAAACCGATTTTAAATCAAATTTTGAAAAGATCCGCATTTTTAAAAGTCATGCTTTTCATGGTAAAGCGGAATTTGTCATCTTGTAAAACATGTTACGGTAGTCATGATCAGCGCTTTTTCCCTGACAATTTCGTAACGCTTTTCAACATAAAGGCTTTCCATCGGTAACTCAAGGGCTCAATTAAACCTCAACAATAATCAGGAACATTCTGGCTGCCAGAGTACGCCGATCATTCTGAATGGGTAGCTTTTATTGGTTAATGTCTTCATTTAGCTCAAGGTAACTTAACGAAGAAAGACTTATTTTTCCATAAGGATTCGACGCGAACTCAAAACGAGACTCCTGACGTAAACTCAAGAGTCCGGAAATATCCCAAAGACTGGAGTTTCGCATAAATGGTAGAGCTCGTGAACGCGGAATGGTTTGAATACGGATTTGACTCCTGGATTCTAGTGGGAATGATTTTAGGTGTCCGATCCGAAGGATGTCAAAACCCAACAAGATATCCTTATTAGAAGAGGAACCAATAACCTCGTCCAAATGACACAAAAGATTTGATACCAATGGGTTTTTGGTAATCAAAGAGGCAAGAGTTCGCCATCGACACTTTGAAATGTTCTTCGACCGGGTCCAATATTCACCAAGAAGACGGGTTTAACATGTCACGGCCAAGATCTATAAGCACCAATCATTGAACGGGCCTTTGAATTTCGGAGGAAAGATATGAGTTCACTGGACGGATAGAACTAGTATCGCGGAGAGTAATCACGGTGGAAAATCACTGAGACCTGGTCAAAATCGAGGAATTCAGAAAGTAACACGCTTTCATCATCGGTTCATCTTGCTTAGAAATAAATTCCATCTTTGCAGAGAGTAAGAAGATGCTCAACTAACCGGATGGATTTTTCTTTATCGGGACAATGCATAGGCCTTTTTCTCTCGCAGATGAAACATTTGCTTGATTGCTTTTTTCAATTCTCGGGAGATTTCTTTCTCAAGAACCTAGGGCTTTCGGATCTCATGGTTCGGATGAAAATTTGGATTTTCAATTTTCAAAATGCCGCTTTTTCTTCGAACCGCAATCGCAACTTTTTCTCGGCACTTGATCCGCAAATAAGGCTTTTTTGCAAGCACTTTGAAAGTGTTCTTTGTCTTTCAACAGCTTCTTTGAAAACTGCTTGCAAAGTTTGTCAAGACAAGTTTTGGCAAATTGAAAGATTTTGCCTGCAGATGTTCAGAAAGATCGGATGTCGCGAGTTGTCTCCTGGATGCTCTGCCGAGTTCTTCTGGAGGGAAGCCGAAAGACATGCTTTAATGTCGGTTCATCAATCCATTGCTTTATAATGCCAGGGACATTCGCTATAAATTAAGTCAAGATCCTGATTGAGGGAGCAAGATTTCATGTTGAGATATCTCGCCCCGGCACAAAGACCGCAGGGGTCGCCATGAATTGATCATAAGAGCACTTAAACTTCCTAAGGTCAACAAACCGTAATTAGTATTGTCCTAACGAATCAAACCAATCCCGTAGAAAGCCAAACGAAAGAGAAATTCTCTAAGGATCGATTGAGTCAGCGTTCCCGGACGTTGCATTTCAAGGTCAATCCAGCATATTTCATTGGCGCGATCACGCCATTTACGGATTAAGGTCATCAAAGGTAAACCACGGCCATTCAAGATTTTGACCGTGAATTAAGATGGGCTCGAAATTTATGGATCGTTCGCGAGGATTCTGCATTTCTTCTTCAAGTTCGGCGGAATGTCAACATACGGTTCTCAGATAAGTTTCGGAGGAGGTCGATCAGTCAGCCATTAAGATTCTAGTGATATCAAGATAGACTTTTCGTAATCACTACGATACAAGATTCGTGGTCACGGGCTATCGTAAATGATTCGAATGAAGTTCGCTGTTTGCAGATAAGAACGGTCGATCGATGAGCAAAGAACCGATGCATGGGTTCTTTATCTTTCGACGGGCAGGACCGACAAAGGAGCCGGTGATGTGTAAAAGAGAGGCCGTGGACGGTCAAATGGACGTAAGAGGGCGTCGAGGTCATAAGTTCGCTTTAGTTTAGTATGGCAAAGGATTGTCTCGAAAAGAGTATGAAATACCAAATAACTCGGAAGCGGTCATATTGTTTAATCAGAGAAAGATAGAGGCAAATGGATGATAAGTCACTGGAAGGATGGAGAGATGCGGTAAAGAGGGTAGTATCTGCTTTTCGATTCAATCTGCAAGTTCACTTTTAAGCCGATTTCTTTTCTTTTGTCAAATTTCGACCATCAGATTCGCAAGCATGGCTCAGAATCAATCGAGTCAATTCGGAGTGAAGATTTCGTGGATCTGCCGATTCAAATACGAGTCAACTTGGTCTCAATCTGCTCGAACCGATGTGCTCAACTTTTGAATCGAGATGCAACAAAGTATCATTTTCGACCGCATTTTGAAGTTTGCTTGAGGACCGATTCAAAAGGTTTGGGGGCTCTGTGGCGGATAAAGCGGGACACAACATTTCGCTGAGAATCAGACGGTTCCAGCGAGGAAATGAAGAAGAGAATCCAAGAGGTAGAGAAAACATCATACAAGCCAATGGTTGGACGACAGTGTCAGAGCTGAATAATCAATGTTCGGCAATCCATTCGAGTTCTTTTCGTAAACGGTAAATTCGGAGTGAGGATCCGGCTGGTTTGTGTTATAAAGGGTGACACGGGATGAGGTTTTTTCTTTTGGGTTTCTTTTTTCCTCAGGGTTGCATAATCATCGCCTTCTTCCCAATCATCCCAAATAGGGACAATTGGGTCACACATGCCCGAATCCGTACATCCCATGTGAAATGGCCATCAGGTTTCGGATAAATGTGGTAACCTTCAATTAAACCTCAGAATGGGCAGATCTTCCCGAAATTTTCAATACCGCGATCATCAAGAATAAGTAGCGAGAGCCGAGACTTTCGCGAGCACCTGGAGGTGGTTTAAAAGTCATTCGATCGCTCCATCGTGGTCGCTTTGAAACATACTTTCGATGTCCGAACAGAGTCGATTATCGCGGAACTGTTCATACGGAGATCCATTCAAGAGTATGCTTTACGAGCTCATGACGTGGAATTTGTCTTCGATCCGGAAAATTGCTCTGGATCTCGTCGGATTCTCGCTAACACCATGTCGAGCGGTGTTCGGAGATCTAAGGCATGATTTCAAGCCCAGACCAATCAGGTGTAAGTAGCAATTTCATGAGGAAATTTGTTCTAAGACTCAATTTGAACTTGAACTTTCGCCGGCAAATTTGGAGAGAAAGGTCAAATCGGATGAAGTAGTAAAACACTTCCGCACGGGCGGCCGACATAAAAAAGCATCGCGGTAAAAACCGTATCAAGCATAGAAGGCAGAATCAGAATCCTTTTCTCCCATGAAGCGGTAAGGATTAACTGATGCCTCCAAGATTGGAGATGGTAAACCTTCTCGCTTCGGAAATCAATTCGGTGGTATTTCGAGAGTGACATATCGTCAGGGTTTGAGAGAACATTGATCCAAAGCGGTAGAAGACCGGATATATTCTTCGTGAGGTCTTCGGTGGATATGAGAGTACGATCATGCGTAAAAGAACTCCGTTGTATACTGGTAGAGGTAAGAAGATTCACCGATTGGGATTCGGATGTAGGAGTATTCTACAAGGTTTTCAATTTTGTTGGATGGGAAGTGCATGATTTCTGTAAAGAAAGAAGAAAGAGTAAAGGAGTCAAGACGAAGCCATGAATGAGAAATTCTCTCTGCGCTTGAAGTCTATAGATCAAAACAGAATAAAGACATAAATTATACCACTTTGAGCTTTGGAAAACAAAGAGTTACAATAACTTGCAGGGACGAGTACGGCTCTGATACAATAACTTCCACTCACTACTCGCATCTCAAGATTCTTAGTATTCCTCTACTGAGCCAGCTCCTCAGTCAGCCACAACCACTGCAGATAAGGATGAGCTTGACGAAGATTATCTGTTCTATCAACAGATACACAAAGCTCAAAAGTAATATGAAAAAGAGACAAGAGACATATCTCCATCCAGATATCCCTCCACTCCATAAAGTTTCCAGCTTTTCACATGGCTACATAAACTCTCCGGGAATCTCGGCTTTAATAAAAGATGACAGGGGTCCTGTCCTGTCTAAAGTGTGTATTTTTATGTTTTTCACCTGTGTACTTTTTCTTTTGTCATTTGCTACCAAAGATAAGGGTCTTGTCTTATCTTTTGCTTTTAGAGTTACGCAGAACATCTTCAATAATAAAATTTTAAAGCTTGTTCATAATCCTCAGATGTCTCTCTAAACTCTCTTCTTCTTCTAGGTATCAAGCTAACACTAGAGCCATTATTCTAAGAGCGTTTCATCTCTATCTCCATACTGAGTATGCTTTGCACTTGCCTTGTATAAGGATCATGTGCATCAGAAAAGTCCTAATTTATCTTCAAACTAGTTTACCAAAATTACTCTCTCACAACGTTCACCCTCTCTAAGAAGTCTAGGAAATGACTTGCCTTTGGGTGGTATCGTAAGCAGTGGTTTTCTTCCACTAGTTTGATATCTAAAGGATTAGGGTATATCGGCTGGAAACCCGAACTTGCAGACTACAGGTCCAAAGAACAGTTTTAACTGTTGTAGTTCTGGTATAACAATGCCTCGTACTCTAACCCCGATATGTGCAGATAAAGTAGTGACAACATCAACGTTATGGGCTCCTACAACTCTCCTTGGTATTGATCTCTCTGAAGACCATTGGTAATTATTAGCGGCCATATCCTCCAATAATTTATAAGCCGCTTCTAGTGTTTTCCCATTAAAGTTCCTCCTGTTGGAACATTAATCATTGTTCTGATATTGGATCATAGGCCATTGTAAAATGTTTGTATTTGAAGCCAAATTGGTAGACCATAGTGTGGGCATTTTCTTAGTAGGTCTTTGTATCTCTCCTACATTTCATATGATGATTCCATCTCGAACTGAGCAAAGGTAGTGATTTCATTCCTCAACCAATCTTTTTCTTTATCTCTTAGTGAGAACGGGAATAGCCTTAGCCTGATAGCATTGTCTGAGACACCATTTTCCTTAAATGTGTCAAGAATTTCTAAGAAATTTGCAATATGAGCACTCAGATCATCATTCGACATCCTAGCAAATTGTACTGATGACTAAACCATCTAGATTATAGCTGGCTTAAACTCAAAATAATTGGCTTGAACGACAGGTCGTGCAATGCTTAAGAGGGTATCATTAACAGTAGGAATGACATAATATTCCCATTTTCTTGCACTGCTTCGCTAGCCATGATTAATTGTTGCTTCTGCTTCTATAAAGATTCTCTTCTTTCCCTGTTGACCCTTATACTTTTACGTTTAATCTCTAGATCAAAAGGCAATAAATCAAAACTTCTTAAATGTCTCATAAAATTAGACAAGAAAACAAAAACAAAAAATAAAAAAATAAAAACAATAGAAATAAAATTCAAATTAAATTAAGGCTAGTGTGTATCGATACTAGTATAAACAATCCCCATCAATGGCGCCGAAAAATTGTTGCATAAATTAGCAAATGCACTAGTCGACATAAATAATATAATGAAGAGGAGAGTATCGTCCCACATAGATTGTATATCCTATTAGCTACCAGTATATCCAGATAAAATCAATGGTCATTTCTTATAGGATGTTCCTGACCAGATTGTCCTTGCTTGGATGATACGGATGTTGATGACGAATTAGAAGTTATGAGGAAAAAGAAAAAAAAGAAGAAAAAATCCTCTCATCCAATAACATCCTGCAAATCCTTTCCTCCACAACCTCCACCAGATCCCAAACCTCCTGTCCATCCAATAAGATCATGCCTTATGTTTTCGAGTTAATCTTATGAGGAATCATTCCCTCCACTTGAAAAACAGATAGACACAAAAACCGGAGTTATCTCAAAACCTTTTGTCCAATCCCCAGTTACGGCCTCTAGGCAACCTGAAGAGCCAAAACAATATGAAGCTGTTTTAAACTGGCAAACCAAAAATGCCAACGCCGTAACTCCAACTCTTCAACAACTCTAAGAAAATCGATCGAGTACCAAGTCTCTCGATCCAAACTAAAGTTGATTCAATCAGCAATCGTCTTGATCAGATGTACATCCATCTACAAGATCGTATCTCTGAGCTAGATACCGATCTCAGACGAATGATCAACAACCACATATGGGGTCCAGAGTTTAATAAAAAAGAAGCAGAACTCAGAAAGCTCAAAGCTGAATTGACAAGAATTGATGCTGAAAAGACTCGACCTTCCCTTTTTACTCAAACACAAACCCCACCAGTACCTCCTCCGATCTTTGAAACTTATGCACCTTTTTACACACCATCTAGACCTCAACAACATGTTTACAATTAGTTATTTGGATTCTCACACCTTCAACCAACTCCTCAACCAAAGCCATCTTCACCTAAAAAATCAAAATCCAAAGTCAAGATCTCAGAACCTAAGTCAAAGGCCACTTCATCTTCATCTGTTCCTCCGGTACCACCAGAAGATTCACCAAAAGCCACTCCTGAGCCTCCCAAAAAAGACAAAGGCCCAATGGATCAGTATCATTATCATACTGTCCAAAACACATCTTCTGACTCCTCTGAGCTAGAAACAGTCTATGAGTCAAACCCACAGAGTCCAACCCGTCTTCCTCTTCCTCATCCACAAACTCAGTCGGTACCTCCACTAACTCTGAATCCGAATATGCTGACATTACAAGCATATTAATGGCCACTAAAACTGAAGATCCAAGCACTTCCACTGCCACACCTATTGTTGAAGACAGTTTTTCTGATGCTGAAAATAAAGCATCTCCAACAGAACCAGAGCCATCAATGCCTCCACCAGTTCCTGATCATTCAACAAAACCATCTTCAGATTCGTTCACATTCGATGACACTTCAATTTGCATGGATCGACCTCCAAGAACCAAACCTAATGCTCAACCTCAAGTCGCTTCTCCATGAATTCACCCGATCAACGTTCTTTACGGATCGTTAAAGAGAATACCGTCACCCAATTCATGCAATCTCCAATTAGCACAGCACTCAATATCATTCATTAACAATTCATCGGTGAAAAACCGCCCAATCGATGTAGATGTAAAAGAGTATCATCAGATGAAATGCTACTCGCTCAAAAGACACCTTTTGGAATCCCATTACAAAAGGATGAGTATTCCTTTTTATAAGCTGAATGGGTTCAATGAGCCATCTCTTAAACATGTCTTCATAGCCTCACTTCCTTCTGAGTTACAACCTGATCACCAAAGAAAACTCACAGCCACTAATCTCAGCATAGCTGATATCTCTCTGGGAAAGATTTTCCAAATGGCAATGCTATGTCTTGACAAGATCTGTGAGCAAAAAGAATTCGTCAAGGACTTCATGGAAGACAAAAAATCATTTTCTCAAGCCTGCAAAAAACCCTATCTCAAGATAGAGTGCAAAGATGAAATGAAGTGTGTAGCAATCCACACAAGCCAGCTGTCCCGCATGCTCAGAAAACAATGCTCTCCATGGGGACCAGCACAAACAGAAACTGTCCAACAACTAAAGGTGATAGCCTAATCACCTCCTCCTCTCCGAATTCCGACAACTGGACAACGCATTCTACAGATCGATGCCAGTGATGATTACTGGAGTGCCATCCTTCTTGAAAAGATAAATGGTGTACCTCACTTCTGTGCACATGCAAGCAGACAATTCAAAGACTCTGAAAAGAATTACCATGTGATCTACAAAGAGATTTTGGCGGTCAAGTATGGAATCAAAAACTTTGAATTTCATCTAATCAGCCATAAATTCCTTATCAACATGGACAACTCCTCTTTTCCTAGAATCATAAGCTGCTCCCTGACAAACAGCTGCTTAGCCTCAAAAACTGGTTTGCTAAATATGATTTTACTGTCCAACACATAAAAGGCAAACAGAACCTCATCCCAGACTTCCCTACACGTCCGGCTATAAATAAACCCTCACTTATTTCCTCCATTCACACCATCATAGTTATAGCCATGAACCGATAACTTCCTTTCAAAGCTCTCAACCAGAGAACTTTCCCCATGAACATTCCTTTTCATTCATCCTACCAGATCCAAGACTTTGCGAAGAAATTCATTTACCGGTATTTCTTCAATGTTCAGAGTAAAAAGCCTGATCATTTCAATTTTTAAAATGAAATTGTTTTCTCACAACGTTCACCCTCTTTAAAGGCCAAGAGTGCCGTGTTTTCGGGTGGTATTGTGAAAAATTATTTTCAGATATGATTTTCGATTTTGGTATTTGATAGATAAGTGTATATCTTGAAATTAGAACTCATGCGGCTATCCCTAAGGATTTTTGTTCACATGCATCCGTGTAACAACGCCACATACAACTACCGAATGGTATCAGAGCCAAGCTTCTCATAGAGGTGGTATCATTAGTAATGTCAAATAATATTTTTTGATTTCCTAGAGGGAGGTTAGACAAATATGGAAACATCTTTATCTTCAATTCCTTCATCGTCTTCATCTCATATCTCTCTTTCCTCTACCCTATCTCTTCCAAAATCATGTTCAAAACATATAGCCTCCAAAATTGAAAATCTTGTTGAATATTCCTATATTCTTGAGTCTGCTCAAATCAATGAATCTCAGTTCCCCATCATGAGTCCTTATAATCTATACAAACAAAAAAATTCTTTCACTAGAAGTATCCGCACCCTGATCTC
Source organism: Citrus cavaleriei (assembly GCA_030448925.1). Classification (NCBI taxonomy): domain Eukaryota; kingdom Viridiplantae; phylum Streptophyta; class Magnoliopsida; order Sapindales; family Rutaceae; genus Citrus; species Citrus cavaleriei. The sequence goes on from JAUJEN010000612.1 coordinate 119,634, forward strand.
CACCAAAAGACCACTCCCAAAAGAATATATTCATTTCTAGATCGATCAAGGCTTTTGCCTCTCAAAGTGAAAGACGTTACTTTTTAGAATACCCCCATCTCGTGGCAACCTAAACGGTATACACATCTCCATCTTGGTGTTAGATTGATTCTAACCCTCCATGGTAGAAAAGGTTTACCCGTTATGCCTCTCCCTAGACACCGTGTTCAAACAAGACAACATGATATCAGAGAACCGGCCCCACCACACTTCATGCCTTCGTTAACCTTTTACCCAAATTTCAACCACTCTCTTGATGATCCCAACCTTCCCACGACCCTTAAGGTCCAAATCCAACTCCAAGGAGCAGAAAAAACACCCACATCAAAGATAGCAACTCTTCATCACCAAATCGTGTATCGATTACAGAATCATGCACTCGATCTCCCCACACCACACATTACATTTGATGCCTTAATGATACTAGCAGACACAGACACAATTCCAACCATCATCCAAATTCCCAAACAAATCCAGAAACAAGAATTGCTCAAACTTATGCCTCTTGAATGGTTAACCAACTATGATCATTTCTACACTGCTATGATAACAGCAGTTTAAACTGGTCAAGTAAGTTCCAAGTTAGTATCAGAGTCAAGGCCCGAGGGCGAGGGTTGAGTGAATGATAAGCTCTTATCCCACATCGCTGGCAAGCCTGTTTCTCACAGGTCTTACCCTCCCTTCCTTAACCATCTGCGAAGATGAGTTATGGTACATGTGGTGTCTCACTACCCTGTATGCTACCAAACTGGTCTTCCCTGTCCAACAAGTCCTCCGCCATCTCACCACTCCTGAATTCACCCCAGACCTTCTGTGGACTCTCCTTGAATGGTATTCTCCACTCACGTGGTGGCGTAAACAACTCAAAAATCTGTGTACTTTTCACGGATTAAACAAGATGCCAGAACAAGAAGCAGACATGTTCACTGCAGTCTTCATCATTCATAGACCTTACTTCCAGTACCCAGAAATAAGAGACTTCTGGACACAAGATATGGCCTATGAATGGAAAACTTATCCCCATCCTTATACCCTTATCCATGATACATCTGTTACCTCTGTTCTCAAGTCATACTTGATGGAACTCAACAATGTTCAGCCACCTGCCACAAACATTCACCACACCTCTGTTGGACCACACACACATTGGAAATTGTCCCAAAGACACAAACTTGTACTCCAAGTTCCAATTCAAGTCCTCAAGGAATCCTTGTCATGGAACAACGTCCTGATTACACTAACGTCCTATTCCAAGATGCTTAAGATCCATGGGAAGATTTTCAGTCTCTTCTCCATACTGAAAATTCCCATTACACTGTCACAGACCCAGACCCTCCTGCTACATCAGCCCCAAAAGAAATGACTAACACTGATGAAGAAGCCTATCTGCAAGCTGAAGCTTATCTTGATCAAAGACAGATCCGTCGTGCCAAACGACAATATGAGAAAGAAACTGGCAATGTGTCTCCATCACACTACCCATCCACTCCATGATTGCAGACACGCATGGGAATCTTTAGCTTTTGCTTTTAAGTTTGCTTTCATAATTAGACAAGGGTCCTATCTTGTCTAAAGTATGTTTTCTTTTCTGCTTTTTAATAATTTCATGAAAAGATAAGGACCCAATTTTATCTCTCCTTCCTCGAGATCTCTATATAAGGATCTCTCTATCCCTTTGAAAGGCAGGAGTTAATCAGAAATAAAATTCAGTTTTCTTCACATCATGTTTCTCTAAAAACTTTTCTCTCTTCTACCCTAATTTATTTGAATAACTGAATAAATGAATTTAGAATAAATGTATCCAATTTCACCATAACCAATCCAATTTAATCCTCCATCTATGCTATTAAAGTTTATTACCTATGTTGACAATAAATTTTCCTAATCTATTCAATATCCTCTTTGGAGTAATATCAAAATTACCTCATATTAACCCACTATATCTCTATGTGAATTTAAATACACAAAGATTCATTACCCTCGATGGAAATTCTTAGATAAAACAACACGAATCACATTGGCACATCTCTGTCTTTTGATCAATTCACGACATTCATTATACATAACAAAAACACATAAATCTCCTCTCAGTCGCATTATGTATCCTCAAATCATTCAAATATTGGCCAAATATTTAAAAGAATTAAGTACTATAAAGGATGATAGTGAATCAAACTCTGGAGATTGCAATGACAGCGTTTTGTGTATGAGGTTATATGCTCAAGTCACGTGAAAAAAGTACATGTTCCACTTATAATCAATTTACATCCAAATGGCAACTTAAACATGTCATTTATATCATTACTTAAGTGATACATGTGAGAGTCATGTGAGTGGCTTCAACTTAGAGTAGTTATTTTCGTTATCCACATGTCAGCTAGCTGTGCAATCTAGAGATATGATTCTTTGCATCGAGGCGCTTATAAAGTGCTGTGCCTTGTAGGTGTTTTAGAGATAAGAGTCAAGAGAAGAGAATTGGTTCTATAGTGTTCTCTGTAATCTCTGGCATTGCTTTGTAATAGATTCTCAATTATTGATTAATAAAACCCTAATCAAAAAGCTTCTCCCATGGATGTAGGTTGTGCCATTATTAGAACAACTAAACCACATAAATCTCTGCTTTTCTTGTTGGTTTGTGAGTTGATTTTTTTTTTATCTTTGTCTTGAATCTTGATTGGTGTGATAGAGAATTATTGTTTAAGTTTTTTCTAGATTTAATCACTCAACTTAGCAACTTGATTAATCATGTTCAAGGTCTTGGGCAGTGGTTGGTCTTGCTAAGAAGTGAGGCAGATCAATTCACTACACATGGTATCAGAGCTTTGGGGTTCTTGGACAAGATTCAAGTATGGCTACACCAAATATTTATCTAGAGAAATTTAATGGAAATAATGACTTCAATATGTGGAAAATCAAGATGGAGGCCTTGCTTATTACTCATGGATTAAGGGATGCAATCAAACCAGTGTCAAAGATGGAAGGAAAAGAGGCTCCATCATCCAAGACTCCAGAGGAGCTAGCTAAAATTAATAAGAAGGTCAGAAGCACAATAATCTTAAGTTTGGGGGACTCTGTCATTAGAATACTGACCAAGGAGAAGACTGTGGTTGGGTTATAGGCAAAACTTGAAAGTCTCTACATGACTAAATCCTCGGCAAACAGACTCTGCACCAAAAAGAGGATGTTTACACTCAAGATTGTTGAAGGCTTATCTCTAGAGCAGTATATAGATGAATTCAATAAGGTGTGTGTCATTTTGAAAACAATTGATAAAGGTTTAGATTATGAAGGTAAAGCTCTTTTGTTAATCAGTTCCCTACCAAAGTCCTATGAACATTTTGTTGATGCCTTGATGTATGGGAGGCAAACCTTGTCACTTGATGAAGTTAAGGCTGCACTTAATACAAGGGAATTACAAAGGAAACAAGATGTGATGGAGAATGGCACTGGGAATGATTAATAGCAAGGGGGAAATTTAACAAGAAAAAAGGATAAGAAAAAGAAGCAAGGAAAACAAAAGAATAAAACAAAGACTTGGAAGTGTTTTCAATGCACAAGGAAGGTCTCTTGAAAAAGGATTGTCCTGAGAAAAAGGATATGAGTCTGCTAGTGTCTGTGTAAAGGTCATAATGGAGATGCAGCTACTGTGGAGGAGGAAGGATATGAGTCTGCTGATGTTTGTGTTGTAACAGACAATAACCAAAAAGGTAAATGGATCTTAGATTCAGGATGCACATTTCATATAAGTCCCCTATAAGTTTGATAGGGGAAGAGTAATGATAGGTAACAATGCCATGTGTAGAGTCATTGGTTTAGGGAATATAAAACTTAGATTACATGATGGAACAATGCTGGAGATTAAACAAGTCAGGCTTGTACCTGATTTGAAAAGAAATTTAATTTCTTAGGGGATGTTTGATCAAATGGGGTATACTGTTAAGCTTGAATTAGGTAATCTAAGGGTGATGAATGGCTCTACCACTATTATAAAAGGCACAAGAAGAAATTATGTTTATATACTGGATGGTGAAGTCATAGCTAGGGAATCTGGTGTCTCTATAGATAGCAGTATAGATAAAACTAAGCTATGGCATCTTAGGTTGGGACATATGAGTAAGAGGGGGCTCAAAGAGCTTGAAAAACAGGGTTTATTGGGAGGTGATAAGATAAAATGCATACATTTCTGTGAAGATTGTGTGTTGGGGAAATCAACAAGATCTAGCTTTAATACATCAGTTCATAAATCAAATGCTATCCTAGACTATGTACATTCTAATCTTTGGGGACCAGCTCAAGAATTGTCTCTGGGTGGAAACATATACTTTGTCACCTTCATTGATGATTTTTCAAAGAAAGTTTGGTCTTATGCTTTAAAGCATAAGGATCAAGCGTTTGAAAAATTCAAAAAGTCAAAAAGTTTGGTAGAAAATCAAACTGGTAAGAGGGTTAAGAAGTTGATGACAGATAATGGCTTAGAGTTTTGTAACCAGTAGTTTGAGAGCTATTGTGAAAACGAGGGCATAGCCAGGCACAGAACTGTAAGGCTGACTCCTCAACGGAATGGGATGGCAGAGAGAATAAACAAAACATTTATGTAAATAGTAAGATGTATGCTCATTCAATCTAAGCTACCTAAGTCACTATGGGCAGAAATATTGATGACAACAACATATCTAGTGAATTTAAGCCCTTTATCAGTTATAGAGTTTAAAACACCTTTTAAGGTGGGGTGGGGGGGGGGGGGGGAACCAACTAGTCATGGTAACTTGAAAGCTTTTGGTTGTTTTCATGTTAGACAAGGGAAGCTTGCACCTAAAGCATTGAAAGGGGCATTCATAGGGTACCTAGAAGGAGTGGAAGTGTACAAAATTTGGAGTACTGATTTAAATCCACCCAAATGCATAATAAGCAGAGATTTCATCTTTAATGAATATGAATTAGCAGTGAAGAAGCAGTTTGTTGATGGAACAAACTCTAACATAAAGAATTATGAGATAGTGGAGTTTAAGATGGAGACATTTGGTAATAGAAGAACTAAAAAAGCTGCAGATTCAGAATGCTAATTGTGATCCAGATAATGAAATGGAAACTCAACAACAAACACAGTCAGAATCATATACTCAGGAATAAAGTTATCGACTCACCAAGGATAGGGTGAAAAGAACCATTAGGCAACTTAAGAGATTTGGTTATACAAACACGATTGCCTTTGCCTTAGCAGCTGCATAGGATATTAATGTTGATGAAGGAGAATTGGCACAAGGCTGTACAGGGCCCTCTTAAGGAGAATTGGCACAAGGCTATAGATGAAGAAATGGCTTCCTTATATAAGAATGAAACTTGGGAATTGGTTAAAAAGCTTGCAAATAGAAGAGTGGTTGGATGTAAATGGATCTTCAAAATTAAAGAAGGCTTGACTGGATCTGAACCTAAAAGATTCAAGGCAAGGCTGGTTGCAAAGGGGTATACATAGAAGGAAGGGGTAGATTTTAAAGAAGTTTTTCCCTTGTTGTCAGATAATTCTTGCCATAACTGTAGTTGAAGACATGGAGCTTGATCAACTTGATGTCAAAACTGATGAAATACTTATGTCCCAACCTGAAGAATGCGGAGACCCTTTGAGGAAATATCATGTTTGTTTGTTAAACAAATCACTGAATGGGTTAAAACAGTCCCCAAGGCAATGGTACTTAAGATTTGATGAATTCATGGTGACAAATGGATTCAGTAGGTGCAATTATGACTGTTTTGTTTACTATAAAGTAATGAAAGGCAGTACATTAAGTGTATTTGCTACTATATGTTGATGACATGTTATTAGCAAGTAAGTGCAGGTTGATCGATGATCCAAGTCAATTTCAATTTCATACAAGGACTGGGAAGGCGTGACGTAAGGTCAACCACATAAAATTCTCTCGCAATCTCTTCCCTTAGCTCTTTTACATTTTGGTTGATTTATTTATTATTGTTTAAAATTTATTTAATATTTGCATTGTATATTTTTTACAAACCCAATTTACCCCCCTCTTGGGTTGCTTAGAACGTATTTCAGTCTGATTAATTGGAAAGCTACATTGTGGCATGTAGTTGCCCTTTCAACTACTGTAAAGGAAAATTTTACATCAGCCCAGATCATGGAAACCAATCCATTCCTACCGGTCTTCACACCTCCTATGCCCTCGTGATGTTCTCCTCTCGCCGCCACCGATTATAGTTCGAGTACTTCGAGAAACGCCAAACCAAAAGCACTGTGTCCGAGCAAACCATTTGTCAACTCTCTTATTTCCTCCAGTGGACATCTTGAAGAACCCAAGCCTTTTGAAGCAGTCCTTAACTGGCAAACTCAGAATGCCAGAGTCCAGAATGCTTCTCTTACTTCCTTACACTCTAAAGTTGATCGACGCTCACGATCCTCTCAAAACAAGGGTTACTTCCTCTCGCATCACCACCAATTTGTATAATAGTCTTCATGCTAAGGTTGCACAGCTTGACAGTGACCTTCGAGCCATGATTGCCCGCGGTGATAATTCTTATGAAGTTCACTCGAAAAGAAAGAAATCGACAAAAATTGCCGTAATCGACGCCGACAACCAACAAGCTTCACACCGCCCCCATCCTATTTTCCCACGTAACCATATCACCCTCTGTCCTTTTTCCCTACTACTCCGAGGATTATACTCCGAGTCTTTCCCATGACCTACCACTTGAACCTCAACCTCGCAAAACCTAAACCTCGACCTCCTCGACGCCTGCTCCACCTCCGCAGCTTTATCCTCCTCCATTCGTCCTATGATTCGACGCTATCCAAAACCCCTTCAGACATAAACCAAGATTTCGACCTTCCTCTACCTCAAATTTACCTCCATTTCCAGAATCTCCTTCTAAAGCCGAACAAAAGAAACCTACTGAGAATTACCTTATCACTGCACCAGAACTTGACCAGCTTAATAGCTCCTCAGAAGAATCCAGTCCCTCTGACTCAGTCGAAACCTTTGATTCTATCACTGAGACTTCTGAGCCCAATGGTTTCATGATTCCCAACAAAGACTTGACCGATATCTCCTTTTCTTACGGATCACGCCGAGTCTACCACTCATCGATCCCTCCTCGAACCCGCCAACCTGTTGACATTCCTTCCGATGTCAAGGAGAAATGCGAGACAACTCTAATCCTCCAAGAGTTCGAACTAAAGTTGCCTCGCAATGGACCATGGTTTACTGATGATCTTCCACCGCCGTGAACGCCTGTGAACTCTCGCTCGTTAGATTTAAGATGGTTAAACCTCGATGCGAACTCTCAGCTTCTAAAGAATTTGTCTCCATCGTTCTCCGCGGATTGGTTTGATGCCTCGACAATACGTATTCTTCAACACCCTACCGCTTCGCCGCTTCATGGACATTCATTCCCGCTGGAGAACTCGTTATCTTTGCATCGTCAGAAAGAATATCTCCAAATGAGATGTTGCTCGATGCGTAGATCCGACCAGATTATCATTTCAAACGATGTCCGCTTCTATTCCATAAAAATCGGTGGTATCAATGACCACACCTCAAGCATGTCTTCTTGTCCTTTCTCAAGAATTACAACTGAATCCGCCAGATTGCTAATGCCCACTGACATCAACAATCTTTCTTCGTCTCTTCCAAATGGCTTTGTTCTTGATTACCTCGCGATCGTAAGAAATTCTTCAAACCTCACGAAGACAAAGAAGGTTTCCAACCACCGCAAGAAACCCTACTTGAAATCAAGCGCAGACTTTAAGCATCAGTATTGTCCCTCCACGAAGAAACACCACAAAGTCAGATTTCACAAAAAATCTTCCAGAACTCCACACGCCTACTCAGGCCCCAAAAGATTTCAAGGGCGAGAACCTTCTGAGATCCTTGACAGATGTAGAAAAAAGTGCAGATGCTTCATTTGCAAAGCTCGTATATTTTGCTAAAATCGCCTTAAGAACCCTAAATGGTCTCAACGCTTAGTTCAACAAATTTACATCGCTTCTTCCCATCGACCAAATTGAGTTTCTATACTCTGAACAAGAAAGTCCTGACCCGGATACAGTTTTTGCCCTTGGCACTTCTGATTCAGATTCAGATTCACCATCCACCGAACCGCATTTATTCCCCTGCCTTTCAACATCCAACAAGACTCTTCATCCTCCACTCAATTGTCGGGCTCAACCCATTCCTTCCAAAATCCAAACTCGTTATCCAAATACAATGCCCATTCTCGCTATTGCTTTCATAGATACTAGGCCATAAGATTTTAAACCCTGCTATTTTGCCGCCTGAAACCTGGATTTCAAATGAAAATCATTTCCGTGCTGCTAGTGGAAAATTGTTTTCTACAAAGCTCCGCACCAAGTCTAGAATTCAAATTGCTCCTAAAGCTCACATTGACCCATGTTATCGGGTCTACCTACCCGACAAAGATCTTCTTCGGGTTTGATATCCTATTCCAAGCCCAAAAGATTCAAGTCCTTCCCATCGGTCTCGATTCCAAATGTTCCAACCATACACGCACTCAAACTCCCATCATTCGCCCATCCCTCCCGACATTATTTCGCCCACTAAGGTTTTGTCCTCCAAATCATTTGGCCTTTGCCCATCCACATCCTCCGTGAAAAATCCAGCCCATTTCGTTAAGCTTCCTTGCTTAACGAAGACCTTAATCCTACCAAAGCAACCCATCCGTATGCCTCCTTCGAGCTTCAAGCCCAAATGTAATGTGCAGAGTTACTCAAGGCCTCATTGAGCCCATAATTCTCCGTGCCAGCCTTTTATGTTAATAAACGCAAAACGTTACGGGTAAAAGCATCTTGTTATTGATTATCAGCCTTTAAACCAGTTTTTACAGGATGATAAATTTCCTTTACCTCGGAAACATTCCATCTTTACCTACCTCCAAAATGCCAGAATATTTTCTAAGTTTGACTTAAAGTCTGGGTTTTGGCAAATTTATAAACCGCATTCAGATTCCAAATGCCCATTACCAATGGACCGTTCTTCCCTTTGGTCTCAAAACCGCACCATCCATTTTCCAAAAAGCCATGACCCAAATCTTCCAGCCCCTCCTTCACCATTCCCTTGTTTATATTGACGATTTGCTTATGTTTTTAGGTACTCCAGAAGAGCATCAAGTTTTACTCCAACAGTTCCATGATATCGTAGATCAATACGGTATTATGCTTTCCGAAAAAAAGAGTACAATTGCCACAGATACCGTAGAATATCTCGGTATGCAGATAAAGAATGGATTCTATCAGCCTGGACCCCACATTGTACAAGAATTACTCCACTTTCCAGATAAGGATTTCACAAAGAAACAGGTCCAACAGTTCCTTGGCATCATCAACTACATTCGCGATTTCCTGCCTCATGTGGACCATCAGACAAGTATACTCTCTGCTTTACTCAAAAAGAATCCTATCTCGATTCCAACACACTTCACCGTCCAAAAAGCAGATAGCCAATCCACCAAAACTCAAGATCGTGATGATGGAAAACGATCCCATGACGATGCTTGACATCATGGAGCCCTGTTGCTTGAACAGATCGACAAAAGGAATATCTAATCGGACATGCTAGTGGACATTTTAGTCCAAAGAAGACTATCACACGATCTACAGGAGATCCTTGCCAAAAACGATCAAAAGTTCAATACCACCTCCCATGATTCTCGATTGGATAATTCCTCTTTCCTAAAGTCCTCCAAAGGTAAAACGATTCCCAATGGTTTTCTCGATATGAATTTGATGTTGCACATATAAGAGGACAACAACCTCATTCCATTTCCTATCTCGCATTCGACACCGCCTCCAATCTTCTACACTTCCCTAGTCTTCCCGGTCTTCATGGCTACTAGATCTACTGCTACCTCTCTGCCTTCTAAGGCTCTCACCCAAAAGACCTTCCCAAGGCCTGTACAAACGTTTCCTTCCCTCTACCGCCTTCAGGAGTTTGCTAAACAATTTCTTTTCCGCTACTACATGAAAGCTTTCTTCCTTGAAAAAAACCCTCACAATCAGTTCCTCACTTTTCATCCCGAGAATCTCTTCCTCACCGGATTCTTCATCCCCTCAGTCAGGGATATCAGTGACGATGAACTCTGGTATTTCTGGTGCTTAACTGTACTCCATGCAACTCAGTTAATCATCCCCTTAGCCTACACAGTCAACACCCTCAATAATCCTTCCAAGGCTACTTCTCTGTTATGGACTCTGTTAGAATGGTTCTCTCCTATTCCTCAATGGAGATCCCAACTCCAGCAGCTTAGTCACAACCATCATATTTCCACCATCCCTTCTCATGAAGCTGAAAAATTCACATCCGTGTTCATAGTTCACCGACCATATTTCCGTCACCCAGAGACAGCCGCCTTCTTTGCTCAACCACAAATCAGCCACTACCACACAACCCCTCATCCCAGCACACTGGATCAAGACCCCATGTTCAAAAAGGCTCTCATGAATCATCTCCTGTCCTTAAATCATGTTCCTCCACCACCACAAGACATCATCTCCAGTTCTATTGGACCTCGTCATGACATGTTCATGGTACCTAATCCTTCTGGTTCTAGCAAAGGTATCATTATCAAAGAAGAACGTCCAGATACTCCTCCACAGATTTACTACCAGGATTCCCAGGATCCTGAGGATGACTTTTTACCGCTCAGTCAACTCCTCCAGGAGTTTCAGACTCCACCAGAACAAGGCCAGTCATCAAGAGTCATTTCACAATCTGAGCCCATCATCACTCATCCACCATCCCAATGCAGATCTCTCTGCATTCCCGAGATTGTCCATGCTAAAGGATGTCCTCAGTATGATGGCCCTACTTATCTAGACCAGTGCACCTTATTCTGTGAACCTCATGGAGCCAATTGCCACAAAAGTCATCACTGCAGATTGAATTCAATGATTACGGGATGAATCTATCCTCTCCGTAATCTCCGCCGCATGTCTTGTCTTTTTATGTAAAAGATAAAGTTAGGGGGTCCTGTCCCTACTTTACTTTATTAAAGTAGCTTTTATGTCTTGTCTTTTTATGTAAAAGATAAAGTTAGGGGTCCCTATCCTACTTTACTTTATTAAAGTTTGAATAGTTGTTTGCTTTATGAAAAGATGAGGGTCCTGTCTCACTTTTCTAAGTTTGGCTGTATCCCGTTGTAATCCTTATATAAGGGAGCCTCCTCTTAGTTCCTAACTAAGTTAGAAGGTTAACTTTAAAGCAATATATTGAGTGTTCTATTATCCATGTCTCTCTAAACTCCTCTTTCTTAAGTTCTATGGAGCTCTGAAATAGATAAGAAAAAGAATAAGGAAAATTTTAAAAACGAATTTGTTCAAAACCAAGTTAGTATGCTCTACACTTGCCTTTGTATGAAGGATCCTGTGTATCAGAACACTTGAGACGGTCTTTAGCTGTTTTCTTATCTGGTTTGGTACCCGTTTTAAGCTAAGGAAAGCTGTTTTAGGGTTGTATAACCTAGCAAAGAAAACTAGTTTGAGACTAAACTTAAAATTGAAACCTCATTAAACTCTACACACACTCACATAAATGAAGAATGAAAATCAAGTAACGATAACCAAAGGTTGCTTAGTTTCTTCATCTATTGGATCAATCTTTACTATCCCTAACACTTACCTTTTTATTTTTTTCCTCTAAACCCATTTAGCTTTATTAAAAAAAATCAAATAAGAAAAAACCACTACATGATACCACACCAGTCATCATCTATAAATGTTGGTGTACTTTCCCGTTGCCATTTCGCTGATCAACCACCACCATTCGAATTAGATAAATTTGTCAACCATATCCCATCCATCATGATACGAAATCCCACAATGAAACTTTTAAACTCACACTTAAATTGTAGTTTTAACTTCCCAAGAAAGTTCTAAATAGATTTATGACAAACAAAACCTTGACCCAATGCTTAAGAAAAGCATGAACCAAAGGTATTGAGAATGATATTGACGCCACACTCAAGAAATAGATGAGAAGGTGAGTGATAAGTCTAAATTTGGAACGCCACAAGAATGCAAATTCTTGATAAGTTCACTAGTTCTCAAAAGAACCAAAGAAAGAATAATCTTTCAAATTCAAATAACATTAATCTCTTTCTTAATTGTCATACATAGCAAGGTTGCTGAGTTTAAATAGGCTAAAAGAAACCCAAGATCCTAAAAATACAAATGGAAACATTGGAACAACCCTCCAAGTATAGGTTTGTCAAAGGGTGCTTTAAAAGCCTTCACCAACCCACCATTATTAATGTTAGCATTGGAAAACATAATGCTAGCCCACCATCATCAATGGTAGACTTACCTAACACATTGATAAATTTGACACAAAACAAATAAATGAAGTTGAATAATCAAAGGAGTCGTTTGAATTCCCAAGCCTGAATAAGCTGTAATAAATTGATCATAACTCCTTCTAGAGAACTCCAAATCCAGCTCTGTAAAATGCATTGAAAAGCTAACTTAATTATCTTTCCAAGGTATATAGCTTGCACATTAATTCTGGCTCAATCAATACCAGATTTATTCCAAATTTCTCCTTTCTGCATTTGATCCAAATTGTGTATTTGGCTGCCCAATAGCTTGAATAATGCCCACAATGCCTTGTCTTCTCTCCAAGCCCAATCCATGATGTCTTGCATCTTGAATTGCATTTTCAATCCATATTTTCTCAATTAATCCATTTAATGAAGCTTGCATCTTTTTGGCTCTAGCTCTTGTAATTGGGCCTCCATGAATGTGCAAAGGATCACTTGAAGCTTTAATGGTATTTCCTTGATGGTTCTCATCACATCAAACTCTCTTTGTCGTCACCATATTTACTACAAAAACCAACTAAAATTACACAAAAATGTCATTTTTGCTTGATGGATTCCACCATGCATTGGCCAATATCACTCTTCTCGACCAACATAACTTTTTATCTATTCACTGTCGCTTATCAATGTTTCGATCATCAAAATCAAAGACAATATTAAATCGCCACTGTTATCTTTAATTCTCGACCAAAACATTATCTTTTCGAAAAATAAATCACCACTACCATCATACTCAGCAACCCTAAATCTTTAATATCTACCTTCCTTGCCTAATTTCCAGCATCATCACCGATAAACCTAAAATTTTTACTTAATTATTATTTTTCTTAAAATATTTACTTAATTTTTAGTTTAGCCCCAGTCCTTTTTAAAAGCAAATTGGAAAAGTACCCCAAGAAAAGCATGTGGCAATTATGCCCTCCTGCAGGAAATTATGATCAAGGTGATATTCCTAAAGATAAAGCCATGGCTAGCATGACAGCCAAGATTGATGTGATAGCTGCACAAATGGCAGAATTACTTTGCTAACCCATTCTTCGGCCATCAATATAGAACTAAGTCTACTGCTAATAGCAGATGGGAATTTAAGTTGAGAATTGACCTTCCTGAATTCCAAGGAAGTGGCTAGCCAAAAGAATCAATGGATTGGATTAATGCTATTGAGGAAGTTTTGAAAACAAGAAAGCTCCTACTAGTGAACTAGTCTCGCTTGCTGCAACTTGGTTTCATGGAAGGGTAGTAGCTTGGTGACAACAAACCAAACTCACAAGGATGAGGCATGGCAAAAAGAAGATTGGTGGAGTTAGAGCTACTGTTCTGTTATATTAAAATCTTTGAGAACATGAAAAGTTGAGATGGTAAGTATTGTAAGTATTGGAGTAAGGATTGTAGTTTGATTGCTTTCTCATCACATTTACGGCATTAACTTGATCTAGGTATGAATCATGGTTAAATTGATTATAGGCATATGGCTCTGTTCATTTGGCAACCATTAATGATGCTATCTGGCTAGAAAGTCCTTCAACGATTTCTTTGCCTCCTTGATGTCTGATCTTGATTCGCCAATGTGTATCGCATTTACTCCCTTGATTTTTCTTGCATTCCTGAATGATGGACTTCACTGTTGGGAATTATCCGCGTGTAGTTGGAAGAAATCTCGACTTCTAATGTAGTTTTAAAATTAGCTCACCACCATTTGTCGTCATTAATCGTTCTTGCACATGTGACAATAATCCCTTTAAGAAGCATTGACGTTAGTGCCATTTCTTATATCCATGATGTGGAGACTTCAAGAGTAGTCTGTTGAATTGCTCCCATACTTCAAAAATTTGATCTTCTTCTCTCTAAGTAAACTATGAGATTTCACTACAAATAGTATTGTTTTATACACTGGGAAGTATTTATTTAAAAATTTAGTTTACCATTTGTTTCGATGATGTGATATTATTAACAGGCAATATGTTGAACAAAGAACGAGTTCTATCCTTTAGAGAAAATGAAAATAACCTTAGCTCAACATCTTCATCTGAAAATTTTTCATCTTTAAAAGTTTGGTAAATAACATAAAAATCATTCAAATGATTGTACGGGTCTTCATTTTAGCACACTATGTTTTAACTCGAAACTCATAATAGTTATATTTGGGTATATTATGCATGACATGCTCAAATTAGATAAGGCACTAAAGTAATCTTTTACTATATCCATTTTGATGTTATCCACAATTTTCCCCTTTAATGCAATGTATATGAGTGTGCAAAGTGCCTTTTCTAGTTCAAGGTCTGTAGGTTCTAGATCATGTGATTATGACCTTCGACTGTGATGAGATTAAGGATAAAACTACCACAAGCACATGGGATGAGGTATATTCAAATCCTACCCAAGTTCCTCACAAACTTTGATTTTTCATTTTTTGATTTGATTTCTATTTATTTGATTAGATTTATTTGATTATTTCATTAGATTCTTTGATTTAGATTCTTTTTATTTTTTGATTTATTTCCAAAATTCTTGTAACCAACCCTATATAATGTACTCGTATCCAATAAACAAAGATAAGTTTTGATAATAATTAGTTTAATGTCGATTTATTTTCCTTGACATATTTAAGATCGAATTTTTATAAGATACCACAATCAATTATGGATGATCTGATTGATAAGTCAAGAGTTTGAACGGCGCGGAAATCTGATAAGTTCAAAGAGTTTGTAAAGAACCAAAGAGAATTAATTCTCTCACCAATTGCATAAAAAAAAAAACTTCTCCCATGTTAGGGTTGGTTACAAGAATTTTTGGAAATAAATCCTAACCCAAAAATCAAATCTGAATCTGAATCTTCTCTAATAGGAAAGAATTTAAATCAAATCAGAATCCTAATCTAAGTAAATAGGAAAGAATTTATACCAAATAAGAATCCTAATATAAGTAAATATGAAAGAATCTAAATCAAATCAGGATCCTATTTGGCTTAAATGCCTTACATCAATTAAATGGAAACTAGGCGATTAAAATAGAAATAATTGATTTGTTTCCCTAATAGCTTCCTCAAGGAACAGGAAAGTATCTGAAAAAGGAAAATAATATATTTTTCCCGCCATAATGTGCAAACCAACTCCCTATTTCATGGAACTGATTATTTGGAAACTTCAAGAGCCTCTAATCATGCATTTATCATGTGCGGTTCCTTCAACGGACCTCCACAAATTTGATTGAGCCCAAGTTGCTTGAATCAATCCATTAAGCGCTTCTTTGGATTTCTTTACTTGAGCTCTTGTATCTGGAAGTTTGGAGGCTACAATCTTTTTCCAAATTATACAATTCGGAAAGAATTGAATACCAACGGGTTTCTTGGTAATCAAAGTTGTTTCAAAAGTTTCACCGTTAACTGCTCTGAAAAGTTTGGAATGGTGTTCCCAGGATCTGAATATGACTCATCCCATGTGCTTGTGATAGTTTTATCCTTAATCTCATCACAAAGCCTAGGCACAAGGTCAGATCTATCTATCTTTGTTGTTTTTCATTCTTATTTAATTTTTTCATACTTGTTCTAGTATCTTAAAAAAAAAAAAAAAAGAGTCGTGAACAGTATATCAATTTTGCATCCTTGTGGTTTAATTCTCCTTAAATCCACAAGTTTTACCTATTCCTTTTGCTATAAAAAAAAAGATAGAGAGAGTCCCCGACCTCCTCTAAAAATCTTTCATTTTTTTCCATTATTTGTGTCTTGGAAGTCTAAAACGGCTTTTACCCCATAGGTGAAAATTTTGCCTAAAATCAAAACTTGACTTTACGTACACATTGCCTTCTTATTCTTGAAATTTAAGTCTCCTTAGTGTAATCTTTGTGAATTGTTACTGAAATCCTGATATTGGTTTGATTAGTTTGATAAGAACCGAGTGAGAATTACTACGAGTGGAAAAAGGCAAGAGAGTGTGAGCGTATTAGAGGGTAAAAGCCAATTAATTTGAGTGAAACACGAGTGGAATTGAGTGAGTCATTTTCTTGAGTGAAACACGTAAGGGAGTGAGGAGAGGTCATTTCCACATTATTTCTAACTTTCTTTTGTAGATGTTAGCCATGTCTCACAACCTAGAACGAAACACAAATGAAGAGGATCAATCCGCAATTACTCAGAATTTATAAATTCAAGCATTAATAGGAGAGATGAGAAGGATGATGAGGGCTGAATTAGAGCTCATACACGAGCGTTTGGATCAAGTGGAGAACACACGTGCAGGGTAGCGACAACCTTTCCTTAAGCACATAGAAGAGAAAGAGATCCAGCTAAAGGAGAGATTAATGACTATTATAGGGATGAGTATGAAGAAGGGGAGGACTCAGTGGACAGTGGGTAGCTATAGGAGAGATGGACGAGATAGGAGAGCTAGGAATAGAGATGATGGATTGAGTGGCATAAAGATGAAGATCCCATCTTTTCAAGGAAAATCTGACTCAGAAGCATACCTTGAATGGGAAAAGAAAATGGAGTTCATATTTGACTGCCACAATTATTTATAGGCAAAAAAGGTAAAATTGGTTGTGATTGAGTTTTCTAACTATGCAATTACTTGGTGGGATCAGCTTGTTATAAGTGGGAGGCAAAATAAGGAACGTTCAGTTGAGACATGGGATGAAATAAAATCATTGATGAGAAGGCGTTTTGTGCCTAACCACTATTATCGAGACTTGTATAAAAAATTACAATGTCTTACATAAGGTAGCCAAAGCGTGGAAGATTACTATAAAGAAATGGAGATTGCCATTATCAGAACAAATGTGGAGAAAGATAGAGAAGCTACCATGGCACGATTCTTAAATGGTCTTAATCGGGAGATTGCAGATAAGGTTGAGTTACAACATTATGTGGAGATTGAGGAGATGGTCCACAAGGCCATCAAGATTGAGCAGCAACTCAAGAGGAGGGGTAACACCCGTGCAGCCCTAAGCTCGAGTTCCACTCCTTGGAAGCCGAGCTATGTGAAACTACACCTAAGCTAAGATACAAGCACTCCAAGCACAATTCACAAGGTTACACCATGACTCCTACTATTAGGAAATCATGACATTAAGTGTTTTAAATGTCAAGGCAGGAGGCATATCGCAAGTGAATGTGTTAATGAAAGAGTCATGGTATTACGGGACAATGGTGAGATTGTAATTGAAGATGAAACAAAAGAAAATGAGATGCCACCATTAGAGGATGTTGAAGATGAAGAGTATATAGCCCCTGGGAAATTGACTTTAGTAGCGAGGAGAGCTTTAAGTGTGCAAGTAAGGGAAGACGAAGTAGTGCAACGGGAAAACATTTTCCATACTAAGTGCTATGTTCAAGACAAAGTATGTAGTATGATTATTGATAGAGGACGTTCTACTAATGTTGCTACTACTATCATGGTAGAGAAGTTAAGGCTTCCTACACTTAAACACCCACATCCATACAAACTACAATGGTTAAATGACTGTGGTGAAGTGAAAGTGAACAAGCAGGTACCAATGACTTTTCGGATTGGTAAGTATGAAGATAAGGTGCTTTGTGATGCAGTGCCAATGCAGGCTAGACACTTGCTACTTGGGTGGCCTTGGCAATTCGACAGACGTGTGAAGCATGATGGCTTCACCAACAAATATTCATTTGTATTTAATCAACGCAACATCACTCTTGTTCCATTGACACCAAAGCAGGTTTATGGAGACCAAGTGAGCCTACAGAGAGAATGTGAGCAAAAGAAAATGAGAGAAAAAGATAGTGAAATTCAAATAGAGGCTGAGGAAAATGTGATAGAAAAACCAAAGAAAAATGCGACCATTGAACGAAAATCAGATGGAAAACAAAATAATTTCTACGCAAGAGCTAGTGAGATAAAAAAAAGCATTGTTTTCACATCAGCCGATGATTGTACTTTTGTACAAAGAGGCATTTTTAAACACTAACAAATTTGACCATCATCTTGAAAAAACTTCCTATTCATGGTTTTTCCTCCAAGATATCCCGATAAAATCAATGGTCATTTCATACGGATGTTCATATAATCCGGATTGTCCTTGCTTGATGATACGGATATTGATTGGAAGTTATGCGGAGAAAGAAAAAGAAGAAGAAAAAATCTTCTTATCCACCATCATCTTGCAAATCTTTTCCTCCACAACCTCCACCAGATCCCAAACCTCTTGTCCATCCAATCAGATCTTGCCTTATGTTTTCAAGCCACTCCTATGAGGAATCTTTTCCTCCACTTGAAAAACAGACAGACACACAAACCCGAGTTACCTCCAAACCCTTTGTCCAATCTCCAGTTACAGCCTCTGGGCAACCTAAAGAGCCAAAACAGTATGAAGCTATTTTAAACTGGCAAACCAAAAACGCCAGTGCTCAGAATCAAACTCTTCAGCAACTCGGTAAGAAAATTGATCGTGTTGCCATTCACGTCTCTCAGACTGAGACTAAAGTTGATTCAATCAGCAGTCGTCTTGATCAAATGTATATACATCTCCAAGATCGGATCTCCGAACTCGACACCGATCTCCGACGAATGATCAACAACCAAATTTGGGGTCCAGAGTTCAATAAAAAAGAAGCTGAGATCAGAAAACTCAAAGCCAAATTGTCAAGAATTGATGCTGAAAAGACTCGACCTTCTCTTTTTACTCAACCACAGCCAACACACGTATCTCCTCCATTCTTTGAAACCTATACACCTTTCTACACACCATCCAGGCCTCAACAACCTGTTTATAATCAGTTCTTTGGGTTCTCGCACCTTCAACCGACTCCTCAACCATCTTCACCCAGAAAATCAAAATCCAAAGTCAAAATTTCATAACCAAAGCCAAAGGTCCCTTCCTCTTCCTCTACCTCCACCATACCTCCAGACGATTTGCCACAGGACATTGCAGAGCCTCTTAAGAAAGACAAAGACCCGATGGATCAAGATTATCATATCGTCTAAATCAATCTTCCGACTCCGAGCGTAAACATGAGTCAAACCCATCTGAATCCAACCCGTCTTCTTCAAACTCATCCGAAAACACAGACGAAACCTCAACTGACTCTGAGTCCGAATATGCTGACATTACAGGCATATTAATGGCCACTGAAACTGCAGATCCAAGTGCTTCTACTTCCACACCTATTGTTGAAGATCATCCTTCTGATCAAGCATCTCAAACAGACCCTATGCCACCACCAGTTCATGAACACTCAACAAAACCATCTTCAGCGTCTTGGTTTACATTTGATGACATTCCTCGTCACAAATGGTCTGCCAGACTCCAAGAATTTGCTGCATGGATTGATCTCCAAGGTACCAAACCTAATGCTCAAACCCAAGCCGTTCTTCGTGAATTCATGGCCCGATCCACGGGTTCTCTACGAGACTGGCTAGAAAGCTTAGGAGAATACCAACAGATCCAATTCATGGAACCCCCAATTGGAACTGCCCTCAATCTTATTCATGAACAATTCATTGGTGAAAAAAATGCTTCCACTGATGCAAATAGGAAAGAATATCACCAGATGAAGTGCTATTCTCTCAAAAGACACCTTCTCTCAAAAGACACCATCTAGATGCTCATTACAAAAGAATGAGTATTCTATTTTACAAGCTGAATGGATCCAATGAGCCATCTCTTAAACATGTCTTCATAGCCTCTCTTCCTTCTGAATTACAACCAGATCTTCAAAGAAAACTCACAGCAACTAATCTGAGCATAGCTGATATCTCTTTGGGAAAGATTTTTCAAATGGCCATGCTATCTCTTGATAAAATTTGTGAGCAAAAAGAATTCTTCAAAGATCTCATGGAAGACAAAAAATCCTTTTCTCAGGCTTGTCACAAACCTTATCTCAAAATCGAGTGTAAGGATGAAAAGAAATGTGTTTGTCCAACCACAAAGAAACGGCATTTCCAGAAACACTTCCACAAGAAATCATCCTCCAAAAAACCGTTTCAGTATTTCAAAAAGAAAGATGTTTCTCAGTACCGAAAGAAAAAATCTAACCGTTGTTTCGTCTGTAAGAAACGCGGTCACTTTACCCGAAATTGTCCCCATAAATCTGCCAAAGCTGTTCGTCTTATCCAACATCTTCAACATTTTTCTCTGTTATATGAGAATGAGGATGTCGAATCAAATTTTTCATAACAGTCAGCTCAAGATGACCAGACTGCTTTCCTTATAGCAGAATCCTCTGATTCTGAAGATATTTCTGTCATCTCTACAGTTCAAACTGTCAACCATGTTTCCACCATTCCTAGACCTTCTCTCAAGATGTCCATCCTTCCTTCTAAATTCCATAAACCTGTTCCTGTTATCGAGTTTATTGACACTGGTGCAAACACCAGTATGATTGATCCTTCTGTTCTTCCATCAAACTATTGGGAACACCATTCCAAACTTTTCAGAGCAGTTAATGGTGAAACTTTTGAAACAACTTTGATTACCAAAAAACGCATTGGTATTCAATTCTTTCCGAATTGTATAATTTGGAAAAAGATTGTAGCCTCCAAACTCCCAGATAAAGATTTACTCATAGGTTTTGACATTCTTCATTTGGTTAAAAACCTCTTCCTCACCAGTTCTGGAGTTCGCTACAAACAAATGTTCTTACCCTATACCGATACTCTCCGTCTGTATGCCCTTTCAGAAACACCAACTCCATACAGTCATATCTCACAGAAGTTCTTAGAGTTTTGTCCAGAAAACCATTCACAGTTCCACCATCCTTCACCTCTTTGGAAAAATGAACAATTCTTCATTCACCTTCCCTTCAAACTCAATGAAGACATAAACCCCACAAAAGCATCACACCCGGGTATGTCTCCTTCAGACCTCCTGCTTGCCAAGCAAGAATGCTCTCAGTTACTCCAACAAGGTCTTATTGAGTTTACTGATTCAGATTGGGCTTGTCAAGCCTTTTATGTTGAAAAACGATCTGAATTAGTTCGTGGAAAAAAGAGATTAGTTATTGATTACCAGCCACTTAATTCTTTTCTTAAAGATGATAAGTTTCCCCTTCCAAAAATCCAGACCCTGTTTGTCCATCTTCAAGGGGCTCGTATCTTCTCTAAGTTCGATTTGAAAGCTGGTTTTTGGCAACTTGGTATTTCACCAGTTGACCGTCACAAAACTGCCTTCTGCATCCCTGATGCCCATTATCAATGGACTGTTATGCCTTTTGGTCTTAAAGTCGCTCCCTCCTTATTTCAAAAAGCCATGACAAAAATCTTTAGTCCTATTCTTCATCATGCATTGGTCTACATTGATGATATTTTGTTGTTTTCATCGACCATGAGCCACCGTAAGCTCCTTTTGATTTCTTTCACGTTGCAGTACGGCATCATGCTTTCTGAAAAGAAAAGCAGCATAGGAAAGGAATCAATTGACTTTCTTGGCATGGTGATTAAAGAAGGCCAATATCAGCCTGGTCCACACATTGCAGTTGAATTATTAAAGTTTCCGGACACACATCTCAATAGAAAGCAGATCCAACAATTCTTCGAGATTGTTAATTATGTCCGTGATTTTATCCCAAAAGTTGCAATTCACACAAGCCACACGATGCTTCAAAAACAAAGGTTCCTCCATGGGGCCGTATATCAAGCAGCTAAAGGTGATCGCACAATCCCCTCCTCCACTCAAGATTCCTATAAATGGACACCGCATCCTCCAGACTGATGCCAGCGATGATTACTGAAGTGCCATTCTTCTCGAAGAAATCAATGGCGTATTTTACATGCAAGCGGACAATTCAAAGACTCTGAAAAGAACTACCATGTGATCTACAAAGAAATCTTGGCAGTCAAGTATGGAATTAAAAAATTTGAATTTCATCTAATCAGCCACACATTTCTTATCAACATGTATAATTCTTCTTTTCCCAGAATCTTTAACTTCAAAAACAAGTTGCTCCCTGACAAGCAACTGCTCAATCTCAAAACCTGGTTTGCTAAGTATGACTTCACTATTCAACACATAAAAGGCAACCAAAACCTCATCCCAGACTTCCTCACACGCCCAGCTATAAATAAACCCTCACTCATTTCCTCAATCCAAACCATTCCAGTCATAGCTATGAATCGCCAACTTCTTTTCAAAGCTCTCAACTAGAGAAACTTTCCCATGAACATCTCTTTCCAATCGGCTTACCAGCTACAGGATTTTGCAAAGAAATTCCTTTACAGGTTCTTCTTTAATGTTCAAACCAAAAAACCCGACCGTTTTCCTAAACTTTGCATGGAACACCTGTTTCTCACAGGACTCATTCTCTCCTCTCTGTCCATCTGTGACGATGAACTTTGGTACATGTGGTGTCTCACCGCCTTGTATGCTACAAAGTTGGTTCTTCCCATCAAACCAGTCCTAACTCACCTTACCACTCCCCGAAGTTCTCACCAGGACTCTCCTTGAATGGTATTCCCCACTCACTTGGTGGCGTAAACAACTCCAAAGACTACTTTTTCATGGACTTCATGGACTAGACAAAATGCCGTAAAAGAACATGTGGACTACTTCATTGTCCACCTTACTTCCAAGACCTAAACGCGGACTGGACACAAGACATGGCATACGAATGGAGAACTTATCCTCATCCATATACCCTCATTCATGACACATCTGTCACTTATGTTCTCAAAGCCTACCTTATGGAACTAAACAATGTTCCTTCCCCGGCCACAGACATTCACCACACCTCTATTGGACCATCACACACCCTTGAAATTATTCCCAAAACACAAGGCTGTACTCCAGGTTCAACTTCAAGCCCTCAGGGTATCCTTGTCATAGAACAACGTCCTGACTACACCAATGTCTTATTCCAAGATGCTCAGGATCCATGGGAAGACTTTCAGTCCCTTCTCCATACTGAAAATCCCCGTTATACTGTCACCACTCCAGACTCTCCTGCTGCATCTACATCTCAGCACATGACTGAAGCTGATGAAGAAAAATACCAGCAAGCTGAGGTATACCTCGACCAACGACAAATCCGTCGGCACAAACGACAATATGAAAAAGACACAGGAGACGTGTCACCATCTCGTTATCCATCCACTCCATGATAACGACTTATGAACAAGCTTTTGATACACCTATCCATGTGACTCTCGTTTGTCTTTTGTTAAAGTCCTTATCGGTGTGCTTTACTTTTGTTAAAGTCCTTGTCGGTGTGCTTTACTTTTGTAAACTTTACTTTTGTTAAAGTCCTTGTCGGTGTGCTTTACTTTTGTAAACTTTACTTTTGTTAAAGTCCTTGTCGGTATGCTTTACTTTTGTAAATGTCTTTATTGGTGTGCTTTGCTTTAGAATCATTCGAAAGGTCATATTCTCAATGAATTTCTATAAATAGCACCTTCAGCTTCAGTTGAGGAGAGCTCATCAAGAAATAAAAAATCCAGTTCTATACATTATGTTTCCCTAAAACTCTCTCTCTCTTCTAGGAATCAAAGCAATTATTTAGATTAATAATGATACGCTCACCTCCAAATTTTCTAAACTGAGTATGCTCTGCACTTGCCTTAAGCCTAAGGATCTTGTGCATCAGAAAGGTCCTGTTTTTATCCTCCAAAACTGATTTTATAAAATGACGGTATTTTCTCACAACGTTCACCCTCTTTGAAGGCCCTGAGTGCCGAGTTTTCGGGTGGTATCGTGAAAACTATTTTCAACTATGATTTCGGATTTGGTATTAAATGGATAAGTGTGTATCGGCTGGAAACCCGAACTTGCGGACTACTGGTCCAAAGTACGGTCTTAATTGTTGTAGTTCTGGTATAACAACGCCACGTAAAACTACCCACTTTTTACTCAACCACAGCCAACACCCGTATCCGTTTTATTAGTTCCTAAGAAGGATGGGACATGGAGAATGTGTGTTGATTGTCGAGCCATCAACAATATAACGGTAAAGTATTGACATCCCATTCTTAGGCTAGATGATATGCTTGATGAATTACATGGGTCTTGTGTATTTTCCAAAATTGATTTGAAAAGTGGATATCATCATATTAGAATGAAAGAAAGAGATGAATGGAAAACTGCCTTTAAAATAAAATATGGTCTGTATGAATGGTTAGTCATGCCTTTTGGTCTAATTAATGCCCCAAGTACTTTTGGCAAGTTTGTTGTTGTTTATTTTGATAATATTCTCATTTATACCAAAAACATAAACGATCATGTAGTACATTTGGAATTTGTTTTAGATATGCTTAGAAAAGAAAAGTTGTTTGTTAATCTGAAGAAGTGTACTTTTTGCACCGATGAACTTGCGTTTCTAGGATTTGTTGTTAGTGCACAGGGTATACAGGTTGATGAGGAAACGGTACGTGCAATCTTAGAGTGGCCGAGTCCCACAAGTGTAAGCAATGTAAGAAGCTTTCATGAGCTTGCTAGTTTCTACCGACGATTTATGAAAGACTTTAGCCGCACCGCTTATTGATGTAATAAAAAAAGATGTTGGATTCAAGTGCGGAGAAGTGCAAGAAAAGACATTTCAAATGATCAAGCAAAAGCTGACCAATGCTCCCTTATTGTCTTTGCCTAACTTTAATAAAACATTTGAAATTGAATGCAATGCCTCATGTATTGGTATTGGCGTAGTCCTAATTTAGGAGGGACGACCAATTGCTTACTTTAGTGAAAAATTGAGTGGGGCAGCCTTAAACTACCCTACTTACGATAAGGAGTTGTATGTGTTAGTTCGAGCATTAGAAACATGGCAGCACTACCTATGGCCTAAGGAGTTCGAGATTCACACCAATCATGAGTCCTTGAAACACCTTAGAGGCCAACATAATCTGAGACATTTCCATATGTCATTCATTACAAGCAAGGTAAGGAAAACGTTGTTGCGTATGCGTTTTCCCGCAGGTATGTCTTAATCTCAACACTTAATGCTAAACTACTTGGTTTTGAACATATTAAGGAATTATATGCTGATGACCATGATTTTAGTGTTGAATACCAAGCTTGTGAAAACTATGTGTGCCTAACTATTCTTTGAGAAATTTGTTAGTGAAAGAATCCCATGGAGGAGGGTTAATAGGGCATTTTAGAGTTGTAAAGACTCTAGCAGTTTACAGGAACACTTCTATTGGTCACATATGAAATGAGATGTTGAAAGACTTTATGGTAAATGTGTCACTTGTAGGCAAGCCAAATCAAAGGTGAAACCTTATGGCTTATACACCCCTTTGCCAATACCTAATGCACCTTGGATTGATGTTTCGATGGATTTTGTGCTAAGTTTACCTAGGTCTAAACAAGGGAAAGACTCGATTTTTGTGATTCCATGCCACAAAACTGATGATGCTTCTAATGTTGTTGACCTATTCTTTAGGGAGATTGTAAGGTTGCATGGTATGCCCAAGACAATTGTTTTTGATAGGGATGTTAAGCTTTTAAGTTACTTTTGGAAAACATTATGAGCTAAGTTAGGAACTAAGTTGTTGTTTTCAACTACTTGTCACCCTCAAACTGATGGTCAAACAGAAGTTGTGAATAGAACTTTATCTACTCTGTTGCGAGCTATGATTAAAAAGAATATCAAAAATTGGGAAGATTATTTACCACATTGTTGAGTTTACCACATTGTTCTGTTCATTCTGCTACTAAGTATTCACCGTTTGAAATTGTTTATGGTTTTAATCCTTTAACCTTATTGGATTTAACTCCATTACCTGTTTCTGAGCGTGTTAACTTAGATGGCAAGAAAAAGACTGAAATTGTTAAACAAATACACGAGAAAGCGAAGTTCAACATTGAGCGGAAAATTGAGCATTCTACTAAACAAGCCAACAAAGGGCGACATAAGCTAGTCTTTGAACCCGACGATTGGGTGTGGTTATACATGCGCAAGGAACGATTTCCGGAATGAAGGAAATCTAAGTTATTACCTCGAAGGAATGGCCCATTCCAAGTTTTGGAACGGATCAATGACAATGCATACAAACTGCATTTGTCTGGTGAGTACAATGTAAGTGCTACTATTAATGTTTCTTATTTGAGTCCTTTTGATGTAGGTGATGATTTGAGGACAAATCCTCTTCAAGAGGAGGGAAATGATTAGATTAATGATAAAACTATCACAAGCACATGGGATGAGGCATATTCAAATCTTACTCAAGTTCCCATCAAACCAGTTAAAAGAGCTCGAGCAAAGAAATTCAAAGAAGCGCTTAATGGATTGATTCAAGCAACTTGGGCTCAATCAAATTCGTGGAGGCCCATTGAAGGAATCGCACATGATAAATGCATGATTCAGGCTCTTGAAGTTTTCAAATAATCACTTCTATGAAATAGGGAGTTGGCTTGCACATTATGGCGAGAAAATATAGTTTGGGCCGAAGCCTAACTCAGCCCCAAAAGAGCTCTCAAAGGGTGAGGACTGCCCAGCACTTATAAGCTAGCACACAGCCAGGATCCCAACCGATGTGGGATGAGGTGCTTATCTTTCACACACTCATATTCCCTCCGGTGAACACCTGGGCTCTGATACTTTCCCATTTCTTGAGGAGGCTATTAGGGAAACAAATAAGTTATTTCTATTTTAATCGCCTAGTTTCCATTTTAATTTATGTAAGGCATTTAAGGCAATTAAGATCCTGATTTGATTTAGATTCTTTCCTATTTTACTTAGATTAGGATTCTGATTTCATTTAGATTCTTTCCTATTCGCTTAGATTAGGATTCTAATTTGATTTAAATTCTTTCTTATTTGTTTAGATTCATATTTTGATTTGATTCCAAAAATTCTTGTAACCAACCCTATATAATGTACTCGTATCCAATAAACATAGATAAGTTTTGATGCAATTGGTGAGAGAGTTAATTCTCTTTGGTTCTTTACAAACATTTTGAACTTATCAGATTTCCGTGGCATTCAAATTCTTGACTTATCAATCAGACCATCCATAGTTGATTATGACATCTTCGCATACCAAGGTTCGTGCTTTCATTAAGCATTGGGTTGAGGTTCCAATCAAGTCCTGGTTTAGATTCGATCTTGGGGACTAAGGGTGTGTTTGGGATTGAGGTGCTGTAGCTTTTAAGCTACAGCTGCTGTGAAAAAAAAGCTGTAATTATGAAACAAAAGTTAATAATATCTAATAAATATAAATTTTAAATAATAATTTTGATAAAAATATTAAAGATATAATAAATTTTATATTATACAAGTGAAAAATCATATCAACATAGCTTAAAAGCTACAGCAGCTAGTGTTTACCAAACACTTTAGTACTGTAGCTTTTAAGCTACAGCTGCCCAACCTCAATCCCAAACGCACCCTAAATCGATTAGGGTCACATCAATTCTTGACGGGGTTCATATCAAACCGTGCATACAAAGAACATGTAAAAATTAAAAGACAAAACTAACAAAAATAAAAAGAACAGAGAAGTTATGATATTGAGCTTAGTACGTTGTTACATACTACTACAAAAGCACAGTCAAAACCTACACACAACGTTATTTACATAGTATTTACAAATAAAATGACTTACCTCCCCGGCAACAGTACCAAAAACTTATTATGCAAATTTTATTGAACTCATGAGCGCACAAACCTATTGTAGTATAGATTAATGGTGATGAGTGTGAATCCCACGAGGAGGTAGATTTAATTATATGTAGCGTGTGAATTAATTGGACGTGATTTATGAGTAGTACAAAGATAAAAAAAAATGTTGGGAATAAATTTAGGATGTAATCATGCAAATAAAACCCTTGAGTTTTGAATTCACGCTCAACGCTACCCCATGGGCTAATGTTCCCTTTTAATGCCAATTAATTTATGAGGGTAGAATTTTCATTCCTCATAAGCCTCACTCTAATAAATATGATATCAAGCACTCAGTGTACTAGAGGGTAATGATCTTCCGTAAGTGTGGTGTCAAGTATGCGTTGTGCCCAATGATAATAATCCTTTTATCAACAACGTAGCAAGAAAGTCCACTAAATAACTTTGATGCACTATTCATCAATAGTGAGTCAAGATTATCCACAAATACTAGAAAGTAATCTCTTTTTAATAAATATGGATGTAAAGTACTTATTGTGCCAGACAATAATGATTTTTCATTAGGGAGCTAGTATACCATGCAAAGTCTCGACAAGATACACTATCTGTCAACAATGAGTTTGACAACCTCATAAATTAGAGAGGAAAAGAAAATAAACTTACCAAATTAAGCTCATGGATCATGTTAAGCACCTTCAACATAAGTTTGAAATTAGATTAGTCACTCATAATTGAACTAAGGCTAAAATGGTAATTTGATGTTAAATATGTAAAAATACAAGATAGGGTAAGGAGTACAAAAATGGAGCTCAAGCTTGGATTCAGAACTGCCAAATTAGGGGGAGTCACCTACTTATAGACATAACGGGTAAATCATGGCCATCGGATGAAAATAGTTCAGAAGCACAAGATTACACCACATTGCAAGCTCTGATTAGATAGAACACATCATCAAGGCTGTCATTCTGTGTGCATGCACATATTGTACGCGTGTTTTTCAGTCTAATAATATATTGCTACATCAT
Organism: Citrus cavaleriei; assembly: GCA_030448925.1. NCBI lineage: Eukaryota > Viridiplantae > Streptophyta > Magnoliopsida > Sapindales > Rutaceae > Citrus > Citrus cavaleriei. The sequence goes on from JAUJEN010000612.1 coordinate 148,554, forward strand.
TAGTCAAAGCAAAAGTCAACAAGCTTTGATTTAGTGTGTGTAGGTTTAAAGTAAGCATGTACCTAGGTTGAATAGGATGTTGCGAAGTCAGCTGGGCTCCACAAAAAATTATGATTTTGCCCTTTACGTTCTTCCTAAGGTTTTTAGTTATTCTGAGCTCAAAAATGATATTTTTTTCTATTGTATGACTTTTTATTAATCATGAAATGACTAAAATACTCCTAGAATAGATAAAATACTCAAATTATAACAAAACACGAATAATCAAAGTTCAAAAGACTTAAATACATAAAAGTAGAGATGTGAAATGTTAAACAATGATTTTACCTTTATAAATATACATTCTTCAGTATTCAATGTGCTTCATGCTTTGTGAAGGCTACTTGAATGTGGCCATATATGGTACTACTTCAGTTAATTGATGTTGGAATGCAAATAATGGTTTCAAATCTCACTTGCTTTGGTTTTTTTGCTTGATGTTATGTTCTGATTTTGTTTAAACTTCAGCTTTAATATTGTTGATTGATATTATTAGAACTAAAGTATTTTAGTTTCTTTTTAAACTTTGATTTATATTATTGTGAGTTGATATTATTGGAGTATAATAGTGGTGGTTTTTATGTCGTAATTTTAGTTAGGAGTTAAAGTATTTGAGTTTATGTGTTTATAGATAGTATCGTAACTTCATTAAGGCTTTTGTCACTATAACTAGTTACAAAAGAGAGCGTTACAACTTTCTTATATTTTCATCATATCATTTCTCGTTTCAAGAGTCAGTCTACAACTTATTACAAAAGTTAAGCTAGTACATTAGGTTCATCACTTCAATGCAATGACCACATTAAGAAAAAATAATGCATTAAAACATAGCACAATCTTCAGCAGTTCACACATCACCCTACCTTGTTCAGTTTTCTTCACAGCAGTCATCACTTTACACACATAACTTAGTGTTTAGGTATTTTTTTAGTTTGATCAAGAATTTTCAAAATAGTCTTTGCTTCATTCAGGGCACCTAATACTTCTTCAAGTTGTGCACTCTCTTGTTACTGTGCTATCGCACAACTTTTTTGACTTTCAAGAATGCATCATTGTTGAAATCACTTAGTTCTAGGCACCACAACTAGAAAAAGTCACAAACTTCATAAAGGCAGTTGTAGAACATCTTGTGTGGATTATCTTGAATATCTGAAACCCGAACAATAGCATGTACTTTGCAATCACATATGAATTCCTGACCTTTATTAGATTTCCATTCACTTGACTCCTTCATTTCATTCAGCCTCTATTGCATCTATTTCCTCTATTGGTTATTGAAATCGAACCCTTTGAATTCATGTTGTTGGGTTTGAAATGTTGAGGAACATTAGTTGAGTTTTGCAAATTGAATGAGGCAGCAAAGCTTGTAAACAAATCTCTAGTTTTTAGCCTTTAAATAGGAGAATTTGTGGCTATGTGACTGTTGGCTTCCAATGATAAAATTACAACAGTAATATTGTTTTAGCTTGATGTAAATTTTTGTCCATTTATGTGAGTATTTTGGTTAATGTAAATTGTTGTCGGGGTTAAAATTATCTTTTTACTTCTTCAATGCAATATAATTAAACCCAACTAGGTTATAATTGTTATGTTTTTGTTGTTATAACTTTGGTGCTAAATTTGTGATATGTGCCAATTCTTGAAATCCAACCAAGGACATTTTAACCCTTTCAAGATCAACTAACAATCAAAAATTTTTTGACATTACATATCCTAGGATTTTAAGTTAGACCATTTAAATGGTTAGTACATTTTAATTAGAGATGGAAAAATTTGACACGACTCAATTACCAGATATGAACACAACACGAATAAATGGTTATGCGTCGTCAAATTTGACACGATTATTAAATGGGCTAAGTCTGGGTCGACATGATTTTTTCCGTGTCGGGTTAGGGTTAAAGTTTTTTAACCCATTTACCTGAACAATGACACAATTATATTTTTCTTTTTAAATAAATTTCTAGGTTCTTGTCATTAAAACTCAACTATGGGACATGATTCTCTCTTTTTAATTTTTTTTAGAAGGGTAGATATATACACAATGTTTTATTTATAAAATTTTATATAGATTTAGAACTTTAATATGTGTGTAAAATATTGGTACACATGTATATTTTATGATATTTATATATAGTATTTTTTTACATATATATAATTAAAAATTTTAATAGTGTAAATGTGTAATATGTTTTTGGGGGTGTATATGTGGGTGTGTATGTGTGTGTGTCTATAATATTTATTAAATATATAGATATTAAATGGGTTATTGGGTAATTGTACCAGTGGGTAATTGTACGTGGCGTTGTTACACCAGATCTATAATGAGCGAAGTCATTCTTAGAAGTTCGGGTTTCTAGCCGATATACACTTATCCATTTAATACCAAATCCGAAATCATAGTTGAAAATAGTTTTTCACGATACCACCCGAAAACTCGGCACTCAGGGCCTTCAAAGAGGGTGAACGTTGTGAGAAAATACCGTCATTTTATAAAATCGGTTTTGGAGGATAAAAACAGGACCTTTCTGATGCACATGATGCTTAGGCGGCTTAAGGCAAGTGCAGAGCATACTCAGTTTTGAAAATTTGGAGGTGAGCGTATCATTATTAATCTAAATAATTGCTTTGATTCCTAGAAGAGAGAGAGAGGTTTAGGGAAACATAATGTATAGAACTGGATTTTTATTTTTTGATGTGGGCGTTTGTTCTGCTCCTTGGAGCTGGATCTGGACCTTAAGAGTTGTTGGAAGATTAGGGTCTTCTAGAGAGAGGTTAAATTTGGGTAAAAGGTTAATAATGGGCATCAGGGATGCAGAAGGCAGTTTTGTGACGGTCAACTGGTGAAATAACAAGTTGCCAAAAACCAACAGTTGCCAAAAACCAACTTTCAAATCGAACTTAGAGAAGATAAGAGCCCCTTGAAGATGGACAAACAGGGTCTGGATTTTTGGAAGGGGAAACTTATCATCTTTAAGAAAAGAATTAAGTGGCTGGTAATCAATAACTAATCTCTTTTTTCCACGAACTAATTGACAGCCTAACTTCAAAAAAGAGCTCTCGGGTGAGGGCTTATAAGCGACCAGGAGCTTTGGCTTGCCAGCGATGTGTGATAAGAGCTTATCATTCACTCACGATTATTAAATGAGTCGGGTTTGAGTCAACCTCAATTTAACCCGACACAACACCAACACGACCCGACGACTCGTTTTGCCAGCTCTAATTTTAATTATAGACCTAATTTCATTAAAAAACATTATGTGACACAATTTCTAAATTTAATCAAATTATAATTCAAAATTAACTTAGAGAAATTACCGTCTCCATACTAAGAATAAAAAAAATTAAAAGGAATAAGGAAATGTAAATCCCCTAAATCATTCACAATAAATCTTTAAATCACAACTTTGACTTGGCCACCAATATCACTGCCGCAGATTTGCGAGAACAATGGTTAAAATTAAAAAGGATAAGGTGTATTGTTAGTATATTTTTTAGTTACATTCACATAAATCTACCTGTAACCACTATCATTATAAAAATGGTATTTTCAACTATGAATTTTGTAAAGAATTTACTTCAAAACTAAATGGGTGATAATTTTGTGAAGAATCAAATTCGAAACCAAATGGTGATCAATAGTTAAATGATAACTTAGTTGTATACGTAAAAAAAAAAAAAAATTCCTGTGTTAATAAACAAGCTATTATTCAATATTTTTAAAATATGAAAACACGTCAATAACAGTTAAGGAAGTGTTGTAAATGATTCTACCAATGAAGTTAAATATTTTGATTCGTTATTTTGAAAACATAATAGACGCAAAAATTAATAGATGACAGACAATACCCTAACTTTTGGGGGTTCGCTTGTAGTACGCGGTTGTATCTCGTGCAGCCGCTTTTTATTATTTTTTTAATTGATTTTATAACCGGCCACCGGTTGCCCCTTGTTTTCATAGGTTATAGTGGAAAAAATTAATGGTAAATATCATATAGCTACCCTCATTTTAAGTAAATGACAAAATAATCAATTTAAATTATGAAACTACCGAATACCCCCTCAACTTAACATTAAAATTCATTTTAAAAATAAGATTTCTATTTTCTCCCCTCAAAATATGTGACTTCTTACTAATGAGAATATTATTTAAATATAATTAAATAAATAATATAATTATAAATTATTAAATATTTTTGTATTACATTATAAATTTAATGATATTTTGCATAAAAATACCAATATTATTTTATTCATTTTTTTGATAAAGCAATGCAATATGAATATCTAGACCCATAATTAATAAGATTTATTTTCAAATATTTGGAAAAAAAATTCAATTTTACAATACATATAGCAAATTAATTCATACAAACTTATGTGAAATTAATTAAGTTTTTATGCTACATCATTTTGATGATTACATTTATTCACTATTTTCAAGTTACAACATTTGATTAAATACTTATAATAGACACTTCTATATGTTAAATGTAATATTAATTTTTTATCTATTGCTTTTAGTAATATCGTAATTAATGATTTATAATATTAAACTTTTTTTTATATTGTTTAGTAACCATCATTACTTTTTTTTTTATATTGTTAGTAACCATCATTGGTACTTTGTTAGCAAATATTAAATTGATGAAGATGAACTCAACTATGATATTTAATTATTTATTATTAGTATTAGACATTTATTATTAGAATGTGTATAGTCTATAATCTACATATATGACATTATTTTAATTATTTTAATTTTACTAATGTAGCTATTAATATCATTTTAAAGGTGGGGCATGTGAGAGGCCAAATATAATTGTTAACAAGAACCTTCCACATGATTTAACTCGGGACATACGCCAAATTTTTATAAATGAATATACATGTTTTTAGATAATTATACCCCATGATTGTAATGACCTAAATTCATAATGTAATTACAATGTAACATAGATAATAATTATTTCTTATTCCTTAGTATAGTAACAATCAATTTCCTCCTCATCTATGTGAGCAAAGTTCCAACCCTTAATCAGGTGGCACCCACAAGAAAAACTATAATTTGAATACAACTAAATAATGTTGTGTTTATTATATTTACCATTATATATTTTAAGCATGACACAATTACAATTTTCTTAGTAATAAATCAAGTGTCACTGAAATATAACAATAAAAAAATAAGTAGCATTTAGAATACAAATTATAAAAATAAGTATAATTATATCAAATTAATTTACTAACATAAGCAAATTAAAATGAAATGAATAATTTTTCATTTAGGCGGGCAAAACTCCCGCTAAATGGAATATTTAACAATACTTTATTTTTAACCTATAAAATTGAAAATTTTTAATTTTTTATTAAAAGTATATATACTTCATATTTTACTTCATGAGAAACCCTAGCCGCTCTAACCAAAATTCTTCATTTTCCTCTCTCTCTTTCTCTGCTCTCAACTCTCGCTGCCATTTTTTTTTCTTTAATCAGTGCTTAAAGTTCTATAATCTCCACTCTACACTAATTTTTCATGTCTCCACTCTTCAACTTCTATTTCAATATCCACACTAATTTAAATGTTGTGGACATTTAAAAAAATATATATATATGTGACCTCTGGTGTCACTTTGTATGAAAAGTGGGTAACCTTTAGGAGAAAGTTTTCAATTTTGGCCTTGATGAGTTAATATTTTTAAGTTTTTTTCTTAGTGATTTAATTCTTTGGGATCATATGTTTCATAATCTGGATCTTTTTTTTCCCTAATTTTTGAATGGTGGTTACTGGTTGTGGTTTAAAGCTGCTGAAGGCATCGATGCAATGCAAGAATCTTTTGGCAAGTGTTCTCCTTGGTAACGCTGGAGCTTAAGATTTTAGAATTGTAAGTTTTCTCTTTTTTCAGGCTCTGTCATTTTAACATTTAATTTGAACTGGTTTGGATACTATATATTTATAGTATGCTCTGTATTGTTATGCTCTGTTTATAAAATATAATATGTAAATAAAAAAAATGGTGTTGTTTTTAGTGTTATGTTTGTGATAAAAGTTGCCGCTAATGGGTGGTGACTTACATAGTGATGGATAAATTGGAAGTGATGCCAAATTAATTCCGCGTCTCCACTTTTCAATTTCTATTTCAATCTCCACTCTCCAGTGCTTGATCTGGTGGCACTTTTCTTTTTTCCTCAAATTTTATGTAATCTCGTGTCATTGTTTATGGATTGAGATATGGTTTTGATTATTTGGATTAGCTGTGATGACCTTGTTTTTTGGCTCTTTAATATTTCTTAAATTGTTATGCATGAACATTTTGTTTGCTTCCTAATATGAATGTTGTCCCTGATCAGTCACTTGTTGCAACCTCTCCAATTTTTCATTCTTTTTTCCATTTTTTTTCTTGAGTTTCTATTTTTAATTTTTCATTCGGAGGATTTGGCTCTTTAATTTTTCTTTAATCACAGGAGTAAATAAAAATATGATATGAAACAATAATTCATAACAGGAATGGAAATGGTAGAAAATTAGAGATTGAACTCTTGTTATTTTAATTTGTTATCTTTGTGGTATTACAATATCTTAAGAATTGTGAAGTAATCTACTCCTATTTTATTTTATTTTTTTAACTAATCTGTATGTCTAAAGGTTCAATTATATTTCAGTGATACTACTAATGAGAACTTCTACTAGTGTTTCAGCATGTGTAAAGAAGATTCAATTTAATTGAGTATTTTTGCCAATGTAATTGATTAGCATTTTTCTTTTAGTTATAGGAGACATTTTAATGATCTTAAACTTGCATAGTTTTTAATGTTTCAGTTGAAATTATAGTTATTTGATTGTTGGAATTAATTTTATTTGCTTTATTGTTTATTGGATTTTGTTGCTTGTCTTAATTCCTTGGATTATAGTTGTAACATGTAATATGATTGAGTTGCTATTTTAAAATAAAGAAATATTTACCTGTTATTTGATTTTTTTGTTATTTCCCCATAGTCAATTTTACTTATGATATGATAATCTACATGCCATATTGTTTAATTTGAGGGTAAATGGAATTTAGAAAATAAGATAGGCTTGCCTTATGATATATGTATTATGCTAAACAATCTTATTGGAAAAGCTGATTTGTTTTTTTTTTTTTTTCAGTGGTTCGAGATAAATGTTTATATTATATGTGTGATTAATTTTCTTAATTACTAATTAATCATTAATTGAATCAGGTAAACTAAGGTGTAAAGGGCAATATTATATCTCTTCTTTTGGATCCAAGTACTTTGAATCTGTTTTTTTGTTTTTCATTGAAGGCATTGGTTATATTGTAAAATTCAATTTCTTGATGAGCTAATTCAATTTCTTGGGGATCAAAGTACTTTGGCTTCATATTTGTTTTTTTTTTGTTTTTCCTTAAGGAATAAAAAGGTACTTAGTTTGAAGCTCTTTGTAAATTCGTTTTCAAGAGAAGATTTTTTTTAGTTAATTAAAATTGAATTTTAGTAATATACTTTACAGTTTCAATTATTAAAGAGAGGATTAGTGGTTTTGCGTATTGAAAATACTACAAAAGGGGATTGGAACATAGTTTGAGGGTTTTGACCTTGACATTGGTTGACTTTCCCTCTCCCCCTCCCCCCAAAAGGAGTCATTTTGTATGAGATTAATTGCTAGGATGAGTCATTTGTATGTTTTCATATTAGATGTTGTATCATGGTATATATTGTTCATGTAAGAATGAATCAATAGTCCAGAAAATTTTGATCTTGTTAATTCTGGATGTATTTTTATCTCTCTTTATTCTAAAGATTACTTTGTCATTAAATGAAAGTAGACATAAAGGTTGCATCGAACAATTATGCAAGTCGAGAGTAATTTTTATATTTTGAATATTTTTGTTAGTAAATTCCTTAAAAATATATGTTAAATTAAAATATGTTTTTGTGTTTATTTTAGATTAAAGTCTTAATTTTTCTGTTGAAAACAAAATATATTCGATGCTGCCTAAGAATTTGGATCACGCATTTGAAATTCTGAATATTGTTGTCTATTTTGTGGTTGCATTGTGTTTTCTAATGCCATTTTTTTTTTTTTTTTTTTGTGTAGACCCTTGAAATCCAAAATAAGCAGCAGCTGAAGTCTAGTTTGTGCAAGCTGTAAATTGATTTAATTTTTTGAAGTTATTTGGTCACAAGCTTGTAAAAACTTCTAATTGTTTTATTACATCTATTTAAAATGAATGGAAATTTTAGTTTAGTTAAATTTTTAGTGCATCGCATAAAATAATAGGGCATTTATTATTTTATTTGCAAAGGAATGGCAACTAATCAAGAGTACTAGCCAATTTTTTTTGTTTTTTAGAAAGGGTAATTTTTGGATACCTCCCCTGAGATTTGGCCTTGCTACACTTAGATAGAATGTATGCATATATTGACATATAGCACCTCTAGATGTGTATAAGCGTTTGGTAAACGGGAATAATTTTATAATTGTAAAAGTTTTAATTTTTAAATCTTAAAAAATTAATTGAAAAAAACCAATGGCTCTCACGCACATCCTCCTCTCTCCTTTACTTGAACCACAGTGATTTTATCGACGTCACGCCTACGATGGACTCCATCATCGCGGCCGTCGAATCCGCCGATTTGAAGAACACCAATAGCGAGAACATGAACAATGCAAATACTAATAACAAGAGCGAATGAATGGTGATTGAGAGCAGCACCGACGGAGTTGTGAACTGGCAAAATGTGAATATAAGGCGGAGATATTGTCGCATCCGCTATACAAGCATCTCCTCTCGGCACAGGTGGCTTGGTTGAGGATCGCCACACCAGTGGATCAGCTGCCGAGGATTGACGCTCAGCTTGCTCAATCACAGCAAGTTGTCTCTAAGTACTCCGCTTTAGGTGCCGGTCAAGGCTTGGTTACTGATAACAAAGAGCTCAATCAGTTCATGGTGTGTATTATGTATTCTAATTTCATAAAGTTATTATTGATTTTAAATTTAATTTCTTTTCCATTTTGTTTGCTTGCTTGATTGCTTTCTTATCTTATTAGAATCTTGAATTTTAAACTCATAGAGAAATTTATTGCGGTTACTATTGACTAATTCGAGGCATTATACATAAAAAAAAAAGCTTATACACGTCAGAGAGCATTTCCTTTTATTGCAAGTTGATTTGTTCTATTCTCAATTAATGAAGGATATTATTATAATTTCACAGAGAAACCAAACAGCTCCCTAATGCTTATACACATCTAGGGACATACATTCTATCTAAGTGTAGCAAGGCCAAACCTCAGGGGAGGTATCCAAAAATTACCCTTTTTAGAAATGAATTAGTCATGCCAAATTCATACCATTAATGGTTGTTAGATTGTTATATTCTCGTAGTACCAAATTAATTGTTAAAAACTTTTAAAAATGATTTTAGTTAAGTCACGATAAATTGAAGAATTAATTTTGTTATTGAAAATTTGACTTCAAATAATTTATTTTTAAGATAAAAAAGTATACTTTTGGTGTAACATATCGAAAGATCAAAAGTAAGTATAAACAAAATTAAGTTCAAGAAAAAGAAATCTAATCAAGTTAAAGAGACAGAAAAGCATAGCAATTGGCTGCATTCTTATATGGTATTATTGTTTAAGTTATAGCAAATTAAGGAAATTATTTTAAAAGTAAAGAAAAAGATGAAAATAAATCTATAAAGTTATTTTAAACGTAAATCATTTAAATTAATTAAAATGGAGACAAGTGATCCAAAAGAATTAGAATTTTCTATTTTTTAGTTAAAATTATCATGATATACTTGAATTTAGACATTTTTTTATTTGAAATAGAATTTTATTTTTAAATTATAAATTTTTCAGAGCAAAATGAGAAATGATAAATGAAAAAATGTTTGTGTAAAGGTCAAAAGCTCAAGTATGGATAATCAAATTAATGATTAAAATGATCTCTCAAAATAATGAATAACAATTATTTTAATCTTTTTTCTCTTTGAAATACAAACAAAGCATTTTTTCCAACCTCAAAACATTGATATAACATATTAATTTTCATGGTTCATGGAATAATCGTATAATAAATATATAATTTATTTGACCATTAATGTTTGAGTATAACAATTGCATGCAAAGCTGTTAAAAATAAATTTTGGATGAAGTCAAATAAATTAATTATTTGAAAAGAAATAGAATGGAAAAAATTTTAAATGAATTGATTAAAAAAATTATTTTTCCAGAAGCTTGCAAAAAAATTCGTATAAACAAATGGATGAAAATTTTGATTTGGTTAATTTTTTAGTGCACTGGATAAATTCATAGGGCGTGATAATTTTATTTACAATTGCAATCATTCTCACTTGTTATTTATTTATTTACCGTTGAAGTTATGAAAAATTAAAGCAATTAGTTTGAAAAGTAAAGAGAAAGATGAAAATAAATGCATAAATTTATTTTAAATATAACTAAATACTATAAATTAAAATGTTTAAATGAGAATAAATTGTATAAAGATTAAAAGATTAAGTATAGATACAATCAAGTTCAAAAGAACTCATGAAGTAACGAAGAGAAAAAAAAAAAAGGACTTAGGTTAAGGACCCAAAATGTTGAAAATGATAAAGGGTTGCAATAAAAAAATTTCAGTATTATATAGTAAATTGAAATTTGTTAAAATAATAAGGGGTTAAATATAATTGGCCTTATTGATATTGTTGTTATTTTAAAAAAAATATTATTATTATTAGTCGAAAAAAGGACCTGGAGCATGCACCTATAGTGTTGGAATATAATGAAAATAATAGGAATATAAAACCATTATAAAGTGTAAAAGAGTAGAAACAACTTAACCTAAAAGTGGAAATAATTATAACAGAAAACAGGAATTTATGAAGTAAACTTGAATCATCACCTAAAATATTGGAATACACTTAGGTAGCGTTTACTTTTTGGATTGGATTGGGAATCCTGGGGAGTGGGAATCCTAGGATTGGGAGTGTGGAGTGGGAGTGGGAGTAGGTTGTTTACTTACACTGGAATGGAAGCATGGAATGGAGATCAGAATCCAATTTATGTGTTTACTTTGTCTTGGATTGGGAGTAAATAGTTTCAAATTACAATTTTATCCTTATTTAAAGAATTATAATTTTTAATTACAAAACTAATAAAAAATATATTTAATGAATAATATTTATTTTATTATATTTGTAAATTTATTATAATTATTAATATTCTTAATTATGAACAATAAATTATTAATTGTAATTTTAATATAAAATGAAATGTTATTTTATTTAATATAATTATATTAAATTTATTATTATATAAAATAATAATATAATATTATTTAGTACAAAATTAATATTTTCTTAGAATAAAGTATTTATTATTATTATTAAATAAATATAGTACTATTATTTTTAAAATAAATATAATAATATTATATTTATTAATTCTCTATTAATATAATAATATTATTTTAAAATAATTTTAACTTAGAATCAATGTAAATTATTATTTAGTTAAATATAATATTATTATTTAAATAAATATAATATTATTATTTAAATAAATATAATATTATTATTTAAATAAATATAATATTATTTATTTTATTTTATTTTATTAATTATAAAACATAAAATAAAAAAAAAGGGTGGAAATGGGAGAGGTGGGAGTGGATTCCCACTCCCACTCCCCACTCCAAAAATGGGTGGGGCTCCCTCCCATTTTAAGTAAAATTTGAGTGGGAGGAATCCACACTCCTCACAAATAAAAAAGAGTAGGAATATAAAAAAATTTTGGAAATAAAGTGGGAATTAATTAACAAAAAGTAGGAATATAAAAAATGAACTTGAAATTTCTACTCAAAATATTAGAATTCAATACAAAGAGTGGGAATATAGAACTAAAAAATGGTGGGAAAATGAGTGGACGAGTAGAACCTAAAATTTGGAATAACTTGATAAAATTTTGATAAATTCCAATGAAAAGTAGAGATCTGAAAAATGAACTTGAAACATTTACACAAATGTTGGAATTCAATAAAAAGAGTAGGAATATAGTACCGTGGAAAAAAGAGTTGAATAAGTTAACCCAATAGTTGGAACAACTTATAAAGAATGTGATGAATTCCAATGAGAAGTAGGGATCTTAAAAATGAACTTGAATTATTAACCCAAAATATTGGAATTTAGTAAATAAAGGTAGGAATATATAACCAAAAAGTGGTGGTAATAATAGTTGAAGAGTTTAACCCAAAAGTTGTAAGTATCTACCAATAATATGATAAATTCCAACAGTGAATAAGTATCTTAAAAATAAACTTAAAACATTCACATAAAATATTGACATTTAATTAAAAAAGTATGAATAAAGAACCAAAAAGTGGTGGAAAAAAAGAGTTGAAAAGCTTGATCTAAAATTTGAAAAAACTTATCAACAATCTGATAAAGTCTAACAGTAAGTAGGAATTTAAAAAATAATCTTGAAATATCCATACAAAATGTTGAAATTCAATTAAAAGAGAAGAAATATAGAACCAATAAATGATAGGAAAAAGAGTGGAAACGCTCAACCTAGAAGTTGAAATGACTAGACAAAAATTTGATAAATTCTAATGAAAAGTAGAGAACCAAAAAATAAAGTTGAGACATTCACCCAAATATTGGAATTCAATAAAAAGAGTAGGAATATAAAACCAAAAAGTGGTGGGAACAACAATTGAAGAGCTTAACCCAAAAATTGTAAGTACATACCGATAATTTGATAAATTTCAACAATAAATAGGATCTAAAAAATGAACTTGAAATATAACATAAAATGTTAGAATTCAATGAAAAGAGTAGGAACATAAAATCAAAAACTGGTGGAAAAAAGAATCTGATAAATCCAACAATAAGTGGGATCAAAAAATAAACTATAAACATTTATGAAAAATATTGGAACTAAATAAAAAGAGTAGAAATATATAACCAAAAAATGGTGGAAACAAGAGTTGAATAACATAACCTAAAAGTTTGAAGGACTTAACAAGAATATGATAAAGTTTAACAATAAGTCGAGATCTAAAAAATGAACCTGATATATCCAAGCAAAATGTTAGAATTCAATGAAAAGAGTTGGAATACAGAACCAAAAAGTGATGGGAACAAGAATGGAAGAAGTTAACCCATAAATTGAAATAACTTACTAAGAATTTGATAAATTTAAACGTGAAGTAGGGATCTAAAAAGTAAATTTAATATATTTACCCAAAATATTGGAATTCAATAATAAGAGCAGGAATATTGAACAAAAAAGTGGTAGAAAAATAAGTTGGAACAACTTAGTAATAACTAGATATAGTCTAACAGGATATAGAGATATAAAAAATAAAATTGAAATATCAACCTAGAAATTTAGAATTTAATGAAAAGAGTGGAAATATAGAATCAATAACTGGTGGAAAAATGAGTTGAAACAACTTACCAAGAATTTGATAAATTCTAACGGAAAGTAGGGATCTAGAAATTGAACTCGAAATATCCAAACAAAATGTTGGACTTCAATAAAAAGAGTAGGAATATAGAACTAAAAAGTGGTGGGAACAAGAGTTGAAGAAATTAACCCAAAAGTTGAAGTAATTTACCAAGAATTTAATAAATTCAAATGGGAAGTAGGGATCTAAAAACTAGACTTGATATATTTACCCAAAATGTTGGAATTTAATAAAAATAGTAGAAATATAGAACTAAAAAGTGGTGGAAAAATAAATCGGAACAATTTACCAAAAACTAGATAAAATGCAACAGATTATAGAGATATAAAAATAAACTTGAAATATCCACCTAAAAAGTTGGAAGTTATTGAAATGAGTAGAAATATAGAACCAAAAACTAGTGAGAAAATGAGTTGGAATAACGTAACAAAATTTTGATAAATCATCTAAGAAAAATAGGGATTTGAAAAGTAAACTTGAAACACGTATTATAAATATTGGAATGTGACAAAATAAGTAAGAATATAACCATTTTATGACATATTTATAATTTTTTATTTTTTTGTACTATTTATAAATTTAAAATCATCACAAGTTTTTTCCTTATTTAATTACAATTTTATCTTTTTTCTTAATTTTTAATAATTTTTTTCACATTAAAAATAAATAAAAATTTAATTTTTATTATATTAACCGGTTAAAAATCGATTGTACCGGTTGCATGCCAACGCTGTATGAGATACAGCGCTGCATGGTAGGTTGACTCAACTTTTGGTTATTACTGAAATTCAACAATTTAGGGACCCACAACGTAGTTGTTCTTCCATGACTGATTGATTTCAAATTTATCTCCTTTGGGTCATGCTCATGATTTTAAAGATCAAAAATGTCTTACACGCGTTCACACCAAGTAGCGTCCCCGTAAATCAGCTTCGAACGTCGGGGGAACATACGCGAACGTAATAAAAGACAAAAACGTGCTGTTCTGCCAACCAAGGTTGAATGTCCAACCATGGTTGGGCAACCATGGTCACGTGTATGTTATATTGACTTTATAAACGTCACCCGTTTTCAAAACCACAGAAACTATATATAATTCAACGCAGGAAAAAGAAAAAACGAAAAAGTAAAAAGCAAAGGAGAAAAAATGGCAGCGATTTACATGGACGAGGAGGAGGTGTGGAAATGTCCAGAACACCCAACGAAACGACACCGTACGGGAATTTGTCCAACTTGTCTCCGCGAACGCCTCTCATCTCTCTGCCCGGACTGCGCCAACGTGCGACCCTGTGCCTGCTCGTGTAGCACCGTTACGACATCGTCTTCATCGTCTTCTTCGTCGTCATTTTCTCGGTTTTCAATATCAGGGGGCGAGAATTTGAGCGCGGGTATCGGGACAGTTGGGCGGGTAAGCGGTTTGATAGAAAGCGAGCCGGCTTTTCGGAGATCTCGATCTGTCGCGGTGCCTATGTTTATGCGGTCCATGTCAAAGTCGAAGCCTGTTGATGCTGCGACTGAAGAGAGAAGTAAAGCGAAAACGACGACAGCGTTTTGGGGGTGGTTGAAGGGAGGCGGCAGTATTGGTAATAATAATAGTAATAATAAAAAAGGCAACAAAGAGGTTGATGTGGAAGAGGAGAGGAGAGTGAAGATGAGGAGATCCAGGTCCGTGGCTGTTACGACATCGGATTATGGGAAGTCAAAGGGAGGGACTAAATGGTACTTTCCAAGTCCGATTAAGGCTTTCAGGCTGTCAAGGCTATCCAAGGTTGTCCTGCAAGAACGCTCTCCGATGTACAGAGGTTGATACCTTTCTGCTGACACTTCTCTTTTTTTTTTTTCTTTTCCAATTTTTTAAGATAAATAAATATATAATTGTACTCTCAACTTCTCTCAACGAGAATAGATTGACTAATTTTTTCTTTTCTATTTTTTTAAAAAATAATTTTTTAAACATTTATTACAGTATATGCTATCTTTTTGGGAGGTTCCAGTACTAGATAGCCATTATGTTTCAATAATGCCAAATTTTTAGGATTCATTTGGTATGTCGGATCGGATTAGATAAAATAGGATCGGATTAGATAATATTGGATTATATATAATATTATGTTGTGTTTGGTATGTCATGAGATTAGCTAGTAACTAGTAATATGTCTTATATATTAATTTATTAAAATTATCGTAGATTTACTTTAAAATGACATGTAATATAATCTAACTTAAATAAATAATTATTGGTAAATTTATAAAAAAAAATCTTCCCTTAATTTTTTTTTAATATTTAACATGTTATAGTTTTTAATCCCATGAATAGTAGAGGACAAAGTTTTATTTTAGAAAATGTAATTCCAAGAGTCCTCTTGGGATGAAATTTTATCACTATTGGGATTAAGTGGTGGGCCCATTATTGTTATCATACCTTTACTTTTTTTACGCTAAACATGATATAAGGATTATTTTACACTAAAGTTATCCAATCCCATAATATATAACTAAAACCAAATAGGCCCTTAGTTGTTTGTTTTAGTATAAGAGTTTGGGTTAAGATAATGTAATAATGTTGAAGTGTAAGCAATAATGTTGAAGTGTACGTGTAACTACATCCTAGAATATGTATTTGATGCCAACTAATTAGTGGTATGATTGGGCTGGATTTTACAGAAACTGTTCGAGTATTAACCACCTCATAATGCTCTTATCTAATCTGGAATTGTAGAATGATAAAATTATGGGACATTTGACTATTTTGGGAAAAAAATTCCAAATGAATTTTAAAAATGAACTTTCAAAGGTACTTCATAATTTAGAAAAGTAAGTCGGATCGCTTAGGATTAGGGTAGCTGTGGCCATAATCATTATCGCGAGGTTATTGAACTTACTACCGCATGCAAATTGTAAATGAATCCAAAATTGACTAAATGAAATCCATACTTCTTATGGTAACTGTAAATTAATCTGAGAATGTAACAAAAATTTTCATGATCTATATTCTTGCCATTATCATCCAAAATAGATTAACGAGGCTTATTATTTTTTATGGTTGATTTAAGTGTATTTAAATTAATTTATGGGGTGGGACTATTTGAATTTAACAATTCTAACAAGGTAACACCTTAACACTCCGAAGATTTAGTAATACCCAAGTTTATCAGAATCTTGGAGTGTTAATGTTAAAGGAGCCCGACAAAGCAGATGATTTTTACTTTTAGTTCAACGTTCTGGGAACTGAGGTACTGATGAGTCGTTGTTTCCAACCAATGAACTGTACATCACTGCAATCTTCATCGTGAAGCTGAATTAGATATTTTATATTTAGTCAGGTTAAGTTTGATGAACGTATAATTTTAATTTTTTTTAAATTTTATTTCACATGCTTTCTCCTTTAACATTAATTAGTTTGATTGACCATTTTCTTGGCATTTTGAAACTTCATAATGCATGTATAGAATAATAAGAACTTTCTTGGACGGGTTATGCTGATTTGTGGAATCTTATCACATTTATCTAATTAGCAGGATATTTGCAGTCTAATTTTATGAATAAATTATTGCAAGGAACATTTAATTAATGTTTTTTTTTTTATTTTGCCTTGAACTGAAAAAAAAATTAATTTTTATAATCTAAAAGAAATAAAGACATCTTCCAACAAAAAAAGACCCTCGTGGATCATAGAAAAAGCAAGTAAGAGTTGTACTTGGTGTAAAGAAATATGAGAAAAATTTACTCTCTTTCTCTACCCACCCACTCTTTCTCTTCCCCTTTCTTCTTTATTTCTCTCATCTTTCTCTACACTAAGCATTTTTCGGTAAATAATATGCAAGTCTTCCATTTGTTGATAAAATTCTCTAATGTGGCATGTAACAGTTTAAGTTGCTGTATACATCGTTTGCGGCCCCATTTTCGGTTATACTTTCATACTACAAGCTAAACAAGTTTGTTTGGACGGTGTTAAAATTTCGCAGCTATTTTTTCTTAAGATTTTTTGGCTTGTAACGTTCTATTTACTGTTGTATCAATTTGTACTAGTCAACAAAAAATGAGATTTGTAGAGAATCTTCGAATCGGACATGGGGATGATATTCAACCAAGTAGCCAGCTTAAAGTTGTTTTTTGAAAGAATCGCAACATAATCTTTTGCTATTGTTGCATAAAGTACTTTTAAGTAACATCCAATTAAAATGAATCCATACAAGTTCTATCAGAGGGTAAAGCAGTTGGGAAAGAATTTGCTAATACTTTCTTGGTTCTTGCTCGTTCGCCAAGTCTTGCCGTCGAAAGAGTACCTAAAAATGTGTCCCACAGTTTCCACGCACGCATACATTCTTTCAAATTAAAACATGCATATATCAAATAGTGATTACAGAGAAATTTCTAATTAAAAGAAAAGCAACTTTGTAATCATAATTGAGAATACATATATATTAATCGTCTTGGCGGTCAAAAACCGCCATCTTCTAGAGATTTAATAGGACGTTCCTTTATTTCTATATACACCTATTACCATGCATAGCAATGTACTTTGTAATAAAAAATATGATAATAAAATACTTTTGTTTTTGCTTCGACGGTAAACCTAGCGTTGTTATCGTCACACAAACACCCAAAATATATATTCTTCCGCCTTGAAGGAGTTAATGCTAATTCCAAAGAATGGCATTGTTTGATTATTTTACAACGGGTAAACTTAAATTTATTTTAAAAAAAAAATAATAATCTTCAATTTATCCTTCAAATGTATCCTTATTTTCGTTCAGAAGATGATGGTAGGAGATCACATTGCAGATTTGAAATAGTTAATTTTCAACATTCTAAGGAACTACAACATGAAATACAATTCCACGAAGTGCGCTTTTGGGGTTTCCTCAAGCAATTTCGTTGGCCACATAGTTAGCTAGAAGGGAATTGAAGCCAATCCAGGCCAAGTCAAAGCATTACTAGGAATTACGGAGCCAAAAACCGCAAAGAAAACTTAGGTGCTGACGGGAAGAATTGCGGCATTGAACAGATACATCTCCCAGATGTCAGATAAATGTAAAAGCGTTTTCAAGCTTATGAAAGCCCCAAAAAAATGGAGTACGGGGAAGAGAGCAATCTGAGGCCCTAGTGCAGTTCAAGAGTTCTCTCCTCCAGCCACCCATACTTTCTACAACAAAACCTGGGGAGGAAGTTTATTTGTATCTCGTTGCATCCTACATCTTAGTCAATACTGTATTAATAAGAGAAGAGGAAGGGGCGCAAAAGCCTATCTATTTTACCACCAGAACTTTGTCAGATCCAGAAACAAGATATTTTGCTGCGGGAAAACTAGTCTTGCCACTAATCACTACAAGAAAACATGTAATAAATGACGGGAAATAACTGTCATAAAAGGGGATATATGACAGACAGTTCATTCGTCATCTATATCACTGTTATTAATTTATGATAGAATATTTTCCGTCATGAATTCATGATAGTATTTCATAGTCATATATCCGTCATACAATATTTTAATTAAAAAATAATTAAATTAAAAATTGAATTTATTTAAATTTCCGCACCATTTTTTTTAAATTTTTGGTGGGAAATTCAATTATTATTTCAAAATTTATTATTAAATTTTGGTGGGAAATTATTTATGATAGAATATATGATGTCTTTTTCCATAAAAATAATATATTGATGAATTCCTGTTTGCAAATTTAATTAATTAATAAAACAAATATCATGAAAAATTTAATATCAAATAACATTTATTCAATCCAAAAATTAATTTCAAAAGAAATAAATCTAATATCCAATGTGATCTCCACCAATACATAATAAAACATCCCAAATTGAAAAAACCCATCCCAAAGTATAAAATTGCTGTCAAACTCCAATCAAACTCTAAGAAAAGCAATAAGAATTCCGGCCACCAAGCCAAGTTACCCAACAAAACTTTCAAAGATTAATGCAAGTACTCCAACAATAAGATTTCTAGCAAGACTTCATGTAAAAATTCCAGCAATAATACCATCTTCTGATAGCACTCTAAACGGAAATTGAAACTTACAAAGCGACCTACAAGCTTCCTGTGAACAAAATTGATTCAAACACCAAACTGAATAAGGAAAAATTAAGAGGCTGCAATACATGTGGGCATCGAATAGAGTAATCTAGGCATCTATTAACATTAAATATTTCATGGAAGTATTAACAAATAAATTCCACTTCATAAAATTGTGTCAGTGTGTATGTATAGCTCTCTGAAATACAAGTTGTGCAACCCAAGATGGGGGTGAATTGGTATTTTAAAACTTATCCTAATAAAACCACACAACAATCCAATCTAATGCCTTAATAAATTCGAAAGCAATAAGTTCAATAAAAGCACAATAATAAATGAGTAAAGGGAAAAAAAAAAACAAACACACGAATTTTTACGTGGTTCGGCAATCCCCGCCTACGTCCACACCTCCAAGCGATCCAAGCTTGAGGTTTTCACTATCCAAGCCTTCCAAGGCTTCAAATGCTTACAATTGACTTTCAAGGTATCAATGAACCTTTACAACAAAGATTATCTCTCAATCTCTTCACTCAAGTGTTTCACACACTCAAACACTCACAATTAAGATGAGGAAATGAACATTACAACAAAAACTCTCTTTAAGAGTAGATATACAAATTGAAGAACAAAGATGATTCAATGTTTTATGATTTGCGAAATGAGAGCTCAATAGATGTTGTGTGCTTTTTGATTTTGCTTGCTGGAGTGATTGAAAATGAATTGGATTTGAGTTTATATAGTTTGATCTCAAAAACTAGCCGTTATGCACATTTTGGTGATAACCGGCTTACCGTTTATGGAATCCTCTTATCCACTTTTATGTTACCGTTCCAGCAAAAATTTGAATTTTAGAACATCCGGTATGCCGCTTACAAAATCCGGATAATTTATGTTAAAAATCTAGTTGGCATTGTCACATTGATACAGTAAACTATTTTTCTAAAATTATAGTTTGACCTCAAAATTTTTTATAACTATATTATGGCCCAAAACGTTATAAATCTTTTCAGATAAGTCCAATTTGGGAATTTCTTAGTAATACTTTGTTAATCCCAAAACTTTCTGAAATTATAATATCGCCCAAACTAAGTGAAATTATAGAACGGTTTAAATATATTTAAATACTTTCAAATAGGTCCAAATCCGAAATTGAAAATAATATTTATTAAAATCAAAGATTGTAAAATTCTTTCATTTTAGTCCACAACTTGAAAACAACTTAACTCCATAAAATCATTTTCTTATTATAAAAGCACAATACATAAATTTTTGTTCAACCAAAATATGTAGTTTGTTATCATCAAAATCAACATTTATAGCCATATAGGCTAACAATCTCCCCCTTTTTGATGATGACAAAACACATTATAAAAAATTTAATTTAGTTATGAAAAGCTCCCCCTTAATCAATGCAAGGTTAAAGACTAATTTCAAAAAGATTTAAAAGATTTAGTTATAAAAAACTCCCCCTGCATAAGTGCATATGAATATTTTTCATAACAAATGAAATTTTCCATATTTCCTACATCTCCCCCTTCATCATCAAAAAGAATAAAAGCTCCCCTTTGCAATCATAAAAAATCTCAATACAAGCACATTAGTTCAAAAATATCCAAAACATAAGGAAAGAACATAACAAACAATCAAAGCAAATCTATATAATCGAAAACAAATACATAATCCAAAATCATAACAAACAAGCATAATTATCCACATGATCCAAATAGCAAACGAAAGAGCATAAAGTAGTAAATGTTGGTGTGTTCAAATACAAGCATAAAAGACTACTGAGGTGGTGAGGATGGTGGTGATGGAGGTGGATATGGATATAGATATGGAATGCCGAAGTGCTAAAAAAAGAGACACTGACCATGAATGAGCTGCTGCTACTGTTGCTGAAACTCAGTCTGCCGTACAGAGAGTGTCCTCACCTCATCCATAAGCTGCTGAAGAGTGACCTCTTCAGAAACAGGAGGCTCGGGAGGTGGTAAATCAGGTGCAGAGTTAGCAAGAGCAGAGGTAGACACTGGAGGATCTCGACGTCAACGCTGGCCTCGAAACGGAAACGAGAAATCAGGAAGTTGATCAGCAGGAACCATAGCATTGAGTGACCGATCATCACTCGGAGCAAGGAAAGTGTACTTGTTTTCAGTGAACTCGACCCAAGTGCCATTACTCCACTCAAAACCTAAGGCATATACAGTGTCATCCCCTATACCCTTAGACGGTCTACATGATGGTTCATGAATCGGTACCTTAAAGTGTTTAAGGATTTGGGTAATGAAATGACCATATGGTCAACATAGTGCTGATGATGGTATAACCCAAGTTAATCGAACGACATCTAAGAATACAATCAATCAAAGCAACGTCCATGTGGGAAACCTCATCCAAATGCCTTAATCTAGGAAGTACAATGAACTGAATAAAACGAAAAAAAAATCCTATTTTGGAGACAGAGACATTGAGTGCGAAAGTGAATGGTACAATTTTCAACAGAAAGGTCATTGCGCCGGCATATATTTTGAACGGCGTCAACATGAACATAACTAGCAATTTTGGGAGATTTCCTAGGCGAAAAAATTTCTAGGCCAAAATCGGAGGATCCTAGGATAAAGTTTAACACAGAAACATCAAAATCAATCAAAACGCCTCCAACCTTGGTAATTACTCGAGTCTTGTTCTCTTCAGAAGTGTCCATATTCGAGTAAAATACTTTCACCAAGTCGGGATACACATTCTCCTCAATTATAAGTGCATTAATCCAACCAACATCTCCTAACAATTGAAATAAATCTCTATGACTAATATTGAGACTATTAAGCCAATCCAGTAAAACATAAAACGTAGAGAGTACATCACGAGTCATGAAACTTTGGTGAAACCATTTGGCGAAATGCTTGTTCTGAAAGTGTGTGGACTCAAAGTTGGATTGATTAGAGGTGCCCCCTGCTTGCCGTGACCGGTTGAGTTGTTGAACCGGTTCTTTGCCTTTTCAATGAACCGGCCGTGAACTTGACATGGTGATTTTGATTAATTTGAAGTGAAATGAGGCAATGAGAAGGAAGATGATGGGGATTGAAAGAGATTTTGAGGTGTAATTTGGTTTAAAAACGGCTTAAGAGGAGGAAATTTAGATAGAGAAAAATCATTTGAAACCCTAGATTTGATTTCAGATCTAGTGAGTTTGATGCGAAAAATAGATTTGAAAGATGATTTTGGACACAAGAATGGATGGGGAATAAGTTTTATGAATCAATTTGAATCGAAAATGAGTGGACATGATGGATTTTGGATTGAGAAAGAGAGAGGAAGAAACGGCTTGATAGAGAAAGAGTTATCTGGTTTACCGAAACAAAGAAAGAAGATGATATTGTTTATGAACCGCGAATCCGGCTTACCGAATTTCACTAACCGGTTAGCCGGTTAGTGGATAGAAAGAAGAAAACCGTAACCAGCTTACCAATTTCCTTAATCGGTTGGCCGAATTGTTTCCAGAATGCTTCCAAAGCGCAACCAGCTTACCGGTTTCCCTAACCGGTTGTCCGGTTTTGAGGCAGAAAAGGAGTTGTGCAGATTCGGATTGCCGGATGTCATAACCGAATGCCCAGTTTGTGTCCAGTAAGATCCAAACTGAATCCTTTCTGAATTTTCCAATCCGGCTTACCGGTTTGCTGAATTCTGTTATCCGAATGTGATCCAGAGAACTCCAAAGCTAATTCGGCTTACCGATTTACTAAATTCGGTTATCCGAATTTGGTCCAGTGAATAAGAAAAAGAAAAAAAAAAGATTTTTCGGTTGAACTTTGGTAAACTCTTATTCTTGTATTATACACACCAATTTATTTTTGTCTTAAAAATTGATCAATTTTAAATCATTTGGTGATTCAAAACTTTTCAATAAGCCATTTAAAACATGAAACATAAATGCATACAAGATCAAACGCATCAGCTAAATTATAAATCATAATTTTAGATGCAATATTCATCATTCCAAGTTCACGTCGTATCTTTATAAAAAGCTCCTCACTAAGAGGTTTTGTAAAGATATCCGCAAGTTGTTTTTCAGTAGAAATAAATTTAATCACAACATCTCCTTTTTGAACATGATCTCTTAGAAAATGATGCCTAATTTCTATATACTTAGTCCTAGAATGTTGAATGGGATTCTTGGATAGATTAATAGCACTAGTATTGTCACACAAGGTAGGCATTTGATCAAGATTAATACCATAGTCTCTAAGGGTTTGTTTCATCCAAAGAATTTGTGCACAACAACTACCTGCGGCAATATATTCTGCCTCGGTGGTTGAAAGCGCAACCGAGTTTTGTTTCTTACTAAACCAAGAGACAAGTGAATGACCTAGGAAGTGACATGTTCCACTAGTACTTTTTCTATCAACCTTATATCTGGAAAAGTCGGCATCCGAATAACAAATTAAGTCAATATGAGTTCCCCTAGGATACCAAAGGCCAAGATTAATGGTGCCAATCAAATATCGAAAAATTCGTTTGACAGCAAACATGTGTGACTCTTTAGGACAAGATTGAAATCTAGCACACAAGCATACACTAAACATAATATCAGGTCTACTAGCAGTCAAGTAGAGTAAGGATCCAATCATACCTCGATAAGTCTTGATGTCAACTTCCTTACCTTTCTCATCTTTGTCCAGCTTGATATGCCACGTACTTAGTGTTACCCAGTTGGTATCAGAGCCTTATGCATCATTCTCTGATATTGGTATAGATTATAAGAGTTCAATGACTTAGGAATCGAAGCATTAAAGAATAGAATCTCTTAATCTCATGGCTTCATCATCATCTACTCCTACATCTTCATCTTCTCCAGTTACTCTTTCTTCTACTCTTTCTCTTCCTAAATCCTGTACTAAGCAAACAGCTAGTAAAATAGAGAATCTTGTTGAATACTCCTATGTTTCGGAATCTGTTCAAATCAATGAATCTTCTTTACCTTTTATCAGTCTATATCACTTGTATAAAAAACCTTCTTTCACCAGAAGTATCAAAACCCTGATTTCCACCAAAAGACCTTATCCTGGCCCAACAAGAATGTGCCCAATTGCTAAAACAAGGTCTCATTGAGCCCACAAGTTCTCAATGGGCTTGCCAAGCCTTTTATGTTGAAAAAAGGTCTGAAATTCTTCGTGGCAAAAAAGGATTAGTCATTGACTATTAGCCACTCAAGAATTTTCTCCAAGATCAGAAATTTCCATTACCCAACAGACACACCTTTTTTGTCAGGTTTTTGGCAACTTTGCATTCATCACTCTGAACCATACAAAACTGCTTTTTGTATCCCAAATGCCCATTACCAATGGACAGTCCTTCCTTTTGGCCTCAAAACCGCCCCTTCTATTTTCCAAAAGGCCATTACCACCATCTTTCAACCCATTCTCCACCATACCCTTGTTTACATTGACGATTTGCTTCTTTTTTCAGGTACTCATGATGAACATCACAAGCTACTCCAACAGTTTTTTCAGATATTCAAGAACATGGAATCATGATCTCTAACAAGAAAAGTACGATTGCAATAACCTTTGTTGACTTTCTTGGCATGAAAATCCAAAACGGACATTATCAGCCTGGACCCCATATTGCACAAGAGTTACTCCACTTTCCTGAAAGTAACTTTACCAAAAAGCAAGTCCAACAATTTCTTGGAATTATCAATTACATCTGTGACTTCCTGCCACATGTCAATCACCACACAAGCAAGTTATCTGCACTCCTAAAAAAGAATCCACCATCCTGGCTCAGAACCCGCCACCTCTAAAGCTTATCAAAGATGGAAAAAGGATTCTCCAAACAGATGCAAGTGATGAATCATGGGGGGCCATCCTCCTTGAAGACTGCATTGGAAAAGAGCACTTTATTGCTTATGCAAGTGGACAATTATTAAGAAATTTAAATTCCATTTGATTGGCCATAGATTCTTGATTCGACTAGATAATTCAACTTTTCACAATATCTTGAACTAAAGCAGAAGGCTATTCCAGAAAAAACCTTACTTCGGCTTAAAGAATGGTTCTCAAGATATGACTACCATGTCCAGCATATAAAAGGAGATCACAACCTCATTCCAGACTTACTATCCAGGCCTCCAAAACCAAAACCTCCCTAGTTTTTCTATATCACTTCTCAGATTTCCTTCCTGATCATTGCCATGGATAGTTCACTCCCTAAAACAACACTCACCCATAAGTCTTTCCCACTCAACATGACTTTTCAGTCACCTCATAGGATCCAAGACTTTGCCAGAAAATTCCTTTTTAGGTTTTTTATGAACATCTACATGTCAAGTAAAGAACCTATGCCAGGATTAGTAATCACACCCAATCGAGACATTATTGAAGATGAACTTTGGTATGTCTGGTGTTTTACTGTTCTATATGCCACAAAAATGGTTTTCCCAGTCTTACCCCTTCTCACTAAGCTCAATGATCCAAAGTCTTCCACCTCCCTCACCTGGACTTTGTTTGAATGGTTTTCGCCATTACCATCGTGGCGTAGGAAGCTACAATAGATTGCTGACACACATCATCTTCTAGAACTCCCAGATCAAGAAGGAAAATAGTTCACTGCTGTTTTTATTATCCACCGTCCATACTTCCAGCATCCTCAAACCAGAGATTTTTGGACACAGAATCAAAGTTATGAATGGATCACGGTTCCTCACATTGCTTGTCTTGAACAAGATTTCCAGATCAAAACCTCCTTGAAAAACTTCCTCATGGAACTTAACCATATTCCTCCAGACCAACCAGAAATCCTCCACACATCTCTTGGACCAAAACATGAAATGTTCATGATTCCCACACCATCCTTACATTCTCAGCCACCCAACCGAGGAATCATCATAAAAGAAGAAAAGCCAGACTACACTGACTTTTTATTCCAAGATTCCCAAGATCCTTATGAAGATTTTACCCCTGTACCTTCACCATCACCACTCAGCCAACTCCTCCATCACCAAAAGGTCAATATTGCCCTTGGCCATGTGTTCCAGGATGTTCTCATCCAGAAAAAATCTTCAAGAAAAGCAAAGACCCTGATCGTGACCCTGACGAGACAGATTCTTCCTCATCCGAAGACGCGTCAATATCTCTTTAAAGAGATTTGTCACTTTGTAATAATGTAAAATAAAGTACTTTATGCTTTATGCTTTAGCTTTTTAAAGTTGTTTGTCCTTATGTAATTATGCACTTTGCTTTTGTCGGCCACTACTGTTCCAGTGAGCCCTACCTACTTTTGTAACATATGTGTGTTGTGTGCCAACTGGAATCATCTCAATCCAGCTTTTGTCTTTTCCCCTCCTTATCTTTATATAAGGAGAGTCATTTTGAATAAAAGGGAGGAGAAGTTTTACATAACATTTTCGAATTTCCATGGATAACTAAAACCTTCATTTCTATTCTTTAATCCTAAGATTCTCTAAGTTTAGAACTCTTACCCTTGTTCAATATCCATCTTCTGCGAGTATGCTCTGCACTTGCCTTGAAAGAGGATCCTGTGCACCAGAAAGCTAGTCAGGCTACCATTCTTCCTTTGTTCTAAGTCAATAGATGGAATCCTGTTTTTAGACTAAGTGACCAAGAAGAGTCTGTGTCTCTTAGGGTTGTTTATACTCTTAGTTCATCGTAAGAAAACAGAATGTCTGGTATCTTATAACCATGTCATTCTCGTGCACCAAGTATATTGGCTGGAAACCCGAGCCTGCAGACTACTGGTCCAAAGGATAACTCTACTATCATTGCTCTAGTATAACAACGCCACACACTTAGTGTCGCAATCGTACTTTTCTTGTCAGAGATCATGATTCCATGTTCTTGAATGATCTAAAAAAACTGTTGGAGTAGCTTGTGATGTTCATCATGAGTACTTGAAAAAAGAAGCAAATCGTCAATGTAAACAAGGGTATGGTGGAGAATGGGTTGAAAGATGGTGGTCATGGCCTTTTGGAAAATAGAAGGGGCAGTTTTGAGGCTAAAAGGAAGGACTGTCCATTGGTAATGGGCATTTGGGATACAAAAAGCAGTTTTGTATCATTCAGAGAGATGAATGCCAAGTTGCTAAAAACCTGACTTTAAGTCAAATTTCGAAAAGATTTGAGCATTTTTGAGGTGGACAAAAAGGGTGTGTCTATTGGGTAATGGAAATTTCTGATCTTGGAGAAAATTGTTGAGTGGCTGATAGTCAATGACCAATTATTTTTTGAAACGAAGAATTTCAGACCTTTTTTCAACATAAAAGGCTTGGCAAGCCCATTGAGAACTTGTGGGCTCAATGAGACCTTGTTTTAGCAATTGGGCACATTCTTGTTGGGCCAGGATAAGGTCTTGTGGGTCATTTCTGTATGGGTAGCTTTGGTTGGGTTGCTGTCTTCATTTAGCTTGAAAGGTAAGGATATGAAGAATTTTGGGTTTTTCCACAACATGTTTGGATGGGTAAAAAGGCTATGGTTTTCAGGGCAAAATTTGAGGATTTGATCTGTAATGGCCTAGTATGTGGGTGGTGAATTTGCTAAAGAATAGATCTTTAGAGTGCTGGTTAAAGGTTTAATCATGGATTTGTAACGGAGACCAGAGGAAGTAATCTGGACATTTTTTGCCTGGCAAGGATGAACCAATTAGTTTTATCCAAACAGCGCAATTAGAAAATAACTGAATTCCTATTGGATGTTTAGTAACTAATTTAGTTGTAAAGATCTTTCCATCAGCTGCTTTGAAGTGTTCCTCCTGAGTTTTCTAATACTCAGTAGGAAGAATAACATGATTAAGCATGCTTCGCTGAGCACCAGTATCGAGAAAACCAATGGCTGTAATGGGTTTATGATATCTGGAAGGGACAATTTGGATTTTGATAGATGGTATGGGTATGGAATGGTCATGGATTAAGATGGAAGAAGGTTGGACTGTGTAAATTGGTTCAAATTCAGAACTGTCTGAATCACTGGATTCTGCTGGTAAAGCAAAAACTGTATCATCATTTGGCTCTTCTTGTTCAGAAAACAAGTGTTCAACTTGGTCTGTGGTTGGGGAAAATTCTGTAGTGGATTCCAGGTGTTGGATAAGCTTTACTGCCTTATGAGGTTTGACAGGGCAGTCTTTGGCAAAATGACCTTTCTTTTTGCAAATGAAACATCTGCTGTTCTTCCTGTTAGGAAAATCCTTGGAGTGGGATTGCCTTTTCCCGAAAAAGCAAAATTGTTTAGTACGTCGTTTCCAGGATGGAAATGAGGATCTAAATTTT
Source organism: Citrus cavaleriei (assembly GCA_030448925.1). Lineage (NCBI taxonomy): Eukaryota > Viridiplantae > Streptophyta > Magnoliopsida > Sapindales > Rutaceae > Citrus > Citrus cavaleriei. The sequence goes on from JAUJEN010000612.1 coordinate 177,384, forward strand.
CAGAAATGAGACTTTTTCTTTGTTGAACAGTCACACTTTTTTGGATCTTTGCACTTGATAGCCAAGTAAGGCTTTTTGCAAGCAGATTTGAAAGGCTCTTTGTCTTTGATAAGTTCCTGGAAGAACTTCTTTTGTTCACACAATTTGTCAAGACATCCCATAGCAATATGGAATAATTTCCCCAATGATAAAGTGTCAATGCTGAGCTTGTGAGCAGCTAACTGACGTTGGATTTCAGGTTGTAATTTTTCTGGAAGAGACGCCAGAAATACATGTCTGAGTGTAGCATTGTTGAATCCATTTAGCTTATAATAAAGCAAAGACATCCACTTGTAGTGGTAATGAAGGTCTTTGGTGTTGAGAGAACAACATTTGATGTTGAGATAATCACGTCTTGTAGCTTCAAAAGTAGCACTTGGTTCTCCAATAAATTGATCATGGAGAAGGGCTAAAGCTTGAGAGACATCGGGAATCTGAATGAACTGAAGTTGTCTATATTGGCCAAGACTGTCAAACCAATCTTGAAGAGAACCCGTAAACCGAGTACTGAATTCTCGTATAACAGATTGGGTTGTTGCATCTGGAGTTAACATTTGGAGATCAATCCAAGTAGACAACTCTTGTAATCTTTCTCTCTATTTTGTTGGAGGGATATCATCAAAAGTAAACCATGGTCCATTTGAAGGTTTGGAGACTTTTGGCTGAGGTGGAATGAACTGAGAAGATTCACCAGTTTCGTGATTTTCTTCATCAGTATCAACAGTTTCAATGCGTGGGCCAGTGTCAGTGGCACTAGACTGTTCAATAGGTTCTGCCATGAGGAGTTTGGAAATATCAGCTAGATTTGAATCAGAAGTGTCTGAGTCAGACAAATCAGATGACTCAATGGATGATGAATCTGATTGTGAAGGGGAATTTTCAGTAGAAGAATCTAGAGATGGAGAATGGGAAATTTGGTGAGCAAAATATTGGTACATGGGTTGTTTTTCTAGAGAAACAGAAGGTTGAATTGGCGGTGGTTGAGTAGATTCAGGTAAAGAAGTTGGTGATGGAGAGGGTGATGGTTCAAATTGGGATGTTTGATGATTTTGCTGAGGAATGGATTTTTGAACTAGAACTGGTTTTGGGGTTTTCTTTGGTTTTGACTGTGGTCGTGGATGTGGAGGAAACAGAGTATGGGTCGGGAAGAAGTTGATGGTAAGAAAGGATGATAGGTAGGATTAGGCTGGACTTTTTCTGAATCAATTCTAACAATTTCAGCTTTCAAAGCTCTTATCTCCGCTTCTTTTTTATCAAAATCAGGAGTTCAGAGTCAAGTTGAGTAACTCTATCATGAAGATTTTGATAAATCTGATTTAACTTATCTGAGATGGTATCAACTTTTTTCTCAACTTGATTGGTTTTGTGAGTAATGTTGTCTACCTTATGATGCAAGGTAATGATTGCTTGGTTATGTGCAACAGTATTTTGAGTTTGCCAGTTTAATATTGCTTCAAAAGAATGAGGTTCTTCTAAATGGCCAGCAGGGGTTACTGCAGATGGGACAAATGGTTTGGAGACAAAACTCTTTTGTTGGTTAGTTTGTTTTTCCAAAGGTGGGAACTGGGCTTGGTATTCTGTAGATGTTGATGGGAAAAACATCATACATGACTGTATGTGAGGAGTGGGATTAACATGGGTGGTCTCATGGGTTGATTGCATTCTGTAATTGAGCAAAGCGGGTTCATGTTTTTCGGATCCAGGCAAGGCCTTTGTCATAGATGGGTAAAGGTGCTTGAGAATCAGGCTCACGTGGATCTTTAGGATGAGCAGCATGGTATCAACAAGCCGGGTAAACAATCTTTTTAGACTTGCGCTTGTGTCTTTTGGGTTCGTCATCATCTTCTTTAATATCTTCCCAACAAGGGCATCCGACATCACAGTTGCCAGAGACTGGGACATCCCATAAGAAATTTCCGTGAAGTTTTGCTGGGTATATGGGAAAACCTTGATCATTAAAGGCTTGAATTGGTAGGTTTTCTTGTTCTGTGTGGACAGAAGTGATCATTGAAGAATAGGTAAAAGATAATCTGGGCGGTTCTGTGTGGACGAACTTGGTGGTGGTTTGAAAGTAAGACGAACAATTCCATCTGCCATTTTTTCTGAAAATGGCTTTCAAAAGTTTGTATGGGTTCAGAATGTTGATGAAATTGTTCATAATTGGACAACCATTCCAAAGGCATGAGTTTGATCAATTCTTGTCGGGGAATCTGCCGTGGTATTTGAATAATGGTTGGGATCTCTTCAGATTCTGCAAGAAATCATAAGAGCTTCTGAATTGGCAGTTTGTGGAGTTGGCAAGTCCAAAGCATGATTTTGCAGCCTGTAAACAAGCTGATGGTGCAGGGTAGCTATTTTAGCTGAGGTTATTTGTTCAGCTCCTTGAAGCTGGATTTGGACTTTTAGGTGGTGGCAAGATTGGGAGTGAAAGGTTAAAATTGGGATAAAAGGTAAGCAAAGCACTTCCGGCATGGAGGGTAGTGAGAAATGTGCCAATGATGGCATGCTGATATTGCTTAAACCTGGTGTTAAGTAAAGCAATTCTGGCCGTAACAGGTAAGCCTTTTCTTCCATGAAGAGTGAGAATAAGGCGAACACCTCCAAGGTGAAGATGTGTATAGCCTTCACGTTTCCACGTAGAGATCAATTCTGAGGGTATCTCAAGAGTGACATACTGTTCAGCAGTAGTAGCTTGCAAAGCACACTGATCAAGTCAGGACGACTGGATGTACTCTTTAGGATGAGGTCGTTTGGTGGAAATCAGGGTTTTGATACTTCTGGTGAAAGAAGGTTTTTTATACAAGTGATATGGACTGATAAGAGGTAAAGAAGATTCATTGATTTGAACAGATTCAGGAACATAGGAGTATTCAACAAGATTCTCTATTTTACTAGCTGTTTGCTTAGTAAGAGTAACTGGAAAAGATGAAGATGCAGGAGTAGATGATGATGAAGCCATGAGATTAAGAAATGGCAAAGGGGAAGGCAAAGGGGAAGGTGAGCAACAAAACCCAAGTGGTGGCGTCACCGAAAACTAGTGAAATCGTGGCCAATCGAGGCGGCGATTCCGCAACTTTTCACGACTTTGATCGGTGGCTTTCCAGACGTTTTTCGATGGCAAGGATGGCATGAAGATGACCAGTAGCTCAAGAGCTTCTGATTGGTACCAACCTTGGCTGGAGTGGTGGCCGGAAATGGGAGATCTGGCCGGGTCACGTTCCTGGGTCGGGTTGACCCCATTCGGTTTCTCCTCTATCTCTCCTCTTCTCTCTTTTCCTTTTTCTCCCACTCTCTCTCTATTTATAAGGGTGTGGGGTATTACAATATCCTACATCAAGGACAGAAAAATTCTAGAGGTTAAAAATGAGGCACAAAAGCTCTGAATGAAAGCAAGTTGCTTCCTAATCTTTGATGATGAACTCTATCGAAAATCCTTCATTAGACCCTTGCTCTTATGTTTAACTAAGCAAAAAAAAGGGAAATCTTGTCTGAAATCCATGAAGGGCAAGTCGGAAAGCACTATGAGGGGAGAGCATTGCAATAAAAAGTTACAATAGAAGGCTATTATTGGCCAATACTGAAGAACGATGCCAAGGAATTTGTTAGCAAATGCAAGAGATGCAAAAATCATGGTTCGTTAATCCACCACCCATCTAAATTCCTCAACTTAATGACAAGTCCTTGGCCTTTTTTATAGTGGGGAGTGGATATTGTAGGCCCGCTACCACCTGCCTTAGGAGGAGTATGATTCGTGTTGATGCGAGATTCGCTTCCTCGTTTCTACACCGTAATCTCGCCGATCAACTTCACACGGAGGTCTCCTCGATAGGCTTCTTCTCCAGAGGTTCCTGCGTACACAGACAGGTCAGAGCACGCCGGTTGTTTTCCCGGCGCAAACCCTCCGACGCTCAAGTCAGATATGAAGGTTCGGGAAAAGCTTGCCACAGATCTTATGGCTTTTTTTTATGGTTTTCTCTTCTTTTTCGTTTTCTTCTAATCTCAAAAATGCCAACCCTTTTACCTTCGTTGGCTACCTTTTTATAGGCTTTTCTGAATCCCCGTTTTCCGCTTTTGCGAGATGGGACTCGACTGCCATGGCGAAGGTGGGATCTTGCGTGTTACGCCACCTGGCGTGGTGATTCTGTGAGATCTTGCGTGTAATGGGACTCGATGGAAAACGGGATCTTGCGTTACGCCTTCGGGAAAGCGTATTGGCTAGATTCTCCGAGAGCATGTCTTGCTAACTCGCCGACCGGGTCTCTCGCTTCTCGACCTCTAATGACCTCTAAATGATCTTATGCCTCTTACAGAAATTGGCCTCATGGACGACGTGGCGAGATATTTCGCTCCTGTTCCGCCAAGACGCTTTTACTGGAACACACCGCTCGAGGAACTCGCCTCAGATATCCGCCACCACGCCTGGTCTCGCCGACGATTTCTCTAAACACCCCCCCGGTGTTGGGTAATGTAGTGGACTAGCAGTAGAAACTCGATAGTACTCGCTCGCGTGGGATTGGAAAAGGCTGCCAAGAGTCATGTCGCATTTAATTTCGGACGGGGTGACGTGGCAGAAATCCCCCCCTCCATTTGAATTTCAAACTGACGGTTATGAGGCCCTCGGATTCTACGTTAAATCGCAACCCAAGAGTCCGTCCATTAGAAAACCAAATCCTCTCGAACGGCATATTCATCATCCACTCCGCCTCCGCTCTCTCTCCCAAGAAAGAAGTTCCGATAAAAGTCCTCCATCTCGATTTTCACCGAGAACCATTACTTGTATTTCTTCTATCTCCTCCTCGGATAGTTGTAGATAATTTCTTTTCTTCCGTTTGGGTAGTAGTTGGTGGTGCAAAGAGAAGGTCATTGAGGTTGACGACGACGAGTTGGACTTCCCACCGACCTCGCTGACCCCTGGATTCCCCAGAGCCCAGTCTAGTGTCGGGACTAGTGCTAGGAGGATGTCTCCCAAACAACTACGAAGCCAAGTGAGGAGAGATCTTCCGCTCGAGGATACGCTGAAGGCGAAGGTGATTCGTGAGGTGTCTCCATCTGAACATCACGACCGAGACGGGTGAGAGGCAGAGCCTTGTCGCGCGATTATGCCATTGATTACATGACGTGCACGACCTCGTTTGACGAGCTCAAGGACCTCCGGCTTAGGTATAGCATTCCTGGTGAGATACCTCTCAAGGTCCCAGGAAAGAAGGATGCTCCCAGCCGGCCTCCTAGGGGATACGTTACCCTGTTTTTAGAGAGCTTTAAGTACGGGCTGAGGTGTCCCTTGCAACCCTACTTTGCCCGGATACTTAACGGGCTAAACCTAGCTCCTGGTCAGCTGAATCCCAATGGGTGGAGAGTGCTCTCTGGTCTGTTCATATTGTGGGACAGATGTTGCCAAAGCGAGCCCACGGTTGATGAGGTGAGGCACCTGTACCAGCTAAAGAGCGAAAAGATGTTTACTTCCAATCTAGCACCAAGAGCAGGAAACCTATAACCGATCTTCCGCGGGGCTTGGAAGAGGAAATTCTTTTTTGCTGGGGGTCCTTGGGGTCAAGTTGCACAAATAGGCGGGAAGGATTGTCGCGTCCCACCGCTTTACTCACTTTGATGTCTTGCATCCATAATTGCTCTTGCTGTATTGGCTTGTCTCTAACCAAGTGTCTGTTGTTGTAGTTTCACTTCCGCCCCACCGACCACTTTCAAACGGGTCGAGGTTTTCGCCAATTCTCGCTCGAGCCGAGAACGTTAACTATACAACTTGCTCGAGTCTCGCTGATACTTCGCCATAGGATGAGGACGTGATTGGGGCTCGACCGAAAGCGTTCTCCCCAACCACGGCAGGGACCAGTAAGGATGCCCGAAAGCGGGCCGACATCGTCGGCAAGGTCCCACCTTGAAGATTTTACCTCGCCCCTGTAAAAGTCGGGAAGGTGGAGCAGCCACAGATCCTGCTTCCTCTTCTCCTCCTCGCCTCGATCTCACACACTGAGAACATCTGGTCCCCTACTTCAATGAGTTAACTAAACTCGTGAGCAGGAAGGATCTGGAGGACTTTGACGGCCGCACCTTGGGTGAGTTGGTGGGGGCCATGCAGCATAGCGCTTTCCACCTCAGCTGCATGACCACCTATTACAAGGCAAGGTTGCATGACCGAAGATGAAGGAGGATATTCAATCGGACGACGCTGTTTAAGAAGGCGTGAATCTCAGAATCTGGTGAGCAAGAATCACTTGCTCAAGCAAAAGCCATCACCCTCGAGGAGGAGCTTATCAAGGTCAGGGAGGATCTGCAAAGGCAGAAGGCAATGTATGAGGCTCAGCTCGAATCTCTTCGCGACTCCCACCGAGCTCAGGTCGAGAACTTGGAGAGGGAGGCCGACAACCAGTACGACTGTGGACTTCGCATTCCTATCATCATGGCCCCTCGCAACACCGATCCGAAGATGGGTGACCATGCAAGTGCTCAACATATGGACGAGGAGGCGGCCAAGGAGGATGCCAAAGGGGTAGAGCCGATCGTGATTGAGGAGGAAAACTCTCCTCCTCATGCAGTCCCTGCTGATGTTGGCGAGGCGAGCACCCACCCCGACGCCACTAGTGATACCCCTCCTGCACCTGAGGAGGTCCAGCCAACCGATGCCGCTGGGCTCACTGATCCACCATCTTCTTGATATATTTCTTGTATTGTAATGACAATGTTTATGAAGATTATCCCCTCTGTTAATTATTAACAAATTAATAAAAATGTTTTTGATCACCTTCTTGTGTTGTAATTACGAATTAATTTTCGTTTGAGAATTTGCTTGTCTTTGTCTAGACGAGCAGGTTCCGGCTTGGCTCATGGTTTTGCCACATGCCTTTGAAGATTTTGTTGAGCCTTTGCATGCCTTAGAGATTTCTTCGAACGCTTCGGAGTCTGCTCGCTTTCTCGTGGTCGAGCAGATCCTGGCATGCTTGGCTTCTGTCTCGCCATAAAACAGGCTTTGAGACTCGATGAGCCTTTGCATGCCTTAGGATTCTTCAAAACTTGGGATTCTGCTGCCTTCTCGTGGCCGAGCAGATCCTGGCATGCTTGGCTTTGGTCTCGCCATAAGACAGGCTTTGAGACTTGATGAGCCTTTGCATGCCTTAGAAATTTCTTCGAACGCTTCGGAGTCTGCTCGCTTTCTCGTGGTCGAGCAGATCCTGGCATGCTTGGCTTCTGTCTCGCCATAAAACAGGCTTTGAGACTCGATGAGCCTTTGCATGCCTTAGGATTCTTCAAAACTTGGGATTCTGCCGTGTAGATCCTGGCATGCTTGGCTTCGGTCTCGCCATAAGACAGGCTTTGAGACTCGATGAGCCTTTGCATGCCTTAGAGATTTCTTCGAACGCTTTCTGCCGTCGAGCATCCTGCATGTTGGCTTTTGTCTCGCCATAAATGGCTTTGAGACTCGAGCCTTTTGTCTTGGATCCTTCAAAACTTGGGATTCTCGCGCGAGATCCTCGCATGCTTGGTCTCGCCATAAGGCTTTGAGACTCGATGAGCCTTTTAGATTCTTCAAAACTCGGATTCACGCTTTCTCGAGTAGATCCCCAGACTGATGAGCCTCTTCAAAACTGATTCTCGGCCTGCATGCTTGGCTCGCCATAAGACAAGCCAGACTTCTTGATTCGCCTTTATGCTTCTTGGTTTCAAAAATTGCTCCATTAATCGGGGATTCGACTTACATAAAATTGTTTGGGACATAAAGCGTAAAAGATAAACGATAATGAGCATGAGCAGGAATAGCTCTCAAATGTGAACAAATCTTACTGGAAGTATTTTCGAGGTGTCCTCCCATGCTTCCGTCCAAGGACTTTGTAAGTTCTGCTCCCACTATCTGACTTATACGGCTTCCAATTCGGTCCCAAAGACTCGAGTCGAATCTGGTGCTCTGATTCACTCTTCTCACTCAGCCACCGAATTGCACGTAGTTCACCTTCTGGTTATAATACCGAGCAACCCTCTGTTGGTAAATGACTGATCGCTCGGCTGCTTGCTCCCTCCTTTCCGTTAGCAGATCAAGATTCGAGACACATCCGCCGCTGCTCCCTGCTCATTGAAAATGATTTGTCCGGCAGGTTGTTCCTATCTCAACGACCGCGTCCGAAAGCCAAAGCGGTTCTCCTTGCCATGGTTTCTGGGTTGTTCTCATGCCCATAACACACCTGACAGCTCGTCGACCCACGCCCCTTTTTTTGCTCCAAGCCTGGTTTTCAAAAGCCTCTTGACGGTCTTGCTTTACTTGTCCATTCGATTGGTGAGCGGTGAGCAATACTTCACTTTATCCCGAGGTTCCGCAAACTCCATTGTCGAATCGCTCGCCATTATCCGCTTACCAAGGCATAAGGATCCCGACGATGCACTGTGTTTCTCCACGAAGTCTGTTTTTTCTTGATCCCGCTAAGGGCTTCTACTCTATCCACTTCAAGTAATCTATAACTATTGCATGTGTTGCCGCTTCGCGTTTTCTGAATGGGCCGATCAGATCGATTCCCGAGCAAATGGCGGGAGGCCATGGAGGTGAGCTTCGTGGTCGGTTAGAGAAATTTGCAAAACTCGCGACTTGCACAATTCCGGTCTTCACAGATCCTGTGCATTGTCGGCGAAATATCCTCGCTTAGAACTTTGGGCTGGGACCTCCAATGATTTCAAATTCCTTCATGTACTTCTCTTAAGACGAGTCCGCTGTCCTCATCCAAACACCGGGCGAAAGGTAGTATATCCTCGCCGATACACCATCAATCATCGTATCTCGAGGTGGCTCTAATCTTGAGCTCATTATCCGGTGGTAACACCCCTGCCTCTAAGCGTAATTTAAACTATCGTCCCTCCACCTAACATTTTTGTTCTATCCGCAACACCCCCAAATTCGTCGACATTTCGGACTTCACCTCAGGGACCGACTTTTTTTTTTGGCCATCACGCCATCCTAGCCAAAATGTCTCCGACTATTCTGCCTCGGATTTGATCACCTCCACCGCTCAACTTCCTCATCACCGTCGACTATCTTCGTGCATCGCTCCATCTTCTCCTCTCTCGTTGAATCTTTCATCGACATGATTCGCAACCACCGAATCGCTCGATCTTAACTCACTTTTTTAGCCAATTCCAGACCTGCTATCAAGGCTTCATACTCTGCCTGGTTATTTGTGGCTGCAAATTCCAACTTTACAGCATAAGAGATCTCCTCCCCCTCTGGACCTTCCAAGACAATCCCTGCTCCTGAACCCCGCTCCCCTGATGACCCATCCACAGAACTCTGCCATACTTGAGTTTCGTTATTGCCTATAACTGCACCTTGTTGATCTACGCATACTTGCTCAGAACTCATTAAATCGCCATTGCTCGGGCCTTTATCTGGGGTTTATAGTCTATGTCGAACTTCAAATTTCACTCTTGACGAGCCGTAGGCATCTGGAGTTTGACGTGGTCGGTTTGTTATTACCGAGACCGGGAAGGCTTGAAAATATGGCCTCAACTTCCGAGCAGCAATCACAAGGGCAAGTGCCCATTTCTCCAATCTGGTATCCGTCTCTTGTGGCCTTGTAGTATATCTGACATCGAACTCCTTCCTCTCACTGAATGAATCGGCCCGATCCGAGACCGCCAAGTACAGATACCCCTTGTCCCCATCCTCGGTGAGTCAAAGTATTGCTTCAAGTTCCTAAGGCTTCCTCGCATTCGGGTCCATTCTGCTTTTCCCTCCTTATCACTTGAATGGTCACACTTATCTCAGTAGCCTCGATATGAATCGCTTAACGCCGCCAAGCCTCCCCGTGAGGCTCTACATCTCCTTCAGTTACGAGAGACGCTATCCGACAATCGCTCGGATTTTCTTGGATTTGCTTCAATCCCCTACGGCTCACCATGAATCCAAGGAACTTCCCGACTCGACCCAAAAGCACACTTCTCCCAAGCTTCATCTTATACTTCCTCAAAAGCTCGAATGTCTCCTCGAGGTGCGACATGTTCCTTCGGATTTTGACTTGGTGATCATGTCATCCACGTGACACCTCCATGGTTTTCCCAATCAACGCTTAAAGACTTTGTTCACCAACCTTCGTAGGTGGCCCCAAGATTTTGAGACCGAATGGCATTACCAATGTAACAAACCTTGGTTAGTGATGAAAGCCGTGCTTTCCTCATCCCGCTTCGCATACGGGATCCGGTCAGTATCCCGAGAACGCCTTCGAAAGTGCATATGTCCAACCGAATCTACTAGGGTCGATTCGCAAAGGGAAGTCGCCTTTTAGGCACGCCTTATCGGTCTCGTGAAATCCACGCACATCCTCCACTTGCCGTTTGCCTTCTGTACCAACACCACGTTCGATATCCACTCAGTGTAACTGACTTCACGAATGAACCCTGCTCTCAAGAGCTTCTCCACCGCCATTTATAAATTTCATACCTCTCCAAACATCTCCTCTTCGCCTTTATCGCCTGAAAGCACCTTTCTTTATTGCCAGCTTATGACATGCTACCTCAGGGTCAATCCCTGGCATGTCTTCATGTGTCCAAGCAAACACATCAGCATGAGCCCGTAAGCATTTCACCAACTCCTGTTTTTGCTCTCCCTCAAGTCTCGACCCGATTCTGATCGTTTTTCCGGTTCTTCGTCCTGTGCGCTTTCCAGATCCTCTACAGTTCTTTGCCTTCCATTCTTGTTTTCCACTGCATCGAGGATGTTATCTCAGACATTCCTCGCCAAGAGTAATATGATCCTCCTGGTCTCCTCACTAATTCTACTACCCCATTCACCCTAGACTTTCAGAGCGATAATTGGACAACACCGCTTTCATCCTTAAAAATGGCTTTACCTAGATCATCCGGTAAGGACCTTCCTCATCCACTACGACAAAGTCCAAGATCATTGTTCTTTCCGTCGGAGCTCCCAATGGGCATGACCACGCCTGGGGACCACCCTCCTCCGAACCCCTTCAAGGAGGTATTGTGTGTCCAACTTCCGGCTATTATTCCCATCTCTTCCGTGGTCGACTTAAATAACACATCAACTGAGCTCCCTCAGATCGATCAAGATCCGGTCAAACTTCTACGACAGAGTTTGATGACTAAAGCATCCTCGTGGGGTATAGAATCCTTCCTCATCCTCATCCGTCTACATGATTGGCACTTGCTCGACCTTTTGCTCGCTTTGGGTGTCAAGAGTACCTTTTATCGGTCATGGCGCATCTAGCATAATTTTTCCTCGATCCGTTGGAATCTCCGCCAATGTTGGGCCCCCTACTCCCTTATCATGGGTCGCTTCAAGTTTCTATCACTGCCCTTCACCAGGGCTACCATCGGAAAGTCCCCATAAACTCGCCCAGTACCGATTTTCACCAAATCTTCGACTGGTCTTCAGATCTCTACACTGTATGGCCACGGGTGTCGTGGAACTTACAATAACGCCCTCTATCCCTCCTTGTTATTTGCAGTGGAGGTGCGCAGATCCTTTATGGCCTCAGACACCTCATCCAGGACATCTTCAAGGAAGTGCACCCAGAGTCCCGTTCTCGTCGATCGTGCACCGCCTTTCTCCTCGCCCCGCTTGAGTCGGGAAGTACTTCGCTCGCTGCTACTGGAATGTTGAAGACCACCAGATGTCAATCATGCCTTCTCCAAGGCTCCTGAACGAGGAGGTTGCGCCACTGACATCATGGTGGCTCATGAGGTTGGTAAGGCCATCTGACCTCGCTTCCACTAATGGAGGCTGTGGTCCCTCCTCCCATCGCCCATTCCCCGGTAATGCTTTCTTCTCTTCCTCCCCAACCCTTCTAACTGGTCTGCTTGATCCGCAATTTCCTCCTTCGATCTCGATGTCTCTTAGCTGCTCAGATGCAACACGCTCAATAATTGGCTTCTCAAATTGTACCACAGCCTTCCTATCTTCACCCCTTCTTTCAATCCCCTTAACGCCTGAGGGTGGTTGAAGGCTCCCAAGTCGAGGACAGCCCGATGAAACCTTCGATGAATTCCAAGGTTTCGCTTCCCTCGCTTTCATGCTTTTCACCCATCATGTCATCTTCCGCTATTGCTTCGAATCGCTTCCAATTTCGCACATCCGTCAAGGCTTTAATGCCGCCGAGGAAGTTTCGCACCATTCTCGCACGCCCTCGGGATAAGTGGGAACACCTCGCACCTTTGATCGATAATCTTGTACCCCAGCTTATGTCGAAACGCCTACGTGCACCAAATGGATCGCTTCCCGAGTATCCGAGGTCCGGAAATCTCTAATAACTACCTCATGATCTCGCCATGTGATTCTCCGTCCAAAGATTATCCTCCAACCAGGGCTCTGCTCCTTCCTTGCATGTCGCCAATTACTGCGCTTAGTCTGCACTTCTCCTCCACCTTCGCACGACTGTGGTCACGCGCAACTTGATCCCGCTTCTTTCTACATCATGCAAGTGTTGCCTCAACTCGCTTTCTCTCATTCACCACCCCGTCTCGCACAAGTCCTGTTTTGCGGGATTGCTTCTTTCTCTACGAATTCACCTCAGAGGTATCGCATCTCTCTCACCACCAAATCTCCCCGGTTTGACTTCTCTCCGCACTATCGGACTCGTGCCACTCCACCGCCTCACCCTTCCCTTCGTTACCCTTCGCTTCGCAGCCTCATGCGGATGGTTGTCAAGGTCTCCATCCGCTTCCATCCGCTCCATCCGGCCGAACATGACTTTTTCCCATGCTTCACCGACCATCTCCTCAAGATCACGGAATCGTTAGCCTCATATCACCCCCTTGGCGCTTACTTCCTCCGCCTCCATTGCTTTTCACTTGCTTCGCCTCTTCTTGCTATCAATAAGCTTTTTGCTAGCCCCACATGACGGCCAAAATGTCGATGCGAGATTCCTGCTTCCTCGTTTCACGACGTAATCTTCGCCGATCAACTTCACACGACTGTGAGGTCTCCTCGACAGCTTTTTCTCCAGAGGTTCCTCACAGACAGTCGAGCACGCCGGTTGTTTTCCAGAAACCCTCCGACGCCAAGTCGAGCATGGTTCGGAAAAGCTTGCCATCTTATGGCTTTTTTTACGGTTTTCTTCTTTCGCTTTTCAATCTCAAAATGCCAACCCTTTACCTTCATACCTTTTTATAGGCTTTTTCAATCCCTGCTTCCGCTTTTTGCACGACTCGACCGCCGCTACGGGCGGGATTCGCGGTTACGCCACGCTCCGGCAAGCGTCGATTCGTGAGATCTTGCGTAACGGGACTCGATCAGCATGGAAAACGTGGATTCATGGTTACGCCACGGTTCGGGAAAGCGTATTGCCGTGCTTGATTCTCCGAGAGCATGTTTGCCAATCGCCACGACCGTCTCCTCGCTTCGAATTTCAGCCGAATGACCTCTAAATGATCTTATGCTCTTACAGAAATTGGCCTCATGGATGACGTGCTCGTGGACGAGCAGATATTTCGCCCTGCCTCTGCCAAGATCGCTTTTTACTTAACACACCGAGGAACTCGCCTCAGATATCTCGCTTTCACCATGCCCGGGTCTCGACGTATTTCTCCTAAACAATTCGTACTTCTATCAACTAATTATTTTACTGAGTGGGTTAAACCTTTAGCATACTCAAGTATCACAAGGAATGAAGCAATCAAATTCCTTAAAGCCAATATCATCATTAGATTTGGCCTTCTATAGATCATATTTTTAGATAATGGAAAGCAATTCCAAATTACTAATATGGAAATTTTTTTTCAAGAGTAAGGAATAGAGCACATGTTCTCATCTCACAGCTATCCACAGGAGAATGGACAGAAATAACCAACTAAACCATTTTCAACAACCTGAAAAAGAAGCTAGAAGGTCAAAAGGGGCGATGGTTGACCAGTAAACTTATAAAACATTGGAAAGGCAACCAACAACGAATTGTCCTTATTCCTTTGTATACGGCGTAGAAGCTATACTCCTAATAAAAGCTACCTTCCCAACCCTGCGATTTAAACTCACTTAGCTTAGCACCAGACAATTATTTAGTTGACAAAGCTTGAGACATGGCTGTAGTACGCATGGTTGCTTATAAACAATAAATCAAAATGCTATATAGCAAGCATGTTAAGTTCTATAAACAACAAATTCAGGAAAGGAGAAGTCGTCCTCAAAGTAGCAATGGATGTTAGGAAGGAAACCAATGATAGAAAAATGACGGAAAAGTGGGAAAGATTGTACCTGATTGGGAAGGCGCTTGGCAAGGAGCCTGCAAGCTTCAAACACTTGATGGGAAAAAGGTCCCCATTGCCTGGAATATTATTCACTTGAAGAAGTTCTACACTTAGGAAAGAAATTTACCTGGTATTTTACTTGCATCTCTTAATTCTTACTCCCAGTTTTGCTAGTTTTTTGTCTTTTATTTTAGTGAATATTTTATTTCCCTGAAGGCTATGCTGATATTAATGCCATTCTGAGTTTTCTGCTGGGATCATCAATGACAGATGTTCTTCAGCAAGTCATCTATATTTTCGAATGCATTAATGTTTTATCAAAATAATAGTTCCCTATAAATTAAAAGGGAAATAATTCTCTTGCAAAAGTTATTTTGTATAAATTAAAGGGATCATAATTCCCCTGCAGGAATTGTTTCGTACAAGCTAAAAGAGAATAATTCCCCAGCAAAAATTACTCCATACAAGTTAAAAGAAACAATTCTTCGGCAAAAATAATTTCATATAAGCTAAAGGAAAATAAGTCCCTAGCACTAATTATTCCCTACAAGTTAAAGAAAAACAATTCCTCAGCAAAAACTATTCTATAATACTTAAGGAAATAATTCCCTAGTAGAAATTACTCTGTATAAGCTAAAGGAAAATAATTCCTTAGCACAAATTATTCCATACAAGCTTAAGAAAAATAATTTCTTGCACGAATTATTCCGTATAAGCTAAAGGAAAATAATACCTCAACACAAATTATCCCATACAAGCTTAAGAAAAATAATTTGTCAAGAAGAGTAATTCCTTATAAGCTTTGGGAAATAATCCCCTAGTGCGAATAATTCCCTATAAGCTAAAGAATTCCCTAATAAGAATAATTCCCCAACAAAAATTATTCCCTATAAGCGTAGGGAAGTAAGTCCCCAATAAGAATAATTCGCTATAAACTCAAGAAAATAATTTCCCTAGCAAAAGCAATTTCTCATAGGCCTAGGGAAATAATTCCCTAGCAAAACTTGATGAGAACCATCAAGGGAATACCATTAAAGCTTCAAGTGATCATTTGCACATTCATGGAGGCCCAATTACAAGAGCTAGAGCCAAAAAGATGCAAGCTGCATTAAATGGATTAATTGAGAAAATATGGATTGAAAATACACTTCAAGATGCAAGACATCATGAATTGGGCTTGGAGAGAAGACAAGGCATTGTGGGCATTATTCAAGCTATTGGGCAGCCAAATACACAATTTGGATGAAATGCAGAAAGGGTAAATTCGGAATAAATCTGGTATTGATTGAGCCAGAATTAATGTGCAAGCTATATACGTTGGAAAGATAATTAAGTTAGCTTTCCAATGCATTTTACAGAGCTGGATTTGGAGTTCTCTAGAAGGAGTTATGATCAATTTATTACAGCTTGTTCAGGCTTGGGAATTCAAACGACTCCTTTGATTATTCAACTTCATTTATTTGTTTTGTGTCAAGTTTATCAATGTGTTAGGTAAGTCTACCATTGATGATGGTGGGCTAGCATTATGTTTGTCAATGCTAACATTAATAATGGTGGGTTGGCTTTTAAAGCACCCTTTGACAAACCTATACTTGGAGGGTTGTTCCAATGTTTCCATTTGTATTTTTAGGATCTTGGGTTTCTTTTAGCCTATTTAAACTCAGCAACCTTGCTATGTATGACAATTAAGAGATTAATGTTATTTGAATTTGAAAGATTATTCTTTCTTTGGTTCTTTTGAGAACTAGTGAACTTATCAAGAATTTGCATTCTTGTGGCATTCCAAATTTAAACTTATCACTCACCTTCTCATCTATTTCTTGAGTGTGGCGTCAATATCATTCTCTATACCTTTGGTTCATGCTTTTCTTAAGCATTCGGTCAAGGTTTTGTTTGTCATAAATCTGTTTAGAAGTTGAAACTACAATTTAAGTGTGAGTTTCAAAGTTTCATTGTGGGATTTTCGTATCAAAACTTATTCCCAATAAGCATAAAGAAATTACTCCTTAGCAGAAATAATCACTTGCGACCTTTAAGGAACAATATTCCCTAGCAATGCTAATTCCTTATAAATTTAAAGGAATAATTTCCTAATGCATAAGCTTAAATTCTCCAAAGGAGAAAAAAAATCAAAATAATAAACATGCAATGATTTCTGGAAAGCTTTGAAGTAGCATAAATACATAAAGCTTTATGGAAAAGAATTGTACCACATCCCAAGCCCTACAGAAGCATGTATAAATAAAGGATCGAAATTACAAACAAACAAAAACTATCTTTCTCAGCAAGACTATAAACCTTACATGATAGATTCCCAGGAACCAATAAGTTCCCAGGAACCAAACGCAAAGGCTATTTAATAAAGAGTTCTTGCTATATAGAACCCATAGTTAATGTCTTTCAAGGGAATACACAAAAGCAAACACAAATAATCAAGTCACGAGACTTCATCTTCCTTGCCCTTAGAAGTGCCAGCATGGGAACCTCCCTGAAATACTGGCTAAGCAACCCAAGAGGGGAGTGAATTGGTTTTCTAAAAATTATGGAATTATCAAATGAAAATCTA
The DNA here is from genome assembly GCA_030448925.1 of Citrus cavaleriei. NCBI lineage: Eukaryota > Viridiplantae > Streptophyta > Magnoliopsida > Sapindales > Rutaceae > Citrus > Citrus cavaleriei. Next base: position 194,182 of record JAUJEN010000612.1, read on the forward strand.
ATGTAAATATCTAATAAAATTAAGCAAACAACAAACATATAAATAACAACAATCAAAATGTAAAGAGAGAAGGGGAAAGAGAATCAAACACGAGATTTTTACATGGTTTGGTAAACCATGCCTACGTCCACGCCTCCAACTTCACCATACTTGAGGATTCCACTAACCATGCCCTAAGGCTTCAAACTTCTAAGGTGTCAATCAATCTTTATAACAAGAGGTTATCCCAAACCTCTTGACCCAAGTGTTTTCCACATTCTCAAACTCTCAATTTAATAAAAATTATATATTTTCTTCACACAATGTATGTGATTACAAATGAATGCTCAAAGTGTGATTAAACAAGTTTTTAAGAACAAGAAGGATTGAATCCATTATGATTTGAATTTGATTGAGTCTTTTTATAGTTGGAGAAGAAAACTAGTTGTTGTTGACTTTCTAGGCATAATTGATCGTCGTTAACTGATGTTTGATTACTATAGTCCAAGTTACCGTTATGCAGATTTTGAATAGTTGGTTAACCGTCTAGGGTTGTCAATTTGCTGTTTAATTCCAGAGACCTGTAAGAAATTATTGGCTGCCTGTTTGTGCTAAATAGTTTATCGTTTTCAGTTAAATTGCTTTCTAGAATTTTTCAGTTAGCCGTTTTCTAATAAATGGTTCACCGTTATCTTCCAAAATCAAAACTATATGTTATCCTTATAAAATCGGTTTGTCGTTTCAAGATTAATGGTAATCCATTTTTGTCCAGATTCTTAAACTTGTCCAAAAACTTCATACTGCCTCAATTTTAAAGACTCCAACATTCTTAATCTAATTTGTTATCATTAAAATCAATATTATAAAAATATTTCTATTAACACTCCCTCTTCACCATCCTTTGAATCCAGGTTACGAACCACCTTCTCCCTGTAACCGTCCTCATCGTAATTAGAAATAACACCCTCCTTTTCATTTAAGTTAATTGAAGAAATATCATTGTCAAGATGACGCAACGACCAACTTGGCCATAACCAACTGACTTATCAAATTCTCAAGGCTCGACGTTATTTCTATAACGGCCGCCATGCCACCTATGGTGATAGTATAATGCCATATGATAATATTCTTGCTCCGTAGCCAACACTTGCTTTAGGAAACTCTCTCCCTTCTCCTACATTTGCTTCCTCTGCCTCAAAAAGAGCAACTCAAAGTGCTCCGTGTCAATATTACTCTCGAACTTCCTATTATGCCTCTCTCATTTTCCTTTCTAACTTGGCAATTCGAAAGTTCTTTTCCACATTACCCACTTTAGCACATTCCAAATTAAATGACAACCTCTTGAAAAATTTAACAGACCCCTTAAAATGCTATAATTCTGCAATCTTCAGTTCCATAACAAAATATGAGCAAAGCACACTTTCCTTCATATATTACTGCACACAACGCATAAAGTGTTTCTCCACTTCTCCTTAGGTTTATAGCCAAAGAGCTTTTCCAACTCCAATAAATTTCCATTATACCAGTGGGTAATTGTACGTGGCGTTGTTACACCAGATCTATAACAGAACGAAGTATGTCCTTAGGGCCAGTAGCCCGCAAGTTCTGGTTTCCAGCTGATATACACTTATCCATCAAATACCAAATCCGAAAATCATATTTGAAAACAGTTTTTCACGATACCACCCAAACACATGGCACTCATGGCCTTCAAAGAGGGTGAACGTTGTGAGAAAACACTTTCATTTTATAAAAATCGGTTTTGGAGGATAAAACAGGACATTTATGATGCATAGGATCCTTAGGCTTAAGGCAAGTGCAGAGCATACTCAGTATGAAAATTTAGAGGCGAGCGTATCATTATTAACCCAAATAATTTCTTTGATTCCTAGAAGAGAGAAGAAGTTTTAGAGAAACATGATGTAAGGAAACTCGAATTTTATTTCGGATTCACTTCTACCTACAACTAAAGCATAAGGTGCCTTATATAGAAAATCATCAAGGACAGGGCCCCTTGAATGATTATAAACGAAAAACAGGCACATGCTTTTTAGAAAAGTAAAGCACACCTTTTTAGAAAAGTAAAGCACACCGACTAAGACTTTTACATAAGACAAAGTAAAACAGAAAGTAAAGCACACCGACTAAGACTTTTACATAAAACATGCAAAGCAAACGGGAGTCACATGGGCTATTGCATCAAAAGCTGTGTGATGGCGACAAGTTGTCATCATGGAGTGGATGGATAGCGCGATGGTGACACGTCTCCTGTCTCTTTCTCATATTGGCGCTTGTGCCGACGTATCTATATGTAGTCTAGATACGCCTCAACTTGCTGATATTTGTCTTCATCAGCGTCGGTCATGATGTAGATGCAACAGAGAGTCCTGGTCAGATAAATGGGGATTTTCAGTATGGAGAAGGGACTAAAAATCTTTCCATGGGTCCTGAGCGTCTTGGAATAAGACGTTGGTGTAATCAGGGCGTTGTTCCATGACAAGGATGCCTTGAGGACTTGAACTTGAACCCGGAGTACGGCCTTGTGTTTTTGGAATTATTTCATGAATAGAGGTGAATGTTTGTGGAACATTATTAAGTTCCATGAGATAGGTTTTGAGAACAGAGGTGACCGATGTATCATGGATGAGGGTATAAGGATGAGGGTAAGTTCTCCATTCATATGCCATGTCTTGGGTGCAGTAGTCTCTTGTTTTTGGGTGCTGGAAGTAGGGCCTGTGGATGATGAACACTGTAGTCCACATGTTAGCTTCCTGTTCTAGCATTCTGTCTAATTCTTGAAAGGTACATAGATTCTGGAGTTGTTTACGCCACCATGTGAGTGGGGAATACCATTCGAGGAGAGTCCATAGAAGGTCGGGTGAGAACTCAGGAGTGGTAAGGTGAGTCAGGACTGGTTTGATGGGGAAAACTAGCTTTGTAACATACAAGGTGGTGAGACACCACATGTACCAAAGCTCATCTTCACAGATGGATAGAGAGGAGAGAGGGAGGCCTGTGAGAAACAGGTGTTCTATGCAAAGGTTAGGAAAACGGTCAGGTTTTTTGGTTTGAACATTAAAGAAATACATGTAAAGGAACTTCTTTGCAAAATCTTGCAGCTGGTAAGCCGATTGGAAAGAGATGTTCATGGGGAAGTTTCTCTGGTTGAGAGCTTTGAAAGGAAGTTGGCGATGTATGGCTATTACATGAATGGTTTGGATTGAGGAAATGAGTGAGGGTTTATTTATACCGGACGTGTCCGAAATGGTTTTTTTGCCTTTTATATGTTGAACAGTGAAATCATATTTACCAAACCAATTTTTGAGACTGAGCAGCTGTTTGTCAGGGAGCAACTTGTTTTTGAAGTCAAAGATTCGGGGAAAAGAGGAGTTATCCATGTTGATAAGAAATTTGTGGCTGATGAGATGAAATTCGAATTTTTTAATTCCATACTTGACTGCCAAAATCTCTTTGTAGATCATATGGTAGTTATTTTCAGAGTCTTTGAATTGTCTGATTGCATGTGCACAGAAATGACGCACGCCATTGATTTCTTCGAGAAGAACGCGCCGAATCATCATCGCCCAGAGGACGCGCCGATGCGGAATTGAGCGAGGAGGTGATTGGGCTATCACCTTTACCGCTTGATGCCTTCGTTCCCCATGGAGGCACGTTGAAAGCGCGACTTGTGTGGATGGCAACTTTTGGGATGCAATCACGGACATAATTAACAATCCCGAGGAATTGTCATTCGCCAGTGAGATTGTCTGGGAACTTTAATAATTCAGTTGCAATGTGTGGACCAGGTTGGTAGTGGCCATCTTTAATCACCATGCCAAGAAAGTCAATGGATTCCTTGCCTATGCTGCTTTTCTTTTCGGAAAGCATAATTCCATGTGCCTGCACAATATGAAAGAAATCCAAAAGGAGCTTTTGGTGGCTCTCATGGTCAGAGGAAAATAACAAAATATCATCAATGTAGACCAGAGAATGATGGAGGATAGGACTAAAGATTTTTTTCATGGCCTTTTGAAATCATGAAGGAGCAACTTTAAGACCAAAAGGCAGAACGGTCCATTGATAATGGGCATCGGGAATGCAAAAGGCAATTTTGTGATGGTCAACTAGTGAAATACCAAGTTGCCAAAAATTAGCTTTTAAATCAAACTTAGAGAAGATACGAGCCCCTTGAAGATGGACAAACAGGATCTAGATTTTTGGAAGGGGAAACTTATCATCTTTAAGAAAATAATTAAGTGCTGGTAATCAATAACTAATCTCTTTTTACCACGAACTAATTCAGATCGTTTTTCAACATAGAAGGCTTGACAAGCCCAATCTGAATCAGTAGGTTCAATTAGACCTTGTTAGAGTAACTGAGAACATTCTTGCTTGGCAAGCAAGAAATCTGAAGGAGACATACCCAGGTGAGAAACTTTTGTGGGATTTATGTCTTCATTGAGTTTGAAAGGAAGATGGATGAAAAATTGTTCATTCTTCCAAAGTGGTGAAGGATGGTGAAACTGTGAATGATTTTCTGGAGAAAACTCTAAGAACTTATGGGAGAGATGACTGTATGGAGATGGTGTTTCTGAAAGTGCATACAGATGGAGAGTATCTGTATAGGGTAAGTACATTTGTTTGTAGCGAACTCCAGAACTGGTGAGGAATAGGTTTTTAACCAAATGAAAAATGTCAAAACCTATGAATAGATCTTTATCAGGGAGTTTGAAGGCTACAATATTTTTCCAAATTATACAATTCAGAAAGAATTGAATACCAATGGGTGTTTTGGTAATCAAAGTGGTCTCAAAAGTTTCTCCATTAACAGCTCTGAAAAGCTTTGAATGAGGTTCCCAATAGTCTGAAGGAAGAACAGAAGGGTCAATCATACTAGTATCTACACCAATGTCAATAAACCCGATGATGCGAATAAAACTCGAAGGAAGGATTGACATTTTGAAAGGTCCGGAATGGAAACATGGTTGACATTTTCGAATAGAGATGATCGAATATCCTCGAATCAAGATTCTGCGATAATGAAAGCAGTTTGGTCATCTTGTTCTGATTGTTCAGAAAAGTTTGATTCAACAGGGAAGAATGTTGATGAGAACGACAGACTTATGAGGAGCAAAGTGACCGCTTTTTTCTTTTCTTTTGGAAACATCTTTTTTTCTAAAATACCGGAAAGGTTTTTTGGAGGATGATTTTTTGTGGAAGTGTTTTTGAAAATGTTTTTTCTTTTTGGGCGAACAAACACACTTCTTTTCATCTTTGCACTCCATCTTGAGATAAGGTTTTTTACAAGCTTCGCAGATTTTGTCCGAGAGATCTTTGAAGAATTCCTTCTGCTCACAGATTTTATCCAGGCATAACATTGCCATTTGGAAAATCTTTCCCAAAGAGATGTCATCAATGCTGAGATTAGTGGCTGTGAGTTTCCGTTGAAGATCAGGTTGTAACTCAGAAGGAAGAGAGGCTATGGAGACATGTTTGAGAGAAGGTTCGTTGAACCCATTCAACTTGTAAAATAGAATACTCATTCTTTTGTAATGAGATTCCAAAAGATGTCTTTTGAGAGAACAGCACTTCATCTGATGATACTCTTTTCTGTCGGCATCGGTAAATGCTGTTTTTTCACCAATGAATTGTTCATGGATGATATTGAGTGCTGTACCAACTGGTGATTGCATGAATTGGAGTTGTCTATATTCTCCCAACCTTTCTAACCAATCTCGCAAAGAACCCATAGATCGGGCCATGAATTCACGAAGGACGGCTTGAGATTGAGCATTTGGCTTTGTTCTTTGGAGATCAATCCATGCAGCAAATTCTTGAAGTCTAGCAGGCCATTTGTGACAGGGAATGTCATCAAATGTGAACCAAGATGCTGAAGATGGTTTTGTGGAGTAATCATGAGTTGGTGGTGGCATAGGTGGCACTGGTTCTGTGTGAGATGCTTTATGCTCATTATCAGAAGAACTGTCTTCAACAATAGGTGTAGAAGTTGAAGCACTGAGATCTTCAGTTTTAGTTGCCATCAATATGCTCGTAATGTCAGCATATTCTGATTCAGAGTCAGTGGAGGTACTGGTGTAGTTTGTGGATGAGGAGGATGAGTTTGACTATGACGGATTGGACTCACATACTATTTCTGGTTCAGAGGATTCAGGAGAGGAGTCGTGGACAGTATGATAATGATACTGATCCATTGGTCCTTTATCTTTTTTAGGAGGTTCAAGAGTGGCTTGTGGTGAATCTTCTGGAGGTACCGGAGGAACATATGAGGATGAAGTTGGCTTTGACTTTGGTTCTGAAATTTTTACTTTGGACTTTGATTTTTTATGTGAAGAGGGTTTTGGTTGAGGAGTTGGTTGGAGATGTGAGAAACCAAAGAATTGGTTGTAAACAGGCTGTTGAGGTCTGAGAGGTGTATAAAAAGGTGAATAGGTTTCAAACACAGGAGGAGGCACATGTGTGGATTGTGTCTGGGTGAAAAGTGTTGGACAAGTCTTTTCAGCATCAATTCTTGCCAATTCAGTTTTGAGCTTTCTGATCTCTGCTTCTTTCTTGTTAAACTCGGGACCCCAGATATGATTGTTGATCATTCGTCTGAGATCGGTATCTAACTCAGAGATACGGTCTTGTAGATGTATGTACATATGATCAAGACGATGGCTGATGGAATCAACTTTAATTTCAGTCTGGGAGACTTGACTGGCAACTCGATCAATTCTCTTTCCGAGTTGTTTGAGGGTTTGATTCTGAGCATTGGCATTTTTGGTTTGCCAATTTAAAACAGCTTCATACTGTTTTGGCTCTTCAGGTTGCCCAGAGGCTGTAACTGGGGATTGGACAAAGGGTTTGGAGACAACTCTGGTTTGAGTGTCTGTCTGCTTTTCAAGTGGAGGGAATGACTCTTCATAAGATTGTCCTGAAAACATTAGGCATGATCTTATTGGTTGACCAGGAGGTTTAGGATCTGGTGGAGATTGGGGAGGAAAAGATTTGCAAGATGTTTTTGAACGAGAAGGTTTTTTCTTTTTCTTTTTCTTTCTCCTCATAACTTCCAGTTCGTCATCAATATCCGTATCATCCAAGCAAGGACAATCCAGATTACACATATGGGCTTTAGGAACATCCCATAGAAAATGACCATTGATTTTATCAGGATATACAGGATACCCTTCGGATGAAAAACCATGAATTAGAAGTTTCTTTTCTTGACCAGTTTGGACTGCTGTAATCATAGCAGTGTAAGAAAGCCGTGGAGTGTCTGGAACAGGTTGAGATTCAGGTGTTTGGAAAGATAGTTTGACTTGGCCATTTTGTCTTATTTCAAACGTGGCTTCTGTTGTTTGAACTGGTTCAGAGTTTTGGTGGAAGTGCTCATAATTGGTCAGCCATTCAAGAGGCATGAGTTTGAGCAATTTTGGTTTCTGGATTTGTTTGGGAATTTGGATGATGTTCGGAATTGTGTCTGTGTCAGCAAGGATCATTAAGGCATCAGATGTGGTGTAAGGTGTAGGAAGATCTAGTGCATGATTTTGTAATCAATACACTATTTGGTGATGAAGAGTGGCAAGTTTTGATGTGTCGGGCCTCGAGCTGAATCAACTTTGATGGTTAAGGTTGGGATCCTCAAGAGAAAGGTTGAAATTTGGATAAAAGGTTAATAGGACACTACCAGCATGGAGTGTGGTCAGTTCCTATAACATGTTATGCTTTGAACCAGAGAGCAATTCAGAATTGTGTTTTTTGGCCATGGAGAGTCATAATCAGTCTAATACCACGAAGATGAAGATGGGTATACCCTTCTCGTTTCCAGTTTGCTACGAGATCTGAGGGTATTTCTAAAGTGACATACTGTTCACTTTGAGAGGCTTGTAAAGCACACTAATCTCTTTTGGGAGTGGTCTTTTTGTGGAGGTGAGAGTTCGAATACTTTTGGTGAGAGAAGTTTTTTGTTTGTAGAGGTTGTAGGGGCTCATGATAGGAAACTGTGATTCATTGATTTGGGCAGATTCGGGAATATAAGAATATTCGACAAGGTTTTCAATTTTAGAGGCTACATGTTTTTGACATGATCTTGGAAGAGAGAGATTGGAGGAAAGAGAAATATGAGATGAAGATGAAGTTGTTTCCATGTTTAGGTAATCTCCTTCTAGGAGATCAAATAAGATTATTTGGAATTGGAAAAGAAGTACTAGAGGATTCTCCAACCTTGGATACAACAGAAATTTTGAGCACAACTGTTGTTTCAAAAGTTTGTTTCCTCTTTGGCAAATGACCCACGACCTTCTTTTTCTCAAAGGAAAGACATTCCGTCTCACTATAAGAAATTTGACATTTTAAGATGATACTTTTTACAACGCTTTGAAATTTGGTCACTAAATGGTATTTATTGTGACGAATTTATGAAATCGTATCCAATAATTTTGTCTTGATTTGTTCTATTTTGTGACCAATAATTTTATTTTAGGACATGATATTTGGTCTTTGATTCAACCTTTTTGTGACAAACATTATTTTAGTCACTGAAAAACATATTATTTTTGCACAAAAATTTCTCTCCAAATTTGAAACATTTTGGGCCAATATTTAATCATTTATCATTCATGACAAAATAAATGGTTGCAAAATATAATTGTAGGCGATGAAACTGTTTGAAACTAAAAAACAAGTGTAAATTTAGGCAAACCATCAATGACACATAATACTAGTGTTTAAAACTAGTCTAATTTCTTTTAATTTTAAGACCTCATTTTTCAGTCCTAGATGAGTCACTATAGTGAAAAACTAAATATAGTATCTAAAAGTTTTGTCTTGAATAACTTTTTATTTTAATGACCAAGTTATTTATTTCATTACTTTGCCTCTAATTCAATTTTGTAATGAACATTATTCTAGTCACAAAAGAACAAGTGCTTTTTTTCCTTTTCTACACAAAAGTCGCAAGACATAATCATAGGTGACAAAACAATTATTAAGTATCCTATTATTTTTTCTTATTTTCTTATTTGATGTAAGCAATGGAAATATTACAATCAGAAGGACAAACAAAAGCTTGCTACCTCAATCCAAGGTTAGAAACATGGTGTACAATGTTTAAATGCTGTTGTGGACTGGACATAGCAGTCTGGAAATCAAGTACATTCTCATATACGTAGTCTTTAAATTTAGTTTAGCTGCTAATGGCAAATCATAAAACATGGATGCCAAATCACTATTATATATGGACTATCACTACACTAAGCTAAAGCATACTATCTATGTATGAAATTCTGAATCATTGGCACTTTTATCTTAACGAAGAAAATTAATAGTGAAGTAAATACATATATGAGCTATTTGTTTTAACAAGTGAATATAATAAGAGGTCAATACAGACAGCTGCAATTCATTCAGATTCCAGAAGTCTCTCAAGCTTTGGCACTCTTTCATGATCAATTTATTGGAGAGCCCAATAAAAGAAATCTAAGATATGGCTATATATATCTCTAAATTATTAGTATTTCAAAATTTCAGAACCAAATTTTGAAATAAAGACTAGCGATTATAAACTGATTACAAATAGGTTGTTGAGGTCTGGATGGTGTGTAGAAAGGTGTATAGGTTTCAAAGAACGGAGGAGATACGGGTGTTGGATGTGGTTGAGTAAAAAGAGAAGGTCGAGTCTTTTCAGCATCAATTCTTGACAATTCGGCTTTGCATTTTCTGATCTCAGCTTCTTTTTTATTGAACACTGGACCCCAAATGTGGTTGTTGATCATTCGTCGGAGATCGGTGTCGAGTTCGGAGTTCCGATCTTGGAGATGTATATATACAACTGATCAAGACGACTGCTGATTGAATCAACTTTAGTCTCAGTCTGAGAGACTTGACTGGCAACACGATCAATTTTCTTACCGAGTTGCTGAAGAGTTTGATTCTCGAAAGGCGTTGGTTTGCCGAGAATTTCATACTGTTTGGCTCCTGGTTGCCTGTAGGTCAGAATCGGAGATTGGACAAAAAGTTTGGATGTAACTCGGGTTTGTGTGTCTGTCTATTTTTCAAGCGGAGGAAAAGATTCCTCATAGGAGTGGCTTGAAAACATAAGGCATGATTTGATTGGATGGACAGGAGGTTTGGGATTTGGTGGAGGTTGTTGAGAAAAAGATTTGCAAGATGATGGTGGATAAGTAGATTTTTTCTTTTTCTTTTTCTTTCTCCGCATAACTTCCAATTCTTCATCAATATCCGTATCATCCAAGCAAGGACAATCTGGATTGCACATATGGGCTTCAGGAACATCCCATATGAAATGACCATTGATTTTATCGGGATATACTGGATACCCTTCGGAGGAAAAACCATGAATAGGAAGTTTCTTTTCTTGACTAGTTTGAACTGCTGTGATCATAACAGTATAGGAAAGCTGCGGACTGTCTGAACCAGGCTTGGTGTCAGGAGTTTGAAAAGATAGTTTGACTTGACCATTTGGTCGTCTATCAAATGTGGCTTCTGTGGTTTGTATTGGTTCAGAATTTTGGTGAAAGTGCTCATAATTGGTTAGCCATTCAAGAGGCATGAGTTTGAGCAATTCTTGTTTCTGGATTTGTTTGGGGATTTGAATGATGGTTGGAATTGTCTCGTGTAATATCATCATGCATCAAGTAGTGTATGGTGTGGGAAGATCTAGTATGATTTTGTAATCGATACACTTTTTGGTGACGAGAGTTGCAATCTTTGATGGTGTTTGTTTCCGCCTCGAGCCTGGATCCGACCTTAAGAGTCATGTTGGAAGGTTGTGTCTTCAAGAGAGGTTGAAATTTGGATAAAGGCTAATAAGACATTGCACAAAGATGGAGGGTTGTCAATCTGCTACAACAAATGTTGGTATGCTTTGAACCTAGTGTCTGAGAGAAATTCTAAATGTGACAGTAAGCCTTTTTCCGCCATGAAGAGGAGATTAAGTTACCTCCAAGATAGAAAGTACCCTTCTCGCTTCCAAATACGAGATCCGAGGGTATTTCCTGAGAGGCTTGTAAAGCACACTGATCTAGTCTTGATGACTGGATGTATTCTTTTGGGATTGGTCTTTAGTGAAATCGAGTTCTGGATACTTCTAAAGAAAGTTTTCTGTCTATGAGATCAGTAAGGACTCATGAAACGGGACTCATTGATTTGAGTAGATTCTGGAATATAGGAATATTCAACAAGATTCTCAATTTTGGAGGCTATGTGCTTAGAACATGATTTGGGAAGAGATAGAGTAGAAGAAAGAGAGATATGGGATGAAGATGATGAAGGAGATGAAGTTGATGTTGTATTTGTTTCCATGGTTGAGGAGGTCTTCTTCTAGGAGATCAAATAAGATTATTCAAATTACTAATGATACCACCTCGGCAAGAAGTGTGGCTCTGATACCTAATCAAATTACTAATGCACTAGACCTACCTACACCCCATACCACATCAGATGCGCTGATGATCCTTGCTGACACCGATACAATTCCAACCATCATCCAGATTCCTAAACAGATCCAGAAACAAGAATTGCTCACACTCATGCCTCTTGAATGGCTGACCAATTATGAGCATTTCCATCAAAACTCTGAACCAGTTCAAACAACAGAAGCCACATTTGAAAGAAGACAAAATGGCCAAGTCAAACTGTCTTTTCAAACTCCCAATCAAGTTTCAGAAACTCCAAGGCTTTCCTACACTGCCATGATTACTGTAGTTCAAACTGGTCAGGAAAAGAACCTTCCAATCCATGGTTTTTCTTCTGAAGGGTATCCTGTGTACCCTGACAAACTCAATGGTCACTTTCTATGGGATGTTCCTGAAGCCCATATGTGCAATCCGGATTGTCCTTGCTTGGATGATACGGATATTGATGATGAACTAGAGGCCATGCAGCGAAGAAAAAAGAAAAAGAAAAAAACTTTCTCTTCCTAAGACATCTTGTAAACCTTTTTCTCAACAACCTCCACCAGACCCAAAACTTCCTGTGCAACCAATCAGATCATGCCTAATGTTTTCAAGGCAATCTTATGAAGAATCTTTTCCCCCACTTGAAAAACAAACAGACACACAGACCAGAGTCATCTCAAAACCTTATGTTCAATCCCCTGAAGAGCCAAAACAGTATGAAGTTGTTCTCAACTGGCAAACCAAAAATGCCAGTGCTCAGAATCAAACCCTCCACCAACTTGGAAAGAAAATTGCCCAAGTAGCCAGTCAAGTCTCCCAGATTGAAAACAAGGTGGATTCAATCAGCAATCGTCTTGATCAGATGTATATACATCTTCAGGACAGAATCTCTAAGCTTGATACAGATCTCAGATGAATAATAAACAATCACATCTGGGGTCTAGAATTCAACAAAAAAGAAGCAGAGATAAGAAGACTCAAAGCTGAGCTAGCCAGAATTGACACTGAAAAAACCCGGCCATCACTTTTTACCCAAACGTCATCCACACCCGTACCTACTCCGATGTTTAACACCTATGCACCTTCTACACACCATCCAGGCCTCAACCGCCTATTTACAATCAGTTCTTTGGATTCTCACATCTCCAACCATCACCTGAACCTAAGCCATCTTCACCCAAAATACCAAAATCCAAAGTCAAAATCTCAGACCCACAATCAAAAGGTTCTTCATCTTCAATACCTCCAGAGGATTCACCAAAAGCAACTTCTGAACCTCCCAAAAAAGACAAAGGTCCAATGGATCAATATCATTACCATACTGTTTAGACCCACGACTCATCTTCCACTGAATCTGAGTCGGAGCCTATCTATGACTCCAACCCTTCAGACTCAACTTCATCTTCCTCTTCCTCATCCCTGAACACATACCATACTTCTACTAATTCTGAATCTGAATATGCTGATCTTACAAGCATACTGATGGCAACCAAAACTGAAGACCCAAGTGCCTCAACTACAACACCTATTGTTGAAGATAGTTCTTCGGATGCTGACCAACAGGAAGCTCCAACAGAACCAGTACCACAAATGCCTCCGCCAGTTGCTGACCATTCCACTAAACCTTCTTCAGCATCTTGGTTCACATTTGATGACATTCCACGTCACAAATGGCCTACTCGCCTTCAAGAATTTGCTGTATGGATTGATCTCCAAGGAACCAAACCCAATCCTCATCCAGAAAATGTCCTTCGTGAATTCATGGCCCGTTCAACGGGTTCTTTACGAGATTGGTTAGAGAGCTTGGGAGAATACAGACAGCTCCAATTCATGCAATCCCCCATTGGCACAGTCCTCAACATCATCCATGAACAGTTCATAGGTGAACGTACAGCTTCTAAAGAAGCAGATTGAAAAGAATATCACCAGATGAAATGTTGTTCTCTCAAAAGACATCTTTTAGAATCTCATTACAAACGAATGAGTATTCTATTTTACAAGCTGAACGGTTTCAATGAACCGTCCCTCAAGCATGTCTTCATAGCTTCACTTCCTTCAGAACTTCAACCTGATCTTCAAAGACAACTCACTGCCACTAATCTCAGCATAGCTGACATCTCTCTTGGAAAGATTTTTCAAACAGCGATGTTATGCCTTGACAAAATCTGTGAACAGAAAGAGTTCTTCAAAGATCTCATGGTAGATAAGAAACCCTTTTCTGAAGCTTGCAAAAAACCCTATCTCCAAATTGAATGCAAAGATGAGAAGAAATGTTTTTGTCCAACCAAGAAGAAAAACACTTTCAGAAACACTTCCACAAAAAATCATCCTGCAAAAAGCCTTTCGGTACTTCAAGAAAAAAGATGTTTCTCAGTATAGAAAAAAGAAGCATAATCGTTGTTTCATCTGCAAGAAACGAGGTCACTTTGCTAATCCCTCATAAATCCGCTTAAAGTTTTTTTATACAAAGATTCCAACATTCTTCATTGTTATCTGAAAATGAAGATGTTGAATCCAACTTCTCAGAATAGTCAGAACAAGATGATCAGACTGCTTTCATCCTCACAGAATCTTTTGATTCTGATGATATTTCAGTCATTTCTATAGTTCAAAATGTCAACCAGGTTTCAACCATTCCCAGACCTTCTCTCAAAATGTCCATCATTCCTTCAAAGTTTCATAAACCTGTTCCTGTCATCGAGTTTATTGATACTGGTGCAAATACCAGTATGATTGATCCTTCTGTTCTTCCCTCCGACTGTTGGGAAAACCATTCCAAATTATTCAGAGCAGTCAATGGCGAAACATTTGAAACAACTCTGATTACCAAAAAACCCATTGGTATTCAGTTATTTCCGAATTGCATTATTTGGAAAAAGATTGTAGCATCCACTCTTCCAGATAAAGAATTGTTCATAGGTTTTGACATCCTTCATTTGGTCAAAAATCTATTCATTACTAGTTTTGGAATTCGCTACAAACAGATGTTCTTGCCCTATACAAATATGCTCCGTCTGTATACACTTTCTGATGTCCCAACTCCATACAGTCATATTTCACAAAAACTTCTTGAGTTTTGTCCAGAAAATCATTCCCAATTTCATCATCCTTCCCCTCTCTGGAAAAATGAACAGTTCTTCATTCACCTTCCTTTCAACCTCAACGAAGACATAAACCCTACAAAAGCCTCTCATCCGAGTATGTCTCCTTCAGACCTCTTACTTGCAAAGCAAGAATGTTCTCAATTGCTTCAGCAATGTCTCATTGAACCTACTGATTCAGATTGGGCTTGTCAAGCCTTCTATGTTGAAAAAAGATTTGAATTAGTTCGTGGTAAAAAGCGGTTAGTCATTGATTACCAGCCACTCAATTCTTTCCTTAAAGATGATAAGTTCCCCCTTCCAAAAATCCAGACCCTGTTTGTCCATCTTCAAGGGGCACGCATCTTTTCTAAGTTCGATTTAAAAGCTAGTTTCTGGCAACTTGGTATTTCACCAATTGACCGTCCTAAAACTGCTTTCTGCATTCCTGATGCTCATTATCAGTGGACTGGTCGCTAAAAGTAGCTCCTTCATTATTTCAAAAGGCCATGAAAAAAATTTTCAGTCTTATCCTCCATCATGCTTTGGTCTACATCGATGATATTTTATTGTTCTCATCTGATCATGATAGCCATCAAAAACTCCTTTTGGATTTCTTTCATATTGTGCAGGTTCACGGAATCATGCTTTCTGAGAAGAAAAACAGCATAGCAAATGAATCCATTGACTTTCTTGGCATGGTGATCACAAATGGCCACTACCAACCTGGCCCGCACATTGCAACCGAATTATTAAAGTTCCCAGACACAAATCTCACCAAGAAGCAAATTCAACAATTCCTCGAGATTGTTAATTATGTTCGAGATTTCATTCCTAAAGTTGCAATCCACACCAGCCAGTTGTCCCGCATGCTTAAAAAGCAGTGTCCTCCATGGGGACCAGCACAAACTGAAGCTGTCAAGCAGCTAAAGGTAATAACTCAATCACCTCCTCCACTCAGAAATCCCACAACTGGACAACGCATTTTGCAAACAGATGCCAGTGATGATTACTGGAGTGCCATTCTCCTCAAAAGAATAGACGGTTTAGACCATTTCTGTGCATATGCAAGTGGACAATTCAAAGACTCTGAAAAGAACTACCATGTGATCTACAAAGAGATTTTGGTGGTAAAGTATGGAATTAAAAAATTTGAATTTCATCTAATCAGCCATAAATTCCTTATCAACATGGACAATTCCTCTTTTCCTAGAATCTTTTATTTCAAGAACAAGTTGCTTCCTGACAAGCAATTGCTCAACCTCAAAACTTGGTTCTCTAAATATGACTTTACTGTCCAGCACATCAAAGGTAAACAGAACCTCATCCCAGACTTCCTTACACGCTCGGCTATAAATAAACCCTCACTCCTCTCAAAGCTCTCAACCAAAGATCTTTTCCCCTGAACATTCCTTTTTCTTCAGCTTACCAAATCCAAGACTTTGCTAAAAAATTCCTTTACCGATATTTCTTCAATGTCCACAGTAAGACTCTTGATCGTTTTCCTACACTCTGTATGGAAAACTTATTTCTCACAGGTCTCACCCTGTCTCACCTGTCCATCTCAGAAGATGAGTTATGGTATATGTGGTGTCTCACAACCTTGTATGCTACACTCCTGAGTTTTCCTCTGACCTTCTATGGACTCTCCTAGAATGGTATTCACCCCTCACATGGTGGCGTAAACAGCTCCAGAATCTGTGTACTTTTCACGGATTAAATAGGATGCCAGAACACGAAGCAAACATGTTCACCATAGTTTTCATTGTTCATCAACCATATTTCCAACACCCTGAAACCAGAGACTTCTGGACTCAAGACATGGCTTATGAATGGAAAACCTATCCCCATCCTTATCCTCTCATCCATGATACATCAATCACATCTGTTCTTCGAGCTTATCTCATGGAACTCAACAATGTTTAACCACCTGCCACAAACATCCACCACACCTTTGTCGGACCGTCACACAGCTTGGAAATAGTTCCAAAGACACAAACCTGTACTCCAGGTTCAAGTTCAAGTCCACATGGAATTCTTGTCATGGAACAACGTCCTGATTACACTAATGTCTTATTCCAAGACGCTCAGGATCCTTGGGAAGATTTTCAGTCTCTTTTCCACACTGAAAATACCCCATATATTGTCACCAATCCAGACTCTCCTGGTCCTTCCACATCTAAGATGACCGAGGTAGATGAAGACAAATATCTGCAAGCCGAAGCCTATCTTGACCAAAGACGGATGCATCGAGCCCAGCGCCATTATGAAAAACAGACCGGTGATGTGTCTCCATCCAGGTGTCCATCCACTCCGTAATCACTGATAAGCACATGGGAATCTTTAGCTTTTGCTTCATTAAAGTTTGCTTTAATAATTAGACAAGGGTCCTGTCTTGTCTAAAGTTTGCTTTTGCTTTTCTAGTTTGGCGTGGTGTGCTTTAGTGCTTTATTGCTTTCATAATTATGTTTCTCCTTTTGTAAAAGATAAGGGTCCCACCTTATCTCTTTCCTCCTCGAGATCTCTATATAAGGATCTCTCTTCCCTTTTGTAAGGCAGGAGTTAATCAGAAATAAAATTCAGTTTTCTTACATCATGTTTCCCTAAACCCTTTCTATCTTCTAGGAGTCAAGAAAATTATTTGGAATAATAAGGATACGTTCATCTCTAATTTCAATACTGAGTATGCTCTGCACTTGCCTTAAGCCTAGGATCTTGTGCATCAGAAAGGTCCTATTTTTATCCTCTAAAACTATTTTTTGTAAAACGAAATTGTTTTCTCACAACGTTCACCCTCTTTAAGGCTGTGAGTGCCGTGTTTTCGGGTGGTATCGTAAAAAACTGTTTTCAATATGATTTTCGGATTTGGTACTTGATGGATAAGTGTATATCTAAACTGTAACTTACATCGAGGATGACTTTCATCTATCATAGACAACGCCAATGCATAACTACCAAGGTAAATTGATCCGAATTTGAATACCAATGTAGTAACACAAAGCCTCATCTAGTAGGTAGTGTGGATTGATTTAATTTCCCCTAATTTTATTTTATATCAAATAGGGTAGGCCTGTAGGACCTAGATAAGGCCCACTATATCTTTTACATATATCAAGTTTTTGAACATAAATTTCTTCCCTTGAGCTTAAAGCATGCATAAAAATATGACTACTCTGGCCAGTAACTATTTTTCTACAAAGGCAGCATCATATGTTTGCTGTTTCCCAATTATATATACAACTTTTTTATTAGTACTTAAATTAATTAGCTTGCACTTGTGCAACTTGACACTAATACATAGTATTTTGGAACACTTAACACTTCTAGGAATTATACAAATCTTAGACATGAATGATGAAAATAATATTGTGAAACAATAGCAATATCAAATGAATATGTAACAAATTAACAATGGGACTTGAAAATTACAAGTAACAAAAACAATAAAATAGTGTTATAACTTTCTAGTACATAATGAATCCATCTATGCACTGACAAATTCACATTCAACAACTACATATCAAAACCTCAAGCTAATTTTTTTACTCTAATAAGTATTTAACCCAAAAAACTCAAAACTTGACAATAACCCAAATAGCAAAAAATGAGCTATACCCACAAAAATGAGAACTAATCAAAATCACTATAATCCATATATAATAGAATAAAATGAAAACTTAAAAGCAAATACACAAAAAGAAATCATTAAAACCTACCGCCGAGCATAAGCATAAATGGTAGATCAAAGATATCAACTGGGTAAAATAGGTAATCTACAAATTCACTCTAATTAGCATATAATCAATCAAAATCATGACTTGAAAAATAACCCACAAGTAGAAATCATCAAAGGGAAACTTTCCAAGCACAATCTTGAGAAGAGAAAGATTGGACAAAGGTGGGAGGTTGGACAAAGTTTAAATTGATTTTTTAATTCCTTTATTTTTTCATCATTCTAAATTCAATATTCAGCCAATAAATTTATTTGAAAATTATTGAATCAGTTTTTTGTGTTAATTTATTACCATATAGTTTTTACAACTCAATCAATAAATGACAAATAAAATACTAACTGGAAGACAAACTTTATATTCAAGCGGATAAGCATAAGAATGATGGGAATGGGGGGTCATGTTTGTTGCACCATGACCATGGCCTCCAAGCTTTTTGTTCTGAGTATTTGACTCTTACTGCAAACCCAAGCAATATTCAACCGTCATATTTTTTACTTATTATTAATATTATTATGGTTTAATTTTATAAATTTAATATCTATGAAGAAATTATTAAAATGTTTAATCCTTTGTCTCTCCAACAACGTCAAGCACTAATCAGGTTTGCAGCAAAAGTTAAAAATGTGGGCCAAACTGTTAACATGTATATGTTTATTGCATTGATTTTGATGATAACAAACTTTATATGTTTTTTATTAAAAATGTTGGAGTTTTCATTAATAAATAATTTCTTAAAAGCCGTATAATATTTTCTAAATATGTTCATGAAATATGGATAATTGATAACTTTAATCGGAAAATCATTCCCTACGAAATTCTGTTAAAATTATGATTTTGGAAGTAAACGACGAACGGTTAATATCAAAACGGTTAACCGATAATTTTCAAAGAGGCATAAATCCTTGGTCTTAAATCGTTTAGCAAAAATGGATAAGACTAGTCTGTTTCGCAAATTTCTGGAATTAAACGGCGAACCGTTTATATCAAACGGGTAACTGATAATTTCCAAAAATAATTTTTTTGCTAACCAACAATCATGCACATAATTAATATATCAATTATATCATCAATTTTTATTGAAGCTATCAACCATACAACAATAAGCTCTGTTAATCTCTATCTTTCCTTAATGTGTTGTTAGGCAAAACAAGTTCTTCACCTAATCTTAAACCATTAAATAATTAAAAAAAACTCTTTAAATTTAAGATAATGGAAGCATTAAGTAGAGAAAGACATTAGGTTGATCTAGGCAATAACCACACAAGCTCTTATTATTTAACCTAGGTTATGTTCTCCAATTGAAATAATTGATTCAAATTTGCTAGTGATTCAAATATTGAGACAATTATGGATCAATTATTTTAATCTAGTAATGGAATTTACTCAAATCCTATCTAATTGGCCACTCAAATAACATAAGAGTAAATTTGATAGACATTAATTATAGAAGAACATAACCAATTTCAAAAAAATAAATTGAATGATAGAAATTGAATATTAATTATTATCATGTTTAGGGCTTTGAATTCACCCTCAACCAATTAGAAAATCTAGCCTAACATAACTAAACTAGGAATGAAAGAGATAATAAAACCAGTCATAGAGATTAATCCAAATGTTGGCTGCTCCAATTTAATTCCTTCCAGCTTCTTTGCCTCAAATTAGATTGCTTTTGTAATGACCAAAATTGGCCACAAACCCTTTCCAATTCTAAAGCCAAAAGGTTTGGTTTTTGAATTTTTTTTTGTTTAGTCTTGCACATTCTCTCCACTTAGAATCACATTAGGATTTCCATTCCTTCTTTTTTTTTTTTTTTAAATTTTGCTGTGCACATGCAATTGCCGAAGTAAATTGTCTATTTTCCAAAAATGCATGTCCATTCGAAACTTGAGGAAATTGCCTCTCAATTTTGGTCTTCGAATTCTTGTTGGTTACGGGTTCTTAACTTTAATTTTCCTTTTCTTTCAATTGATTTCCAATTTAATCTTGATTGTTTCCAAAATTAAACTTCTTCATGCCTTTTCTATCCATAATCTTCAATTAATTCCCTGTTTAATAATGTAATTAAAAATAAAAATTAAAAGTGACTAGCAAATATTAAATTCAGGATTAAATCTACAATAATAAATTATAAAATATAATTCAATAAAATAACTAAACTAAAAATTAACTAAAATAAGTATAATTTTTAAGACCAAAACGAGAAAAGGATAGAGAAATTAGTAGTAAACTATAGAGAAAATAAGCACTTATCAAATTACCCCACACTTAACCTTTGGACATCTTTGAGCAAACCTAAAACAGAGAGAAAAAAAAAGAAAAGAAAACTTAAGCTAGTCCACTTTCGCAGGAAATCATATTGCACTTAGCATATGCAACAAGCCTATAAGCCCCTAGTGTGAGGTACAATTTTCTTACTTAAATATAATAGAATTTACTTTAATGATAATAATAATAATATAAAATATTTAATTCTAAGTAAAGATGACATAAGCAATTACATAAGTAATGATGACATAAGCAATGACATAAGTGACGATGTACGAGAAGTTTGTAGAGAGAGTTAAGAATTCTAGAATTTAGTAAGGTATTTATGAAGGATAATCTCAACCATTGATCAAGAGTTATGGTGGCGAAATCCTAGTCATCCATTAGCCATAAGAAATCATATAAATACCCCCTAGCTCCTTTCATTTTCAATGCAACCTAGAAATTTTACCCTCTTCTATTCTAAGTCATAACATCAAGAGTAGAAAAATCCTCAATTTAGAAATATCTAAAGAAGTCAAGGTCAAGAGGTAAGTAACACTTCAACTGCAATGTAGGGACAAAATTCTTTTTATACTTAACTTCAACATTAATTAATTCTTAATCTTGTGATGACTATTATGATGTGATTGGTTATGATCTAGATTTTTACATGGATAGCTATGTCGCCTATATTATAGTAATTTCTTACTTATCCTTATATGGTTGGTTATGCCGCTTAATCTATAATACTTAATTATGTTATGGTCGGCTCTGTCGCCTATACTATAATTCCATTTTGTTTAATCTCTGTATGGACATCATTGCCGCCTATATTAAAGATTGTTGTCCTTGAATAGTGTTGTGACATAAGTTGCATTGGACGCATGCAATTCATGGATTACTTTTTGAAGAAGACGTTTCAGAAAATGAATTTATGAAAAATGGGTGGTTGTACTACAAGGTGGTAAAGTTCCCAAAGAGGGCAAGCCCTCCAAGCTTAGTAAAATGAAATCTTTTGGGGACAGTGATATATAATGCCCAAAAGATCAACTAATCAGGCCTAAGGGCATATTGTTTAAAGAATAAAAGTGCTAGCCTTGTAGTGCAACATACCTAGGGCCCTAACGAAGTTGTTTTGTATTTTCTAAGTTTCTTTTAAAAAACTTCATATGGTCATTTATATGCATAATAATTTATACATGCATCAAAGTGTTATCTTACTGAGCATTAGTTCATAAAGTCCTTACATTGTAGGTAATGATGAGTAGGGCAAGCTGGCGTCAAGTCCCAACCAAGGCAAGGTGCATAAAAAATAAAAAATAAATAAATATCTTAGCTTTAGTAATAATAAAGTTTTCGAGTAATATACTAAGGAATCTCTATATGTCTCCTACCTTTTGTAAGGAAGTTTTGCTTGCTATGTAAAACTTTTAGAATTCGTATTTATATTAAACCAGTAATGATAGGGGTGTTCAGAATCCAATCTGATCTGCTCAATCCGTCCGATCCGCTCAATCCGTCTGATCCGCTCAATCCGATCCGTATAAATCCGATCCGTGGATTGGTGGATTGGATATGGATTGAAATTTTAAAAATCCGCAGTCGATGGATTGGATATGGATTTATCAGAATCAAAACTGTGAATCAAAAAAAAAAAAATATATATATATATATATATAATTAAAAAATTATTATAAATTTAATTAAAAAAATTATAAATGTGACATTACATAAGCACTATAACATATCTTAGCCATTACCCAATAATAATATAAAATGAAAAATAATTAAATAATCAAATATACAAATATAACTTGTAAAAATTGTAAAACAAAATAAAAGCAAAGTCACACACACTAGCAAAAGCAAAGTAACATAACGTCAAGTCACCAAAAATTTACAAAGTCACCCAAAAGCAAAGTAACATGACGCCAAGTCACAAACAATTTGCAAACAAAAAACCCTAAGCTTCCCCGCCGTCACACACACTAGCAACATTCAATACTGGTTGGATACACTCTCGACACGGATTTGAAGGACATCGGCCGCGCGATTACGGCGAGAGCAAGCCATCTTCTTTCCCAAGTCCATCGAGCCACTTCACATTCACTGGTTCCAGCTGAACAATTTCACTATCACAACCTTCAAGATCGCCACCCGTACGGCTTCTCCTGGTTCCCATCGTGGACGGCTCCGTAATCACCACTTTTCGACAGGCGCAACAGCCCTGGTGAAGGATCAGACTGTGTTTGGTTTCCGAAACTTCGCCATTTCAATTAATTGTGGCTTTATTTGAACAATTAATTTTGGTGTTATATTAACGTATTATTGTAACTTTATTTGAACAATTAAGCTTGGCGTGTTATATTTTAAAACTTTGAACGTATTATTGTAGCTTTATTTGAATAATTAGTCTCGATGTGTTATATTTTGAAACTTTAAATGTATTATTTTAGCTTTATTTAAACAATTAATTTATTTAAATTTTATTCAATTTTAAATTTAATTGGATTTTTTTATTTAAATTATTTTTATATTAGATTTTTTTATTTCATTAGTTGGAGAGAACCAAAAAATTTTAATTCGAAAACTAATGCGCAAAATGGTGGATTGGACATGGATTGAGTCAAATCCGCATCCGATCTGCAGACGTATGGATTGGATATGGATTGAGTCAAATCCGCATCCGATCCGCATATGTATGGATTGGATTTGAATTGAATTTTATCAATCCGTGAATTGGATTGGATTGAAAAATTATAATCCGCAAAATCATGGATCGGATATGGATTGATGTCCAATCCGTAAAATCCGATCCGCGAACACCCCTAAGTAATGAGGTTTTAAATATTTCCAAAATAAATTTTTTTTAAAAAAAAAAAAATTGAGTGTTACACCTAGGAGGCCTTAGTGAACGAGTTAAAATCTCGTAAGGGTTTAAGTGATACCCACAAACATCATTTTTTTTATTTAAATAGTATAAAAAGAATAAAACAGAAAACTAGTCTCAAAGATTGCATAAGTCATATAGCTCAAAGAAAATTTCAAATATTGTCGAAGTTCTAACTTTAATTCAATAGTCAATCCCATCTCTCTTTTGATTCTTGTGGTGTGTGTGTGAATCAATTCAATCAAAATCTATTCCCAAAATCTTTAATATCACTAGCCTTTACCTTGAACAAGACAAAAGTAGGTCAAATAATCTTATCATCTTGATCTCTAAATTTTTTTTTCTTTTTCTCATAAGCATTTATGTGCATTTTCTTTTGATTTTTCTTTTTACCACGCGCACTTGATTGATTTTTATTTTTTTTTTATAAATATCCATAGTCAAGAGCTTTCACTCTACCCCTTAATGTAGCTTTCTTCTCATGGTAGATTATCCTCTATGTACTGGTGGTATATATGCCCAAATTACTCAAAGATAGCTTTACTCTTAAGGGATAGGTAGTTATTTCTGACTATGATGCATGTGTATACTACATTGTATTATCGAGATAAGAATCAAGATAAACAATCATTTATTGAATCTAAATTCTAAACTCAAGCTGCATCAATCTCAAATTTTAAGCCAAAATTATGAAAGAATTGATATTAGTGCTCCTAGTTTAAAGAATCTCAATTGAGAGGAAATTAACACAAGAAGCAAGTATAAACTAAGACAATATTCAACCCTTTCTAAGAACCATATTCATTGTCAATCAAACTCTTGTCATTGGCTTATATTCAAGAAAAATAATGTTATTTTTTTTAAAAGAAAAAGTCAAAGCAAGAAAAATTAAGTTCCAAATCCTCCCCCCACACTTAATGACGAAGCAAAATTGCAAAGAAGATAGAGAAAACAAGTTTCTGAATAAAAGTTTATTGAATAATTGAGTCTGAAAAGTTCTTTCGTTTGGCCTTCACTTGGCTATTTTTTGGCCCATTATCAACTTCTTCATTTGAGCTTGTATGGGCTATGTTGGGCTCCTTGACTGATTTTTGTTCCTCTCTCAACAGCTTTGAATTGCCCCCTATATTTTCATCATTTGTGTCCCGCTCTTTTTCCTTTCCCATTCTTGTATTTTGCTTTTCCAGATGCTTGCCATACACCAGTATCCAAGAGTTTGCCTCCCTGGTTTTCATTGCTTAAATGATCTCCACCTACTTTATCAACCCTGTTACTAACGATGTGGTTTGAAGGTTCACCTGGTTTGATTGGGTTGGAGCCTGATCCGTTTTCAAATCTCGAGTTATTTTGACTAATCTCCTGTTGTTGTTGACCTTGACTATCTGCAGCATCATCTTTCTTCTTCATTTGGTATTGTTCCCTGCTCCATCTATCTCGTCGGTTTTGTTTGAGTTTTCCAGCCTGTATAACAGCTTTCATCCAGTACCCATACGAAAGTTGTTCCTTTGGCTACGCTTCATACTCTGCACATTCCTTATATTGATGTGCAAAAACAAAAGTCCGGCAACCTTTCGTACAATATTGGGATAGGAATATTGCCATCTTCATTTGTTTCCACTTCAAGCATTTTCTGGAGTGGTTTAGTGATATCCACAGATATTCGAAGCCTGACAATCTCACCAATACAGTTTCCATCCTCATCCGTATCTACTTCTTCGACTGAATTGATCTCATCACCCATCATTCAGCCCCCAAACTCTTACTTACTTTTTGAGATCATGTGTAATGCATCTAATTATGTAGTAGAAATAATATTAGGACAAAAAGTTGATCAAATTTCCAATGTCATTTACTATGCTAGTACTACATTGAATGACGTACAACCGATTTACTTAGCCACTAAAAAGAAATGCTAGCAGTAGTGTTTGTTTTAGAAAAAAAAATTTCTTATCTCATAGGATGTAAAATAATTGTGTTCACATATCATTTTTCTTTTAAATGTCTTCTTGCAAAGAAAGATGCAAGTTAGACTAATTCACCGGTTATTACTTTTGTTAGAATTCGACCTTGAGTTCAAAGATAAGAAAGACACAGAAAATGTGGTGTTAGATCATCACTCTCGCCTCAATTTTGATACAATTCCAGAACCAATACTATTTAATGAATCATTTCCTAATGAATAACTAATGCAGAAGTACTACAAAGGCATACTGATATGGTTAACTATCTTACTATAGATCAACTTCTAGAGTATTGGACTAAGCAGGACAAAGCCAAAAGTTTTTTTACAGAAATAAAGAATTTCGTTTGGGATGATCCTTACACGAATCAAATTGTTAGACAATGTATCCTAGAGAGAAATTTTGAAAAATCCTTTCATACTGCCATGAACAAGCTTGTGTATGCCATTTGAAAAATCCTTTCATACTGCCATCAAGAAATTTAACTTT
Organism: Citrus cavaleriei; assembly: GCA_030448925.1. Classification (NCBI taxonomy): domain Eukaryota; kingdom Viridiplantae; phylum Streptophyta; class Magnoliopsida; order Sapindales; family Rutaceae; genus Citrus; species Citrus cavaleriei. The sequence continues at coordinate 219,982 of JAUJEN010000612.1, forward strand.
GACATGCAACAAATTTAACTTTGACATGCAACAGGCTGGTTCAAAAAGAAGATTACAGTTGACAGAACTTGAGGAAACTCGCAATGATGCTATAAAAATGCCATGAATTATAAGCAATAAATGAAAGTCATTCATGACCTATCATGAGAAAATCTTTTACACTAGGTCATCTTCCCAATCCTAGTAGCTTGCCCTGATTTAGTTGTAGTAGGATGTTCCAGCAATTCTTTCAATTGTCCTAGGTGTGAAAGCCCTTCATTCATGATTCTTTCATCACTTACAATAAATTTTACTCTAGAAACCTCACAAATGTCTGTGATAAGTGAGGGAAATAGCAAGGCATCAAACTTTTGCTTCTTGGTGGCACATTCTCCAATTTCTCGTTCTAAGAATTATCCAACATCAATGGTTAACCTTTTTACAATAGCATACAGAAGTATGAGCCTATCTTGGGACACTTTGGTTGTGTGTGTAGTTGGCATTAGTCTGAACTTCAAAAATTTTACCCAAACCTTAGCAATAGGCTTCAAGTCTATCCTATTAACTACCCTACCCTTTTCATTCATCCACTCACTGCAAGGCCAATGCACCAGCCTACCGGTGTGGTGGCGAACACGCTGTGCTGTAAGCTAAGCTGTTCGTATACTCACAATCAATAACAGCAGGCAAGCCATAGAAAGCATTGATAACTCAAGAGTCCAAGGGGACTTGAACTTGCCTTAACAAAATGTTGTGTTGGTCTTGTTGTAGCATGTTAGAGTAGAAGTCCTTGACAATTGGAAGCACTAGGCCTCTAGGGTGAGCACAAAACTTAACCCAACCTCTCCTTGTTGCAGTAGTGAAGATCGTGTTAATAATCCTAGTTGGCTATTTAGGAAACTAAAAACCCTTTTCCTCCATAACTTTCCCAGGCTTGATAAATTCTTCATATTTTTCCTCAGCTTTGAAACTATAGAAACACTCAGGGTCTTTCAATCTCCCAGCACAAGCTTTTATTTTATGAGAAGGTAAGAGCATGAGAAAGAGATGTTAGGATACTGAGAGTTACAGACGAGAAGAGAGAAAGTGATAGTGAAATTGAAACAATAAAATTAAAACCCTAACTTATAGCAAACGAAAAATGGAGAGAGAGATAAGTAAAATGATAAGTTTGGAAAGTTTTGAATTTTAAAAAAAAAAATTAAATGGAAAGGAAGAGATATGTGTCATGAAAAAGCAGGGATTTCATTATTTTCATTTTCAAAAATATTGATCTATTGACATGCAACGGTAAAAATTCAGGACTGACGGCTCAACGGTAAAAATATTTGGTTGTTGAGTCAGTTAAATAAGTCATTTGCTTAACATCCAATCAGTTCCTGTGGCATAAATGATCAATATGTTGTTTGAGAAGCATCTTTTTTTTGCAATGCGGTAAGTGATACTACATCATTTCCTTTCTGCTACTTTGTCCAATTTTTTTTTTTTAAAGTTTTGCATTCAAAACTTCCTCTCTCAACTCCTACTTACTACAATTTAATGATAAGAAAATAAGAGAAAATATAGAAGTTAAATGCACATTTTGAAATAACAAAAAGGGCAAATTAAACAATATTAAAAACTAAATTTTGAGTTCTTTAAAAATTTAAAAATTTGAGTGCTTGATTTTAGGTCCTTCAGCCTGACCATGCCTGATTGCTTAAGTTGGATCCTTTAAGAACAGATCCTCCCATGGGTTGTTCACAACAGCTTCTATGTACTGCTTCACTCTATGCCCATTCACCTTGAATTTCTAACCTGTCTTTTCATCTTAAAGTTCAACAGCCCCATGAGGATAAACTTTGATAAGTTTAAAGGGTCCTAACCATTTAAACTTTAATAGCAAGTTGTAGAGCAAGACTTGGTGCCCTGGAATAAGCTCGCTCTGCTGGATTTGCTTGTCATGCCATAAAGTACGTGGCGTTGTTATACCAAAACAATGACGAAAAGATCGTCCTTTGGACCAGTAGTCCGCATGCTTGGGTTTCCAGCCGATATACTCAAGTGGAAAATAGAAAACTCTAAAACATTTTCATTTCAGGTTATATAACCCAAAACAGACGTTTCTTTAGTCTAAAACAGGGTATCAAACCAGATAAGAAATTATCAAAAGTTTTCTGATGCACAGGATCCTTGCTAGAGGCAAGTGCAGAGCATACTTCCTTTAGTTTCAAAATGAACAGATGTAAGTTTTCTTCTTATTTTTAAACCTTTTAGAGCTTCATTAACAGAGAGAAAAGAGAAGTTAGAAACTCATGATGAGGGAAGGTGAGGAATTTTATTAATATTGTGCTTTGTTTTTGAATGATTATAATCGACAAATAGGCACATGCTTTTGGAAAGTAAAGCACACCTTTTTAGAAAGTAAAGCACACCAACTAAGACTTTGACAAATGCAAGCATGACAAGGATAGGGCAGGGCTCCTATCACTTTACAAACGACATAATGAAAAATGATGCCAACGGGAAAAGCAAAGATAAACATGACAAGTATGACTCATGCTTTAATTATTACAAGCCAAATTTGAAAAAAGCAAAAGATGCCAAGATGCTGAATTACGAGATGAGATTCATGTAATCTTCATCGATTGCATCTTTATCTCTTAAAAGAGGACTTTGAGGACGATGGGAGTTTCGTGATGTTGATGATCCGGCTGTGGTGGCCAAGGCAAAATATCTTGCGCCAATCAAGAGGTGGTCATCGATCCGATGGATCAAGAACCGGCTTTAGTCATTGGATCATCTCGGAGGGAGTTTGTTGGAGGTTTTGAGGTGTTGGCTTAATGGCAAGAATGCTTCCCATGTGTCTTGTGCATCTTGGTATAGAAAATCAGTTCCGTTTTTCTTCCTCGATAATACCCGGATTTAGGCTTAAATTGTCAAGGAGCGGGATCATGATGATATCATGCCGCGACCGGGAGGTGAAATATCTTTGTGCTGAAAGTGGTTGGTTCACAAAGGAAATTATAGAGTTCCTTTTGAACTTTATCGCCTTCGTTCGAATGGATGGCGTGTAACCATTCAAAAACTCGGTCTCGAGTCCGTAAGGGTCGGACGTCAAGTGGTTCATGAATAATGAACGAAATGTGAACATTTTGGCTTCGATGCGGGCATACGCTCCAAATTACGAATTGTGACAATTGTTGAGTTTCATTCTCCACCATGGAATCGAGAAAACCATTCAAGGAGTGTCCAGGGAGGTCGATTTGGTCGATTGAACAAACGTTCTGCCGGGTCATATCGAACAATCGCTAGGCACCGACGCATCATAATTCGCCTTCAAATGTCTCCTGAGGGATCCAGGTTAATCCTATAAGTTAAACAAGTTTTCGGATGGAAAGTGAAAATGGAAATGAAAACCTAATACAACTTTCTTTGCAAACCTTGTAAAAAGACGCACAGAAAGTTTTCCTGGGAAAGGTTTTTTGGTATTGTGAGGAGTGAAGTGGCCATGAAGATGACAGAAAAACAAGGATTTATTTGCTTAAAGAAGTCCTGGAGAGCATATATAATAAAGGTCTCCTTTATATTTTTGAAAGAATCATATTTTGAAAACCGCCTTTTAAATTTCAAGCAACATCTTTTTCTGGAACATTTTTCCTTTGAAATTCGCGATGTTGGGAAAAGTCGAAGTTGTCCATTCCGACAAGAAAGTGGTATAAGATGATACTCAAACTAATACCATGCTTTCACAAATAAAATTTCGAACACACCGTGGTAATGGATTTGTTTAAAAGTGTCCACTAGCATAGGCAATAAAGTGTTCTTTGCCATCCGCTTTTTCAAGAGGACGGCCCCCATGATTCACTTGCATCACCGCATTATTCGCATCGCTTTGATGAGCTTTTTTTAAAGTAAATGGATTTTTCAAGATGAGGAATAAAATCGATATAATTGATAATACCAAGAACTCAATTTTGCTTTTTCGAAAGATTCTCGATCCGAAAGTACGAGCTGGGCAATAGACATCTTTGATAGTCATTCCAAGGAATTCAATGTTATTGGCACAGGCTTTTCACCGACAACACGATTCCACGAGATAATATCAAGGAATCGATTTAACAAATGGCTACGGTCATCTCACCGAAACAACAAAATATCGCCAATGTAAATCAATGCACTATGCGAATGGGTTGAAAAATTTGGACCATGGTTAAAATGGATATTTTAAGACCAAAGTGGTAAAATTGTCCATCGACAGGCATCGGAATGCAAAAGGCGCTTGATCAAATTAAAGATTCGAGCATTTTTAGATAATATGCTCATTTTTCGCAGCGGAATTTGTCATCTCAAAAACATGTTTAGAGGGTCGATATTCTACGACCAATCATTTTTGCTCTAACAACTTCGTAATGTTTTTCAACATAAAAGCTTGACAAGCCCATCGGTAATTAGTGTTCAATAAGTCCTCCAAAGAATCGAGAACATTCTTTCGCTAGACTAAGTCAAGGACTCATTCCGATGGGTGGCTTTGATTGACATCTTCATTCAACTCGAAAGGTAATTGAACAAAGAATCGTGGATTTTGCCATACGGGATCGACGGAAAGTTTATGAGACTCGGACAAAACTTAAAAACCTCAGGAAATGTCTTGAAAGGCTTGAGGTTCGCATAAACCATAAAAGCTTTTGGATATCGCGAACGGGTTTAAATACGGACTTAACTCCTGATTCCAAAGAGAATGATTCGGTGTTTTATCCGTGAACGACATCAAATCCAACAAGATATCCTTATTAAAGGCATTTTGAACCAATGACTTTTGTCCAGATAACACAATTTGGAAAGATTTAAATATCAATGAGTTTTCGGTAATCAAGGTGGGCGCCAAGAGTTTTCCATTGATCGCTGGAAATTTTCTTCGTATCGTTGTAAATTGAATTAAGTACGCTTTGGGTTTAACATACTCACTCAGATTGCACTAATGGCCTCGAAATTGGTCTGAATTCGGAGGGTAAGACGTGGAGTTTTGGCCAAGGATAGGATTGGTAGTGTCAAGAGACAATGGTTGTCAGGAAATCAAACTCATCATTTTCAAAATCATCGACGAAAGCTAACAATCGCTTCATCAAGAGTTCCTCTTGTCGCAAGAGAACTCAATTTCATCTGGGGAGAATAATCAAGAAATGCTCAAGAAGTCCGATTGCTTTGTCTTTTTATCGGGGCACCTTTTAGATAATGGCCTTTCTTCTATTGACTTTTTTACCTTTTTTGTTCTCCGTTAACTAGATCTTTCCCGAAAACCTCAGATGATTTTCGCCAGATTTGATCTGTGAAATGAATCGGATTTTCGAAGTTTTCTAAATGCTTCTTCCTTTTGCGCCGCAATCACAATCTTTCTTTTTCTTGCATTCGATCCGCAGTCAATGGCTTTTTGCAGATGCGCTCGAAAGGCTCTTTTATCTTTAACAATTTTCAAGAACTGCTTCGCTCACATAGTTTTCCAAGCATCCTTTACGATCCAAAGATCTTCCCAAGGAAATGTTGTTCATGAGATCGAGACTCGTAAGTCACTCGATGTCCTCAAGGTTGCAATTTTCGCTTAATGATGCCGTAGAAAGACATGTTTCGAGAATCGACTATCGAACCCATCGAGCTTATAAAATAGATTGACATTCGTTGTAAATGAAATCAAGATCTTGTAGTCGAGGAGCAAAGACTTCATATTGAGGTAGTCTCATCTGCAAAAAGATCACCGATTCTCCAATGAATCATGCTTATGAACGATGAAAGAGTGATACATTGTATTGCACAAATCAGAATTGTCTCCAGATTCCTAAAGATCAAACCAATCTGATTAAAGATCCCGAGAAACGGCAAAGTAAGTTCTCTAAGACGCGTAGTAGATTTGCTCTAACATTTGAGATCCGCCAAGCCCATTTCGATAATCTGCCTTCCATTTAGCAAGTAGGGATATCATCAAAAGTGAATCACGGACCATTCAAGGTTTATGATCATTTCAAGGGTGCCGAGCCGAGGTCGCTTCCGCAGATCTTCCTCAATATCCGAGGTATGTCAAAGAACGGGCCGGGCTTCTAAGATCGAGGGTTCTGTGTCATTATAAGGATTCTAGATGTCAAGATAGATTTTTCGTAATCACTAGATGATACGGAAGATTCGGTGGAAGATTCGCGTCGATTCAAATGAATCTACCGAAATGGCTAGATTTGAATCAGAAGTTGGGTCTATATCGGATGGGTCTGGATTATCTCAGGCACCTATATTGCTGTACGGTGATTTATCTTCGGTCCGAAATGGTTGAGGAGGAATCGGGGATGTAGAGGTTTCCGAGATGGACAAAGCGTCGAAAGAGTTGCTTTTCCTCTTCTGGCGAGACGGTTTAGACTAGATGGTTTTGCAGAGGATTATTTCTAAACAAGCGTACGGTCATGCCAAATAACTTGGATGGGTCTTGTTTTACGGGAGAAAGATAGTAAAAGGGATTAACGACCGGAGGGAGGTAACATGAGAAATAAATAATGTCCTTTTTGCCTTTCGACTAACTGCTCAAGTTCAGCTTTCAATTTTCTAACTTTTTCTTTCCGATCAAATTTCGGCCAAAAAGCATTCGACCAAGATGGTTCGTAATTCAATCCAAATGGAGAGATTCGATCAAGATTTTAGATTTCAGATCTGAAGTGATCAATCCATCTTAGATTCAAGATGATCAGCCCATAAACCCATGATTAACTCTTATATCAACCAAGGTTTCATTTTGAGCTTTGGCATTTTGTGTTTGCTACCGAGAACAACTTCAAAAGGTTCGAGGTCTTCTAAGGCTTCAGGAGTTATAAAGGAATAAAGGCATGACTTTTCGGATCGCATGGTTTCTAAAACAGGAAATTGAGGAATAATCCGTGAGTGATGAGAATATCATACAAGCCATAAATGCGCGAATGTCAATATCGATAGATGTCGGTTTTGGGTAATCCAAATGTAAGTTCTTTTTGGTGGGTAAATTAAATGCAAGCGAGGATTAACACGAAGTTTTAGTAATTTTTTCGGTTTTCTTCCCGCTTTTATCATCATCTTCGTCCCAATCATCCCAACAGGGACAACTGGGTCACAATTTCCTAATCCTAGGGAATCCCAAAGAAAGTGGCCATTAAGTTTGGCAAGATAGATATCCTTTAAATCAATCAGAATCGCTTTTTTCGAGTCTGAACAAATGCAGAACTATGCAGTATTGAACGAGAGCCATGGAGGCTCTTCCGGTGCGTCAGGAGGTCGAAATGTCATTCTGACAGCTTCTTCTTCAAACAATCTTTACGTTATCCGGATAGAGAAGAATCGCGAACTTCTCATAATTCAAATCCATTCCAAGGGCAATGAGTTTCACGATGTATGGGATCTGCCTTTGGAATTTATGTAATGGTTGGTATTTGATCCGAGTCTACTAACACCATGTAGGGCGCCGAACGGTGCTCAGTGTAGAAGATCGGCATGTTCTGCCTATAGACCAATCAGCGTAAGAGCAATTTTTGCAGTGTTTATTTGCTCGCACCTTGAATTTGCACTGACTCAGAAGCAGTTCTCAAGAGAAAGTTGAAATTGATAAAGCGAAAGACACTTCAAAGACGAAGAGTATAAGATCAATAACAACATCTTCGGTAATGTGCGAACCGAGTATCCAAAGATAAGAATTCGGCCGGATCGGTAATCCTTTCCTAGCTCACAAAGTTGTAGCTTCCTCTGCTCTACTACAACCGTCATATCCATGTTCAGTTGTTTAACTGCCCAATGTGCTTGATGCTCCAACTCTAATGGCAAATGGCAAACTTTGCCATAAATAATTTTGTATAGAGACATGCCAAGTAGGGTTTTGCAAGCTGTTCGGTAAGCCCATAAGAAGTCATTTAGTCTAATAGACCAATCCTTTCTATTGGGATTCACTACTTTCTCTAGAATCTTTTTTATCTCCTTGTTGGATACTTCTGCTGACCACTTGTTTATTGATTATAGGCTGTAGCAACTTTATGCTTGATTTCATACTTAGCCAATGTTACAGTAAACATCCTTGGTATCATTTGTTGGCAATACTGCAACTTCTACCTACTAGGGTACATAGTCCATAGCAACTAAAATGTATAAGTTCCCTATACATCAAAAAGTTCAACTTCTAAGATGTTGGCTTGTGGCATTTTATGCTTTTGAGAGATGTTTCCTATTCTTTGGCACCTATCACAACATTTAACAAACTCATAAGCATCTCTAAAATTAGAGGGCCAGTAATAACCTTATTGAAGAACTTTTGCTGCTATTTTGTGTCCTCTAAAGTGTCCACCATATACTGCAATAGGATAAGACTATAGAATGTTTGAAATTTCTTTATGACATATTCTAATTCACCTCTTTGGAAAAATGAACAATTCTTCATTCACCTTCCTTTTAAACTCAACGAAGACATAAATCCCACAAAAGCATCACACCCGAGTATGTCTCCTTCTGACCTCTTACTTGCTAAGCATGGAAAAATCTCTTATTCTACTGGTAGCTCAAATCAAATGGTAGAATCCACTCACTAAGTAATTAGCAAAACCTACCTACCATGGAAATCCAGATTGCTGCAACATTTGTGCATAGGAAAAGTTTTTGTTATGTCTTGCTTAGTCAAAGTGCTTGCATCTACTTCCGGCTTTGAAAGATGATCTGCTACTTGATTCTTAGTTCTTTTTATGTCCTTGATCTCAAGGTCAAACTCTTGTAGTAAAAGAATCCACCTAATCAAATACTTTATAGCTGAGTGATCCGTATAAACAGTCACTTTAGTGCGAACGAAATAAGCTCTAATTTTATCAAATGCAGAAACAACTGCCAAGAATCTTTTCTATAAGTTGTGGCATCGCCAGTGGGTCTTGCTGGGCATAATAAATGGAGTGAAAAATTTAGCCTTTTCCTCCAAGATCGCTTCAAAGATCACACATCAACTCAAAAGTTATACTAACTGCACTACAACAATCGATGTCAGAATAAAGGCTTTCTTCAACTCAACAAAGGCCTTCAAGCGATTCTCATTAAAATTAAAGGGATTGTCATCTTCCAGCAACATGCATAAAGGTTTGGATAATTTGAAAAAATCCTTAATAAACCTTCTATAGAACCCAGCATGTCCTAAGAAACTCCTTATGCCCTTGACTGAAGTAGGTGGTAGAAGTTTATCAATCAACTCTATTTTTGTCTTATCCACCTATATTCCCTTTCTAAAGACCCTATGGCCTAGGACTATCCCTCTTGTACCATGAAATGACACTTTTACCAATTCAATAAGTTTGTCTCTTCACATCTCTTAAGCACATTTTCTAGATTATGCAAACAGTCATCATATGATTGCCCAAAAACTAAAAAATCATCCATGAATACCTCAAGTGCTTGCTCAACCATATATGAAAAAATAGACATCATACACCTCTGTAAAGTTGCTGGAGCATTACACAGGCCAAATAGTATCCTTCTGAAGGAAAAGGTTCCATAGGGACAAGTGAATGTTGTCTTCTCCTAATCCTCTGGTGCTATAGTAATTTCATTGTAACCTAAGTATCCGTCCAAGAAATAGTGGTACTCTTTTCCAACAAGTTTGTCCAGCATCTGATCTATGAAAGGTAATGGAAAGTGATCCTTCCTTGTGGCTTTGTTTAACTTTCTTTAATCCATGCAGACTCTCCATTCAGTTACTGTTCTTGTAGGAATGAGCTCATTCTTTTTATTTGCTACAATTGTTACTCCACCTTTCTTTGGAACATATTATATTGGACTTACTCATGAGCTGTCTAATATTGGGTAAATGGTTCAAGCATCAAGCCACTTGATGATCTCTTTCTTTATAACTTCCATCATGAGGAGATTTAATCTTCTGTGTCACTCTACAGAGTTACTGTTCTATCGTGGTCAATCTAAAGCCCTTCTTATATTTCCCCAATATATCCACCAAGCTCTTTTCTTATTTTACATTCAAAGAAGATGAAATGATTACAGGAAGTCATTGTCACCAAGATAAACATACTTCAAATGTGAAGGTAAAAGTTTTAATTCCAAAATAGGAGGTGACTCAACAAAGGGAACAAAAGGTTTTACTTCCCTGTTTGAAAGATCAAGAGATTCAAAGTGCTTATCAGTTCTGAAGAGTTGCTTCTCTTCTAACCATGTTATGTCAGTTGTTTCAAGATCTTTATCTTCAAGTTCTTCAAATGTTAGAGCTTTGATTTCTTTATTGTTGCAGCAACTGTTTAATCTCTCTGTTGTAGTAAAATTAACCCTCATTATCAATGCTCCTTTTTACACATTAATTAGAGTCTTTCTTGTGGCTAAAAAGGGTCTGCCTAAAATTATTGGTGCTTCTTTATCTGCCTCAAAGTCCAGCACAATGAAATCCACTGGAAAAATAAATTTATCCAACTTTACCAATACATCTTCAATCTTGACTTCTGTATAGGCATAAGATCTATCAACAAGTTTTAAAATCATTGTTGTTGGTCTAACTTCTCTACCTCCCAATTGCTTAAACATTGATAGAGGCATGAGATTAATGCTAGCTCCCAAATCACAAAGTGCCTTGCCATTGTATTTAGTTCCTATAGAACATGGGATTGTAAAACTTCCTGGATCCTTCAACTTCTAAGGTATCTTGTTCTGAAGCATGTGACTCCATTCTTGTGTCAAAGCAACTGTTTCAAACTCTCCAAGCCTTCTTTTCCTTGCCAAAATATCCTTCAATAAATTTTAGACTTAATTTTAGTAAGTGTGATAATTGAATTTCATATTGACAAGTGAGAGTGAATTGGGTAATCTGCAGGTGAACCACGTGTCGTAAGCTTTTTGGGAGTATGATCCAAGCTTGTTAATAAAGGCCGCAGCAGCTTTAATTTACTGCTACAAGAAATTAAAAGTCGAGCCTTTCACCCACCGTGCTGGAGATAAATCGCGATGATGGATGCACGGATATGGATAGAAAATTGAGGAAACAAATCTCCGAAATTAAAGCTTTAATTTCATTGGCCGATAATTTTGGGGATATGCACATTTAATTCAAATATTTTTTTCCCTCAATTATCTCTAGTTACTATATTTATCTTCAAATTAAAGTCCATTATAAAAAGGAATCACTGTGCTTAGTGCTCTACGCCACTATTCCCCATCTCCTTCGCAAAGACAACTCTAAAACTTAAACTCTTTTTCTCTTTTTTATTCTCGTGAATGAGCTTCAATTTGTTACATCGCCAAAGAATGCCGAGATACAAGAAATGTACATACCGCCTCAAAGATCCGCCACTTAATCCAGAAGTTACCACACCAAGAAAAAATACGAAGAATTCATAGAGCTGCTGATTCTCAAGAAAAGTGGTTTCAATTTCCATTAACTCACGGAATTGTGCAAACCATTCATAATGCCAGAAAAATGAGACGGTTAGAAGCCAAACCACCCTCGAGATCCTCAGAGTCAAAAACTTTTACGTCAATTTTGTAAGCTGATCAAGACAACATTCGGTAAGAAATACACTTGTCCCATTGTACTCGTCATCAATGCTTTCTATAACTTACCTTGAAATTTCCCGAGTATGCTGTCATGGATAAGTCAATTCTAAAAAGTCGAACACCATTTTCAAAACTCTTACCATCGGGCGGGCATCACTAAGTTAACGAGGGCATGTTAATAGGATAGATTTGAAACCTATTGCTAAGGTGTGGGTGAAATTTCTTAAATCTAGGCTTATGCCCACCACTCACACTACCACAGTTTCGCAAGAAAGGTTGGTCTTATTATATGTCATAGTTCAAGGACTTCCTATAGATGTCGGTAGCATCATTGCACAAGAAATCCGAGACTGTGCAGTCAAAACTCACCGACTAGCATTTGTGTAGTTTCAGGTGTTCGTCTTGACGCCAGAGATAAACATGTAAAACGACGGTGCCTTTACTAAGATGTACTATCGAGAGAGTCATGGTGAGAGGCCGAACAACCATCGAACCACCGCTGTCACCGAGCAAAGACGAGCTATCGGTTTAGAACAAACTATCCGTACACTCAAAGAATAGTATAACTCAATGCGTAGGCTCAACAGAGGAAAATGGTCGATTCGAGCTATCTACAAGACCGGATAACCAACTACACCAATTTGCTCGTACATGAAACGACTCACCGAAACTTCCCGATGCATCGCCTCCAAAGCTCAATTTTGACACCAACACCACGCTCCAAGCCAAAGAAAGAAGGTTTACTACTTTAGATGAACCAAAGAGGAAATCGCCACTTTTCACAAGCACCAATGACTCAAGAGGCTAAACCATCTGACCCACCTGAGGACGAAGGATAAGTCCGAGATCGATAACACCGAGGCGTAAGACAACTTAGAAAAAGAAAGTGAGGAAACAACCATCCCAGCTCAATCCAAAACCAGAAAAAAACACATTATTCACGGTTACAGGAAGACCAAGAGGAACCTCTATTCCAATTTTATGAAGAGGGCGATGGTAAAGCTAAATTAAGAACCCTCCACAAGACGAGATGGAATAAGTCGATGCTGAACATCAGAAGCCTATGCCTACATCTGAGCAAGCCAATCAACTACATATTATCGCCATCATCAGGTCGGCAACATGATTGACCCCAAAGCCTCCACAAAGAACTCCTAGCCAAATATCCGCACACCAAGACAATCCAAGAAACGAAAAGGCAAGACGCCCATATCAAGCATAAAGAACCTCCACCACCTCCTCACCACCTTTCAAGAAAAAAAGACAAAGACATTGCCAGCCACCTACCCCAAAGCTTCCCCAAAGGATAAGCTGCGCAGTGCATCCAAGAAGCGTTGATGAGCAACATGTCATGTGCTGCAGTCCCCACCCCAAGGGAGTACTCTTTCTTTACTAGTTCATTTCAGTTAAAAAAAAAATTTATTGTTTGTCAATTCATGAATGACGATGCGAGACACAAAGATTCTCAAGTTCGGGGGTTGCCATTGCATGTGATTTATGTATTGTTTATGTCCGCAAGCTCATATCTTATTTGTGTACGAAAACCCAACGTAAGATAAATTGAGTGTTATTCAAGATTTACGAGAATGCCAAGAGAGATAGTTATGATAAGTGAAATTCGTCCCAACACTTAGACTTTGGTCAAGAATGAGAGGAGCAGAGCCAAAATAATGTAAAATATCTTAAGTTCAAGGGAGAAGTTGATTTATCGTGATTTTATGCAATAAACTCGCTTCCAATTCCTTAAGCTAATAACCATCCGAGTACACCTATACGTAGAATCGTAAAAGGAAAGCAATGTAGCAAGTGAAAAAAAAATCCTTTGTTTACGCAAAGAGTCGTCTGTTCATGAACCCCATGTTCAAATTTTCGAGTAAAAGATACCTTTAGATAAGATTATATCACGATATCAAAAGAACTCGATCCGGGTACATGGTTTCGAGTAATCGTGTCATCATTATGCCGATCGACATTCACACGAAAGATAAATGTTACAACGGGAGGTTGATTACCCCCGCTTATCAATGTTAAAACAATCACGCTAATATGTGAAATTTATGCTACCCTAAAAAAGTATATCATTGAAATTTCATTGATGTTAAAGCATATCCTAATTCAATCAAAAAGCACACACTCACTATGGATGTAAAGAAGCTTAAGTCTAGAACTGATTTACGGCATTTTGTATGATTAGATGGTGATCTCAAGGTGGAAGAACCTTGCAAATTTGATAAAAGAGCTTAAGTTGTTCGTTTGTCATGAATGTTAGTATGTTCATTACTTGAGGGCAAGTAATGGTTTAAGTTTGGGGGTGTGATAACTCTAGGAAATGAGAGTTATTACATCAATTCTAGACTTTAATCAAGGTCACTTAGAGAACAAAATAAGGTGTTTTTATTACATTTTGGGTACCTTTTGCATAAACATTCATTTTAGTTGAGTTTTAATAAGTTTTGATCAATCATGAATTGTAAAAACAGTTTTAAATTGTAGATTTTAAATGCGTGAGAGGATGTCGAGGCATTGTAAGAGCAAAGAGGAAGGAAGATGGCCACAAAAGTTAAGTAAAGCACAATCGAATAAATAGCAAAATGTTGTAGAATCCGCAAGTATTCCGGGAGCAATGCGAGAGAACTTAGCACAAGTCAAATAAAATCGCGATCTCGCATGTTTCCTAATTCAAACATATGCACGCCACGGGCTTTGGTTTTAACCTAATTTGCAATATAAAAAGGAGGCGGCACCACATAGAAAGGCAAGGAATTATCATCGAAATAATTACAAAGGCAAGAAGGAGATCAAGATTGAGAGAGCTATTCTAAAACAAAGAGAGGGCCTTGCAGTAATTATTTACCTTTCATCGTGCTCAACTTATATTTTCTCTTCTTCCTGAATTGCTGGATGTATTCATGCTCAATATATTTGTGTTTATTTTCCTCATCCGATTAAACTAAATTGATGACAAATAATCCAACGGTTCTCGACCGTTTTTTATTTTGTTATGGTAATGTCAGAAGCATTATACTTAGTAGTTTTTATAATACAACCTTATTTCAAAGTTGACCACCCATTTAATAGTTTCATAAGATAAGAAAGACAAGCGGCATGTCAGAGCATTATTAGTATTACTTGCTCTTAAGTCAAGTTTCCCGATTAGTTATCTAATCCTATAAGGGCAATACTGTAAGTTAAGATTTGTGACACTACATAGTGTGTTCACCTTGTGGGCAGAGATTAAAGCGTTATAAGGCCATACCATAAATATATGAGCAACTCATCATATAGAGATTTAAAGCGTATAATATTTCCAACACGCGATAGCAATGGATGTAGATTTATTCACCATCACATAACACTTATTGCAACAACTGCTAATTTGTAAACAACAACAATTCCATTGTGAGAGTTTGATCATTCAACTACTATATTCTCAATCAATCTTATACATTTAACTTTAGTTTATTTCATTACAAGATTGTTTTATTTTCATCCTCACAATTATTAGCTATAATAATTATTCGACAATTGCTTCGTTTCTTTGATCGATGTGCACTATCGCGATTGGCATTTCGAGAACATCAATCCTGTGGAGACGATCTCAATACTCATCATTTTATTACTTGATACTTGCACATCGGCATTGATACATCTCAACAGAAAGTTAGATACAACAATTCCTGGATTGTTAATTATGTTGGATTTTATCCTAAAAGCAGCGAATTCACACCACCACCGTCACGATGTTAAAAAACAGTGCCTCACGGGCTCAAGCCAAATGTAAGTCGCTGTTACAAGGTGATAGACAATCACCTCCATCTCAATTCTGACAACGATCCTCCGATGCCGATGATTATCGAGTGCCATTCTCCTCAAGATATCAACGGCGTATTTCGCACATGCAAGTTTGGACAATTCAAAGACTCGAAGAACTACCATGATCTACAAAGAGATTTTAAGTACTAATTAAAAAATTCAATTCCATCTCATCACCACAAATTCCTTATCAACATGGATAATTCTTCTTTCCCTGCATCTTGACTTCAAGAACAAATTGCTCCCCGACAAAGCAATTACTCACCTCAAACCCCATAAGATGACTTCACTGTTCAACACATAAAAGGCAACCAAAACCTCATTCCAGATTTCCTCACACGTCCAGCTATAAATAAACCATCACTCATTTCCTCAATCCAAACCATCCCTGTCATAGCTATGAATCGCCAACTTCCTTTCAAAGCTCTCACCTAGAGAAACTTTCCCATGAACATTTCTTTCCAATCGGCTTACTACAAATTTTGCAAAGAAATTTCTTTTGTGTTCTTCTTCAATGTTCAAACCAAAACCCGACCGCTTTTCCTAATCTTCGTATTGGAACACCTGCTTTCACAGCTCATCACTTCTCCGCCCATCTCCGAAGATGAGTATATGTGGTGTCTCACCACCTGTATGCCATAAAAGCTAGTTTTTCCCATCGCATCACCCCGACCACTTGACCAATTCGAGTTCTCACCAGATCTACTACGGACTCTTCAATGGTATTCCCACTCACTGTGGCGCAAAGCAACTCCAACATTTTTCATGGATTAGAAAATGCCGTAATGTTAACATGGACTACTTTCATCACACATGCCTTATTTCCAAAGATCCAAACACGGACTACTTGTGACATGGCATATGAATGAGAACTTACCTCATCCTTATAATCCTCATCCACGATACATCTGCTTCTCCGCTCTTCAAAGCCTATCTCATTAACTTAACAATGTTGTTCCACCACCATAAACATTCACCACACTTATCGACCATCACACACCCTCATTATTCCCAAACACATGACTGGTTCAAGTTCAAGTCCTCGTGAACTCACATAACAACGTCCCCGATTACACCAATGTCTTATTCCAAGACGCCAGACCTACCAAGACTTTCATTTTCTCCATACCGAAAATCCTTTATTATATCATTACCACTCAAATTTCTCTCCTCACGATCTACATCTCAAAATTTCCACGATCAAGTCAATTAAGACAAATACCAACAAGCAGAGGGTATACCTCACCAACGACAAACTGGCAGACAAACGAAAATAATGAAAAGACACAAGAGACGTACACCATCTCGTTATCCATCCACCCATGATAACGATTTTACGAACAAGCTTTGATACAACCAGGAAAACGGGTTTTTTTGGTTCGAATATCAAGAAGAACTCAGAAGAAATTTCTTTCAGAAAAACTCGCACCGGTGTTCGATCGGAAAGAAATGTTCACGGAAAGTTTCTCTAAAGTGAGAGCTTGTTAAGTCATTCATACCACGATGGACGGTTCGATCGAGGAAACGGGTTTATTTATACCGGACGCGAGGAAATCGAACGAGGTTTCGCTGCCTTTTGTTGAATAAGTCATACTTAGCAAACCAGTGTGTTTGAGGGTCGAAATTGCTTGTCGTGAGCAATTTGTTCTCGTCAAAGACGCGGAAAAGAAGAATTATCCATGTTGATAAGGAATTTGGTATTTGGAATTCAAATTTTAATTCCGCATCAACGCCAAAATCTCTTTCAGAGATCATACGGTAGTTCTTTCGTAGTCTTCAATTGTCCGCTTGCACGTAAAAACGACGCACGCATTGATATCTTCAAATGAGAACGGCACTCCAATAATCATCACCGCATCACCGGAGGATGCGCTTGTCCACTGGTGGAATTGGAGGAGGTGATTGTTATCACCTCGAAATGCCGCTTGATGCCTTCTGTTGAGCAGGGCCCCCACGGCACCGCTGAGCACGCTGCGGATACCGGTCGGTGTGGAATTGCAACTTTCGCGATAAAAATCACGGACATAATTAACGCATCCCGGGAATTGTCAGATTCCGCTTCGCCGAGATGCGGTCCGAAACTTTAATAATTCGATTAATATGTGGACCAAATACATCGCCGTTTTTAATCACCATGCCAAGAAAGTCAATCGATTCCTTTCCTACGCCGCTTTTTCGAAAGCACGATGCCACGCTACAATGCGAAAGAACCAAAAGGAGCTTCCGGCTCTCACGTAAGAAAAACAAAATATCATCAACGCAATGCATTGGACTAAAGATTTTTGACATGGCTTGAATAAAGGAGTGAGCGATTTTAAGCACTAAAAGGCATAATACTATCGATAATGGGCATCAGTGATGGGCTGTGGATCGCTAACCGTGAAATACTGTTGCCAAAACCAAATTTTCAAATCGAACTTAGAAGATACGAGCCCTTTGAAGATGGACAAACAGTGGTCTGGATTTTGGGAAACTTATCATCTTTAAGAAAAGCACTGGGTAATCAATAATTAATCTTTTTTTCCACGTAACTAATTCAGATCGCTTTTTCAACATAAAAGGCTCGACAAGCCCAATCTAAATCAAGAGACTCAATAAGACCTTGTCGAGTAATCGAGAACATTCTCAAAGCGAGGTCCCAAGGAGACATACTTGCATGCTTGGGGTTTATGCTTCATCGAAGTTCATGGAAGCGGAATGAAGAATTGTTCATTTTTCCAAAGAGCGGCGGAACTGAATGGTTTTTTCATGTAACTCAAGAACTTTTAGAGCATATCGTATGGTACGGTGCATACGAAGTATCTCAGATGGTAAGAATATTTGTTCAGAGTAACCTCCTAATCCAGCGAGGAAGAGGTTTTTAACCAAATGAAGAATGTCAAAACCTATGAGTAAATCTTTTATCCTGAAGTTTTGAGGTTACAATCTTTTTCCAAATTATAATTCGGAAAGAATTAAATACCAACGTTTCGGTAATCAAAGTTTTTGAAAAGCTTCACCATTAACTCCAAAAGTTCGAATGTTCCTAACATGAGGAAGAATGTATGATCAATCATACCGTGTCTCGCATCAGCATTAAACCCGATAATGTGAATGTTTACGGTATTTGTAAGGAACGGATGACATCTTTAGGTAGAAGCGTCTAGAATTGGTGGAAACATTGCTTGATAGTAGAGATGACGAAATATCATTAATCGTGATTCTGCTATAAGCGAAAGCGGCTATCTTCGAATGACTATTCTGGTAAAATTTTCGATTCGACATCCTCATTCTCAAATAATGTAGAAGAATGGAAGACATTTGGATAAGACATTTATTGGGACAATTTCAGTAAAGTGACCGCTTTCATGCATTTAAACAACGGTTGGATTTTTTCTAGATCGAAACATCTTTCTTTTCAAATACCGAAAAGGTTTTTGAGAGGACTTTAAAGTGTTTTAAAAGCCGCTTTCGCTGGACAAACATATTTCTTTTCATCCTTACATTGATTTCGAGTGTAAGGTTTTTACAAGCTTTTGAGAAAAGGTTTCTGTCTTCCATGTAGATCTTAAGCAATGCTTTTGTTCACAGATTTTATCAAGAGATAGATGGCCATTCGAAAATTTTTTCCTGTAGAGATATCAATGCCTATGCAGATTACAGTTTTCTTTCAAGATCGTGTTATAACCGTACAAGAGAGGCTACGAAGACATGTTTAAGAGATGGTCATCGAACCCATTTAGCTTGTAGAATAAAATACCTATTCTTTTCAGAATGAGCATCCGTAAGGTGTCTTTTCGGAGAACAACATTTCATCCGATGGTATTTTTTTCCTCGCCTTCAAGCGCTTTTTCAATCGGGCTTAATCGCTCATGAATAAGATTGAGTGTTGTACCAATCAAGATTCCATGAATCGAGCTCGCTCCAGATTCTCCTAAGCTTTCTAGCCAATCTCAAAAGTTAACCCGTGAATGAATTCACGAAGAACACTGAGGTTGCACAGATTAGGCTCGGTACTTTGAGATCAATCCAAGCAAGAAATTTCAAGTTCTTCAGGATTTGAGAATGTCATCAAACGTAAACCGAGATGCTAAAGATGGTTTTTGCTGAGTGTTCATGAACCGGCACCGGGTCTGTGGAGAAGCTTGTCGGCGATTGTCATCAATAATAAAAGCGCTGGGCAAGTAGTAGGCACTCGATCTGCAGCTTCAGTGGCCATTAATATGCTCCAGAATGTCAGATATTCATCGTGAGTCAATGAACGCTTTTTAATGAAGTCAGTCGGCGAGAAGCGGTCGAAAGGATTTGCTTTGTGCTCGTAAGAGTCGAGGAATCAAGATCGGGTCCGACAAGATGATAGTGATATCGTCCATCGGGCTTTTTATCTTTTTAAGAGGCTCTTAATGTCTCGCGTGATTCTTCCGGAGGAATTGTAGAGGCGAGGACGGTAAAGTGGCCTTTGGACGCGGTTCGAGATTTTGACTTTTAGATCGTGATTTTTCAAAGCGGCATGGTCGAGAGAGTTGGTCAAGCGAGAAACCAAAGAATGATTATAAAATGGTGTCAGGTGCTCTGGACGCGTAAAGTGCAGCAAGTTTCAAAGAACTATACGGTGTAGCCGTTGTCGAGTAAAAGTGGAAGGTCGAGTCTTTCAACGCCAATTTTGACAATCCGCTTTGAGTTTTCCGATCTCGCTTTTGAACTCTGACCTAAACGTGGATCATTCGCTTGGAGATCAACAGTTCGGAGATCCGATTCGAGATGTATATACATCCGATCAAGACGACGGCCGATCAATCAACTTTGGTCCTCACCGAGACGCTCGCAACACGATCGCTTGTTTGCCGCTTAAAACAATATTCTTGCTCTCGTTGCCCAGAGGTCAGAATCGAGATCGAACAAAAGCGTTCGATGTAACTCGTCATTGGTTCGTCTGCTTTTCAAGCGAGGAAAAGATTCTCAGGAGTGGCTTGAAAACATAAGGCAAGATCTCGACGACAGAGGTTTGGATCTCATGAGGACGCGAGGAAAAGGCTTAGTAAGACGGGATATAAGATTTTTCTTCTTCTTTTCTTTTCTCCGCATAACTTCCAATTCTTCAATATCCGATTATCCGTGCAAAGGGACAATCTGGATTGCCCATTGATTTTATCCGGATATATCGGATACCCTCTTCGAAAAACCACGAATAGAAGTTTTTCTTGACCAAATTGAACTGCCGGATCATCGCAGATAGAAAGTGGACCGCCTAAAATAAAGCTGTCGTCGAGTTCGAAAAGATAGCTTGACCATCCGTCGTCGTCCAATCAGGGTTCGGGTTCAGATTGTTCGACTTTCGCGAAAGTGCTCATAAGGGCTGGTTAAATATTCAAGAGGTAGCGAACAGCAATTCTTGCTTTCGGATTTGTCGGATTTGAACGATGGTCGAATTGTGTCCGTGTCGCCTAATATCATCAAGGCATCAAGGTAGGTATGGGAAGATCTAGTGCATGATTTTGTAATCGATACACTATTTGATGAGGTCGTAATCTGATGCTGGTGGTTTTCTCGCCCTCGAGTCAACTGACCCAAGAGTCAGTAAGACAGGTCTCTCAAAGAGAGTCAAATTCGTAAAGGTTAATAAGACACGCCAAAGCATTTGAGAGTTGTCGAATCTGTCGATAATAATGGCGGTACTTGAACTTCCGGTGTCTGTGAGAGCAATTCTACCGCGATGTAAGCCCTTTCACCATGGGAGAGCGAGACTAATCGACACCCCCAAGACGGAAAAGGTACTCCTTCGCTCGCTTCCAGCCATGCATTTAGATCCGAGGTATTTCCATAGTGACATATTGTTCACTCAGAGGGTTTCAGCTACAATCGATCTACCTGATGACGGATTTATTCTTTGGACGGTCTTTAATGAGATCGAGTTCTGATACTTCTAGTGTTAAGTTTTCGTTCAGAGATCAGAAGGACTCATGACAAAACCTGGACTCATCGATTCGAGCATTCCTGAATATAGAATATTCGACGATTCTCAATTTTGGAGGCTATGTTGTAGAACATGATTTCAAGAGATAAGAAGAGAAATACGGTACGGGCATTAATGTAGAAAGTCAAGATGTGTTTGCTTCCATTACCGAGGAATCTTCGGCGAGATCAAATAAGATTATTCAAATTCTAAAAATCGCTTTCGAGGATAAAATGCGACCTTTCACGCATTGCGATCCAGCTTGCGCATGCAGAGTATACCACTTTAATTTATACTACAATAGATTCATCTCGCATCAAGTGAAACCGTGTCAAAGCATGAAAGCAAGAATCGTAATCCTTTTCTCCCACGGCGGTAAGATTAATCCATAAAGAGGTACATGGCCATATACCGTGTAACTACAATGAAATCATTGACTAGTCCAAGCAAGTTCTAAGTTTCAAATGATATACCTCTCAGAATCAAAAACCTTTAAAATATTTTTCTTAAAGTTATACAACCCAAAATGACTTTCTTCTAAAAATAGCACCAAACCGATAAGAAACGATCGAAAGTCATGTGATCCTTATAAAAGGCAAGTAGATATACTTCCTTAAGTTTTCAAATGAACAAATTTAATCCTTTATTCTTTTCTTTCTTAACTCATTCATAAGAGAAATGAGAGTTTAAATTCAGCCAAGAAAACACACGAAGCTTTTATTTCGAAAACTTCTATATCTTACAAGGAGTGAGAACCTTTTATATAGAGAATTAGATATGATACTTCTATCTTTATAAAAGCAAAAGATACATCATGACACAACTTTAATTATTATAAAGACAAAAGACGCTTTAATAATTAAAGATTTACTTTCGATAAAAAAAGCAAAAGCTTTTAAAGTAAAAGAAACCGCAGATAATTATATAAAGACAAAGCATAAAGCAAAACATAATTATTACAACAAGACAAACTACTTTATGGGGAGCAGAGATTCACGAGGTCGCCTTCAGAGGAGTCATTCTATTTGGGTCCAGATCACCAGAGAGATGCCGTAAGAAAAGTTTCGAGAGCTGACGCTATGAGGGACCACTACATGGTGGATAGGCAATTATACTTCGGAGCACACTTGAGTATACTTGTGGAAGTTTGGGCTGGTCAACTTCTGGATGGTCGAGCTGGTCGTCAAGATCGGGGTCAGGGTCCCGGTTCAGAGGGCCAAGTTCATCCATCGGCTTGGGGAACCCAAGCGGGTTGGCTCAGAGAAGGTCTTCCACTGGGTTCTCGAGTCCCAAAGGAAGTCGCCAGAGTCTCTGGCCGTTTCTTTTAACGAGCATAATGACTTAGCTTTAGAGATGGCAATTGGGACTCATGAGGAGGTCATGTTGACCCAAGGAGTGAGATATCTTTAAGTTATGGGTCAGGTTTCATTGGCAAAGGTAGTTGTGCAGGACGTCGTGTATGTCATTTTCCAAAAGAGTTTTCAGGTTCTGACGCTGAAAGTACGGCCCGTGAATAATAAAGACCGAAACCGTGCATAATGCATCAAGGTTGTAAATTTCTCGACAAATACAGCTTTTCTCCACCATGACGAGAACCATATCAAAGAATGTCCAAAAGAGGGCATTGTCCTGATTAAGCGAGACGCCCAAAGAGAGAAATGGAAGGATTACTTGGTCATAAGGATCATTGACACCGATGTACCATAACACATCTTCAAAGGTGTCTCAGACGGATCGGGTTAAACTGTAAGGAATGATTTTCTTGGAACGCGAAAAAAGGAAAAGTGGTCTCGCGACAAGGTAGAAGCCATTTAAAAAGCAAGAGAGCTTTTTCAAAATTTCACGGCAAAAACAAGAGAAGTTTTCGGAAAAGTTTTCGGTAGCTTCCTGGGCAATGGCATGAGATAATCGAAACGGTAGTGGAAAACAAAGCAGAGGGTTTCGTTCGAAAGTCCGAGAGATATCGTGACGAGTTCGAGATCCCTTTATACTGGATCGAAAAGTCATATTTAAAACCAATCTTTAACCCGAGTAACATTTTTTTCTAGAACGCTTTTACCTTAAATGAAATATATCGAATACCGAAAGTCCATTCGGATGAGAAAACGGTGTCCAATCAAATGATACTCAAACTTTTTGATGCCATTTTTACCGCTAAGATTTCTTCGAACACGCTACGGTAAGGCTTCGCAGGTCGAAATGTCCACTAGCGTAACAAAGTGTTCCTTGTCATCGAAGTTCTTCGAGGAGGATTGCACCCCACGACCATCACTATTCCCTGAGGATGCTTCCATCAAGAATCAACTTAGCGAGGCTGGATTTTCATACATCTACTTTGTGGTATGACAGAATGCGTTAAGATTCCACTCCTGGGGCTTCTTTTCAATAAAGCAAAGATGAGAGAATGATCCACGTGGGATGAAATCACGACGAATTGATAATGCCGGTAAACGCTGAATTTGCCATTCGAAAGTCGTTGATCCTGAAAGCAAGCAATTTGGCAATGTGTTTTCCTACGAGTAAAGGTCCATCTTTACGATCATACCGAATTCAATATTATCTCAGAAGAACGGTGCTTTTCGATAACACGATTCCATGACTTTGAGAATATCATGAATCGTTAATAACGTTCATCATGCGAGCCTAAAAAGCAAGATATCATCAATGAAATCAACGCACGATGCAAAACGGGTCAAGATTCAACCATGGATTTTTGAAAACTACGCGCTGAGACCAAAGGGTAGACGTCCATCGAAAATGGCATTGGGAATACAAAAGCGGTTTTGTAACGCCAGAGTTCAATGCCTAGCCAAAAAACCCGATTTTAAATCAAATTTCGAAAAGATCCGGCATTTTCGGAAAAGTGAATATTTCATTTACGCGGAATTATCTTGAAAAACATGTTTAATTACCAGAATAGGCATTTCTTTCCTTGACAATTTCGTAACGCTTTTCAACATAAAGGCTTCAAAAGCTCCATCGGTAACTTCATACCAATTAAACCTCGCCAACAATCGCGAACATTCTCACGGGCCAGAGTGTCGTAAGACTCATTCCCTATGGCAAATTTTAAGTTAATGCTTTATTTAGTTCGAAAGGTAACTTAACGAAGAAAGACTTATTTTTCCACAAGGATTTTAATGGAATCTGAACGATTCCTGGATGTAAACTCAAATTTCGCTGAAATATCCCCAAGACTTGGGAGTTTCGCATAAATCAGAAGCTTCGTAATTCCGGAACGGTTCATGGGATTGACGCGATTCCAATGGAAATGATTCGGGTGTTTCGATTAAAGGCGATGTCAAATCCTAACAAGATATCCTTATTGTGAAGTTGTCAACCAATAACCTTCCAAACGACTCGAAGATTGAATGCCAACGGGTTTCTTGGTAATCAAAGAGTGCGCAAGAGTTTGCCATCGATGCCTTTTAAATGTTCTTCAAACCGGGTCCAATATTCGCAACGTTTAATACGCCACGCACCAAAGATTCATAAGACCAATCACGAACGAGCCTTTGAATTTTCGGTGGCAAGATCCTGAGTTCACGGATGGGATAGAACCGTGTCATGGAGAGTAACTTTATGGAAAATTACTCGACCGTCACCAAAGTTAGGGAATTTCGTAGCGTGAACACGCTTTCATCATCGGGTTCATCTTGTTCGTAGAAATAATTCCAGCTCATCTTTGCAGTAGAGAATAGTAGTCAAGATGCTCAACTAACCGGATGGATTTTTCTTTCACGGGACAATCTTGCATAGGTTTTTTCTCGCAGACATAAAACATCCGCTTGATTGCTTTCGCTCAATTCTCCTGGGAGGAAGATTTCTTCAAGAACCTAGGGCTTTCTTGATCTCATGGTTCGATGAAAATTCAAGTTTTGAATTTTCAAATGCCATTTTTTTTTAACCGCAATCACAATCCTTTTCGTGGGCATTTGATTCAAATAAGGCTTTGCAAGCACTTCGAAAGCGTTCTTTGTCTTTCAACAGCTTGAAAAACTGCTACTCGCAGTTTGGTCAAGACAAGTTTTGGCAAGAAGATTTTCGCCAGAGATGTTTCAGGAAAGATCGACGCCGCGAGTTGTCTCCTGATGTTTGCCGGAGTTCTGTCGTGGAAAGACAGTGCTTAACGTTGTTCATCAATCCATTGCTTATGTAATGCAGGACATTCGCTTATAATGGAAATCAAGATCCTTAAGATCAAGTGAAGATTTCACGTTGAGATAGCTTCTCGCCCTGTTTAAAGACCGCAGTATGGGTCGCCAAGGAATTGATCACGAAGCGCAAGAGCACTTGAAACTTCCTGGCGTCAACAACCGTAATCACAGATATTAACTAATCAAACCAATTCTTAGAGCACCCAGAAACGAAAGAAGAAATTCTAAGGACTTATCGAGCGTCTCGTTTCAAGATTCCTGAGGTCAATCCAGTGTATATTTCATCGAGCCGCCACGCCCATTTACGACTAAGATCATCAAATGTGAACCATGGGCCGTTGACGATTTGCTGTATGGATCGGTCTCTGGCGGAGGAGGTTGATTGCGGCGTAAGATTCGCATATCTTCTTCAACTTCGTAGGGAATATCAACATACGCGCGATGGCAGGTTTGGCCTCGGTAGGTCGATCAGTCGAGCCATCGATTTTGGTAATATCGATGACTTTTCGTAGTCACCTGCTGATGTCAAGACATGTATCGCTTTGTAGGCTATCCAAAATGCCTGATTCAAGTTCGATCGTCTAGTAGGATTTAACGGGTGATCAAAGTGGTGAGCAAACCGTTCATAGTGTTCTTTATCCTTCGATCGGGCAGGGACCCAGAACGGAGCTGGTGATGTCGGTAGAACTGTGAGACGGTCATGTGGACGGTCGTAGGAAGGACGTAAGAGGGGCGTAGGTCATGGCCCAGGCTCGCTTTGCTTAAAAAAGCGATTGTTCGAAAAGAGTACGTCATACCAAATAACTTGAAGGGTCATACTGCTATCAGAGAAAGATAAAAGGCAAAAGGACGATAAGTCGACCTATGTATGGCATGACGCAAAAAGCGGTAGTCTCGCTTTTCAGATTCAATCTGAGCAAGTTCAATTTTTTTACCGATTTCTTTTTCCTTTCGTCACCGACCATCAGATTCGTGGCAAGCATGGCTCGAACTTTCAATCAAGTTGACTAATTCGGAGCGAAGATTTTTACGATCTCAGTGATCCGGCAAAGGATAATCAACCTCTTTGTTTCAACTGCAAGAACCGATGTTCTCAACTTTTGAATCGGTATGCAACAAGGTATCATTTTGCGGCCCCGCATTTTGAAGTTTGCCAATCCGAGGACCGATTCAAAAGGTTTGTGGGCCAAAGCAAGAGATAAAGCGGTTCGACACAACATTTTGTTGAGAATCCGCGTGGGTTCCAGCGAGGAACCAAGAAGAGAATTCCAAGAGGTAGAGGAAAACATCATACAAGCCATGGTCGACGACAGTTGGGTTTAGATGACGGATCTCGATTGCAATGTTCGGCAATCCATTCGAGTTCTTTTGTATAATAAATTCGTGGCGATCCGACGCCAGTTTGTCACAAAGGATACATGATGCGAGGTTTTTCTTCGGGTTTTTTTCCTCAGGTTGCATAATCATCGCCTTCTTCCCAATCATCCCAAATAGGGACAATTGGTCACACATGCCGTAACCGTGGGACATCCCATGTGAAATGGCCATTGTCACGATAAATGGTAACCTTCTAATTAAACCTCAGAATGGGCAGATCTTCCCGAGTCCGTCAATACCGTTATCATCATTGAAGAATAAGTAAAGGAGAGTTTCGTGAGGCTCTCGGAGCACGGAGTGGTTTAAAGTCATTCGAACTGCTCCATCTTGTCGCTTTTCAAACATACTTTCACCAGACATATCGCGGAACTGCTCATACGGAGATCTATTCAAGCATAAGCTTTTATGAGTCACGACGGGAATTTGTCTCGATCTCGGATAATTGCCTCGATCCGGCCTCGATTCTCGCTAATACCAAGGTGTCAAAGTGGTGTTCGAGTGGTAGATCTAAGGCGTGATTTCAGAGACCAATGTAAAGTTTTTCAAGAAATTTTCAAGACCTTGAATTTGAACCTCGACTTTCGCTACCTGGGCAAATTTGCCTTGAGAGAAAGGTTGAAATTGGATGTAGCGAGTAAAACACTTCCTCGCATGGAAGCAGATAACAAAGATTCGGTACTGCTTAAACCGTATCAAGCATAGCAAGTCGAAAGAATCGGTAATCCTTTTCTCCCACGGTAAGGATTAATGATGCCTCCAAGACAGATGGGTAAACCTTCGCTTCTGTGGAAATCAATTTCATGGTATTTCAAGAGTAACATATCGCTCAAAGTGGTCGTTGAGGAACATCGATCCAAAGCGTAGAAGACCGGATATATTCTTGTGTGAGGCTCAAGGTGGATATGAGAGTACGAGACCTGGGTAAAAGAACTGGGGAGAGTTGGAAAGAGAGATTCACCGATTCATGGATTCGTGGATGAGTATTCTACAAGATTTTCAATTTTGTCATGGGAAGCATGATTTTGGCAAGGAAAGAGTAAGAAAGAGTAACAGAGGGAAGGAGTCAAGAGGAAGTAGGTTATGAATGAGAAATTCTCTCTCATACCAAGTCTATAGATCGAGCAAGAAAAGACTTAAATCATACCATTTTGAAGAATCGACAAGAGTTTAGAAAACAAGTTTCATGACGAGTATGGCTCGATACTGGGCCAAAGCTAACTCAAATTTCCAAAAGAGCTCTCAAAGGGTGAGGACTGCCCAACACTTATAAGCTAGCACACAGCCAGCACAATAGATTCACAAGAAGCATGTTGGCAAAAACTCCATGATTGTGGATCCGCTTATTAAGAGAGTGCCACCCAAAATGTTTCATGAGTACACTGCTCATATGAGTATTGTATCATTAAAGCATATTCAGTTTTAGTGGGAGTTTATGATTTTAAATGCTCTTATGATATAGATATTTTTCAGTCATTTCAGCTTATGGATATTTAAGGTTAATTTCTGCCAAAATAAAGTTTTGATTTATTCATACTCTGATTTTTGCATAGTTTGATTTTACTAAGGTTTAAAGTAGACCAATTGAAAATACGCATGTTAAGTTCAGATTGCATGAAATTTCTATGTTATAGATCCACATCATGATCAATGTCATTTAGTTATATCGGCATACATAGTGACCATTCATGGGTTGCAATAGCTGTAACAAAGGCCACTTTGATCCTACACTAGTATGATTGATGGACCAGATTGGTTATAGATACATTTCGGTAATGATAGTAAGGTTGAGTTCATACATTTATTTTTGCAAAGCATAATTATAAGCTTACACATATAGCCAAGTGGGAGAATGTTAGACCTTTAATCCAATGTTGAGCTTATATGTGAATAATTATGTGTTGTGAACTGTCATATAAAGTTAAGCCCAATTAAAAGTGTCTACTAAGGTTTTCGGTAATTTGGGTTTTAATGTATCTAATAGGATTTGGGCCTTTGATGTTTAAAGACTTAAGGGTAATTCTTATTTCTATGATGGGTTATCTATATAAGGAAATAACAATACCTAATGATAATAGGAAAAAGTTATCTATATAAGTGGTTATGGTCCACAGGTCATATGTATCATTCTATTCTCTACCAACATCCCATCATTAAAGGGTGTGCAAAGAGATGTTTAAAGAAATTCTCTAGGAGAATTTGTTGATCTGGAAGACAAAACATATGACCTAGAGAATAATTAAGTATAATGGATTCAAGAACGCTTCTGTATATTTAATAATTGATTTTTCGTGATACAACATAAATGTTCTTGAATTATAGGTGATGGCTTTCACCAAAGGATTTATTGCTCCAACAAAAGGTGTTTCATGGAATTTATGGGAAAGATATAAATCTTGCTGGAATACCAAGGAAATAGAGAAGGTTTTTAATGAAAGAATCTGGGTGGGACTGAGTTGGCCAAAAATTACCATTGAATGTACTAGCCATAATTCAGTGACGTTCGATAGAGGGTGAGGGATTAGTTGTATTAGAGTCAACCTGGCCAACAATGAAAGTATTAGGCACTATTCAATTTTGTTTTAAATCAAACACGAAAAAAATGACATGGAGTTATAGAATGTGGGAGTTAAATGTACTTCCATGTGCTTATGCTTGCAAGTGCATCCAACACAACAATCATAACATATGGATTGAGAATGAAGCTAATCGATAAAAGATCATGGGATGGAAAAATTGGACAAATTTTATAGCCTCCAACTCAAACATTTAGGTATTCTTACGATCCATGTAAAATAGTAGTTTAGTGCCAATTTAAACATTCAAAGATAAAATCTTTGTTTCTATTATAAAATATGCTTCTTTCATAATCTAAGGAGGGAAGTAATATGAAATAATATCTTTTTATTTATATTATTTGCAGCTATATATTTTATCTTCTCTTATGGTATGATAATAGTTTGATTTTTGTTTGTTTTTTTTCGTTTGGGTTTTCAACGACAGAGAGAACCTCACCCTCATGGCATCAACTTCCTCCAACGCTGCTTCTACTTCCTCTATCATTACTCCGGTTTCCCTTTCTTCCACCCTCACCTTACCCAAATCTTGCTCCAAACAAACTGCTAATAAAATAGAAAATTTAGTTGAATATTCCTATATTCCTGAATCTGCTCAAATCAATGAATCTTCTTTTCCTCTTCTTAGTCCTTATCACCTCTATAAACGTCCCCATTCCTTTACTCGCAGTATCCGAACCCTTATTTCCACCAGACGACCACAACTAAAAGAATATATCCAGTCTTCCAAATTGGATTAGTGTTCCCTTCAGGCTACCACAGTTGAACAATATGTCACTTTGGAAATTCCCCCATAATTGATTTCCAATTGGCAAAGAGAAGGTTATACTCATCTCCATATCGGAGGAGTCAGACTAATCCTAACCTTACATGGAAGGAAAGGATTACCATACAATTGCTACCGATACTCACACATTACCAAGATGATGTTATTGGTACTGTCTTAACCACTCTTCATGCTGGAAGTGTTTTACTCACTTTCTATCCCAATTTCAACCTTTCCCTTCAAGACACTAATCTCTCCACTGCCTTGAAAGTCAAGTGCAAATTCAAGGGGCAGAGCAAATTTCTTCTGCCAAAATTGCCACTCTTCACCATCAATTGGTCTATAGGCTCCAGAACCATGCCTTAGATCTTCCTACACCTGAGCACCACTCTGACGCCCTCATGGTGTTAGCAGACTCAGACCAAATACCAACCATCATCCAAATTCCAAGACAGATCCCCAGACATGAACTCATAAAACTCATGCCCTTGGAATTGATTTCAAATTATAAGAAGTTCCACACCAATTCTTCTCATATCCGCATAAATGTAAAGTATTGTTTGAAAGAAGAATCGATGGAACTGATTCTTTCGACCGACAAGCACTGTAAGAGCTCCACTAGCCTCATTCACTTATTCTCAAGAATGGTTATCATTGCTCGCAAACAAGAAAAGCTGCCAATTACAGGATTCAATTCAAAAGGATATCCCGTCTATCCTGCCAAACTTAATGGCCACTTTCTTTGGGATTCCCCAGATCGTGAAATCAGATCCGATTGTCCCTCGGGACGATTGGGACGATGATGAACCAAAGCGGAGAAGAAAACCAAAAAAGAAATTACCTAAAACTCCGTGTTCACACCACCAACATAAACTACCTCATAATCCTCCACCACCACCAGCTCCATTACCCATCTACCAAAAAGAACTTAGCTGGATTGCAAAGAATTGTAAAACTGACATCCTATCCAATATTCAGCATTCCACACCACCCATACAGGCTATGGCTTGTATGATGTTTTCATCCACCTCTCAAGATTATTCCTCCAATTTCCCTGCTCTAGAAACACAGACTGACCCACAACGAAAGGTCATAACCAAACCTTTCGTTCTTTCAGCCATCACTCCCACAGGTCACTTAGAAGACCCCAAACCTTTTGAAGCAGTTCTCAACTGGCAAACCCAAAATGCCAGAGCTCAAAATGAAACCTTGGTTGATATCCATAAGAAGGTTAATCATATCGCCATTTAACCGATCATATCGAAGCCCATGGACTGATCACTTCCCAAATGTATCAAAATTCCAATCCGTAATCTCTCAACTAGATTAATTAAGAACTACGCCGAATATGATACTATGGCCCAGAATTTGATCAGAAAGAAAAGGAGATCAGAAAATTGAAAGCAGAACTTGAACAAATTGAGTCAGAAAGGCAAAGGCCAACATTATTTACCACCTCTCCACCATTACCTCCTCTCAGTCCAGCATTCCATCCCTTTGCACCTATGCTTTCTCCCATAAAACCACACGACCCATCCAAATTATTTGGCATGACACATACTTTGTTTAGAAATAATCATGTACCAAAACCATCTAGATCTAAACCTCATCCTCGACCAAGACCAGAAAAACAATCTTTTCAACCACCTTTGTCCATCTCAGAACAGCAACAGCCTCTTTATACCCCACTTCCTCCTCAACCAACACCGACTCAGGCCAAAGATAAATCCCCAATGCACCAATACAGTGCACAAATAATCCTTGATCCATCCGATACAGACCAAACTTCTGATTCAAATCTAGCTGTTTCAGAAGATCCCTCTGAACCTGAATCTGAGTCTTCTGTCGAATCTTCCCTTTCATCTAGTGATTCTGAAAAATCTTATGCTGATATCACTAGAATCCTTATGGCCCAACCTGAAGAGACCGAGCCTGCTCAATCCTCAAGAACTGACCCATTCTTTGAAATACCCTCAGATATTGAAGAAGATGCACCAGAAGCATCCTCAGCTCCAAACCGGCCTGCTCAACCTCCACATGATCATAAACCTTCAAATGGTCCATGGTTAACTTTCGATGATAACCCCGCAATTTAAACGGACAGATTATCCAAAATGGTCGCTGACAGATTCTCCAAATGTTAAGAGTAAATGCTACTACAAAGATCCGCCCTGAGAGTCATACCTGCTTTTACGGATCTTTAAGAGATCGGTTTGACATTTTGCAGAGTATGCATAATTACAGGTAACTACCTAATGTCTCAACCGCTTTTTCTGCCATTCACGAACAATTCATCGAGAATCGCAGCGTTCGCAAGACGAGACTACCTTAATACGAAATGCCGCCTCAACTCTGTAGAGATCTTGATTTCATTATAAACGGATGTCTATCCTGCTTTATAAGCTCACCGTTCAATGATCCGACTCAAACATGTATTTCGCCTCTTTACTCAAGAATTGCAACCATATTACAGGCAACAGTCTCAATCTTACCATTGACAACATTTCTCGGGAAAGATCTTTCGATCGCCAAAGTGATGTTCGACAAAATATTGTAAATGCTTCTTCAAAGAACTCAAAAAGACAAATAACCTTTCCGAAGTGCTTGCAAAAAGCCCTACTTACAGATCAAATGCAAAAAACAGAAAGATTGTGATTGCAGCACCAAAAAGAAGAAGCATTTCAGAAAATTCAAAAATCCAGACTCATCTCCTAGATCAAAATCCAGGCGAAAACCATATAGGTTTTTCAGGAAAAGATCTATTTTAGAGAGCAAAAAAGGAGAAAGTCAAGCCGATGCTTCATCTGCAAAAAGAAAGGCCACTATGCTAAAGATTGCCCCAACAAAAAGGATAAGGCAATCAGACTTCTTGAGCATTTACAGGCCACCACTGATTATTCTCCTCACAAAGATGAAATTGAGTTCTACTTCTCAGAACAAGAGGAACCTACTGATGAAACAGTGTTTGCACTGCAAAACTCATCCGATGATTCTGGAAATAATGAGTTTCAAACTATTTTTCACCAACAACTTTTGTCTCTCGACACTACCATCCCTATCCCTTCCATAAAACTCCACATCTTACCCTCCAAATTCCAAAGACCAATTCCCGCCATTGGACTTCTTGATACCAGAGCCCAAAGAAGTATGTTAAACCCAGACATTCTTCCATCTCAATCTTGGCAACATTCTAAAGAAAATTTCAAAGCAGTCAATGGAAAATTCTTCACTACCCAGTTGATTACCAAAAAACCCATTGGTATTCAAATCTTTCCAAATTGTGTTATCTGGACAAAAGTCATCGGTTCTCATCTGCCTAATAAGGACATCTTGTTAGGATTTGATATCATTCACCAGATAAAACACCTCCAAATCATTCCTACTGGCATTCGAGTCAAGTCCATGTTTAAACCATTCACCAATGTTCTTAAACTTTATGGTTTGTCTGAAACCTCCCAGCCTTTCCAAGACATTTCCACCAAGTTTTTGAAATATTGTCTAGAGTCTCATGCTGACTTTCACCAACCAAATCCTCTGTGGAAAAATTCTCATTTCTTTGTTCAGTTGCCTTTTAAGCTGAATGAAGATGTCAATCCAACCAAAGCCACCCATCCAGGAATGAGTCCTTCCGATTTAGTCCTAGCCCAAAAGGAATGTTCTTAGTTGCTGGCCCAAGGTCTTATCGAACCAACTAGTTCCTAATGGGCTTGTCAGGCTTTTTATGTTGAAAAACATTCTGAGATTGCTAGAGGAAAAAAACGATTAGTCATTGACTATCAACCTCTAAATATGTTTTTACAAGATGACAAATTCCCTTTGCCCAAAAGACATAGCATGTTCACCTATCTTAAAAATGCTTAATTCTTTTCAAAATTTGATCTTAAATTCGGCTTTTGGCAACTTGGAATTAAACCTTCCGAACGTTACAAAACTGCCTTTTGCATTCCCAATGCCCATTATCAATGGACAATTTTACCCTTTGGTCTTAAAACAGCCCCATCTATTTTCCAAAAACCATGGTCCAAATCTTCCAACCTATTTTGCATAGTGCATTGATTTACATTGATGATATTTTATTGTTTTTAGGAACACAAGATGACCATCGCCATTTGTTAAATCAATTCTTTGATATTATTCAGTCTCATGGAGTCATGTTATCCGCTAAGAAAAGCACAATTGCCACCAATAACATTGAATTCCTTGGAATGACTATCAAAGATGGCCACTACCAGCCAGGAAAGCACATTGCTCAAGAGCTCATCCACTTTCCAGATCAGAATCTTTCTAAAAGGCAAATCCAACAGTTCCTTGGTATTATTAATTATATCAGGGATTTTATTCCTCATGTTGATCACCACACCCGCCAGCTGTCAGCCCTACTGAAAAAGAATCCTCCTTCGTGGAACAACAACCACATTTGTCCACAATTTTAAAGTTAAATCACAAGAAAATCCGCCACCATTAAAGCTCATCATGGCGATTTAATATTGCCGATGCTAGTGACGAATCATGGGGGGCCATCCTCCTTGAAGAAACAGACGGCAAAGAACACTTTATCGCCTATGCCAGTGGACACTTTTCTGACACACAAATCCATTATCACAATGTGTTCAAAGAAATTTTAGCTGTCAAGCATGGTATTAAAAAGTTCGAGTATCATCTTATCGGCTATCACTTTCTTGTCAGAATGGACAACTCAGCTTTTCCCAGCATCATGAATTTCAAAGGAAAAAATGTTCCAGAAAAGATGTTGCTTAGACCCAAAGACTGGTTTTCAAAATATGATTTCTCAGTGAAACATATAAAAGGAGACCACAACCTTATTCCTGATATGCTCTCACAACTTGCTAAACCAGAAAAATCCTTGTTCTTCATATCATCAGATTATCATTTTCCTATCATCTTCATGGCCACTTCACTCCCCTCACAAGCTCTTACCCAAAAAACCTTTCCTCTTGGAAAAACTTTCACCACAGTCTTTGCCATACAAGAGTTTGCAAAGAAAGCTGTATTTAGGTTTTTTATGAAAGCCTATCTCTTATCAGACTCATTTCCTTTTTCCATTTTCCATCCCGAAAACTTGTTTCTTATAGGTTTAACTCTGGATCCTTCCAGAGACATTTCAGAAGATGAACTATGGTACATCTGGTGCCTAACTGTCCTCTATGCCACCAAACTGATTGTTCCAATAACAGTTCCAGTAACAGCCACCCTAGATCATTTGCTCAATCCTGACAAATCAACCTTCCTCCTCTGGACACTCCTTGAATGGTTTTCTCCAATTCCATGGTGGAGAATGAAACTCCAACAATTATCACAATTCCATAATTTGGAACGTATGCCAGCATCATAAGCAAAAATGTTCACATCTGTGTTCATTATTCATTGACCATACTTCCAACATCCAGACACCCACTTCTTCTGGACCCAAGACCAAGTTTTTGAATGGTTTACCACACCTCATCCATCCATCCTTGAGCAAGATGATAAAGTTCAAAAGGAACTCTATAATTTCCTTTGTGAACTGAACCACCAGCCTCCTCCATACAAAGGCATTTCTCACACCTCCCTCGGTCCACGGTATGATATCATCATGATCCCCTCTCATTCAGCAATGTCAAAGCCAAAATCCACAGGCATTATCATCAAGGAAGAAAAACCAGACTTCACTGATTTTCTATACCAAGATGCACAAGACCCATGGGAAGCATTCTTGCCATTAAGCCAACATCTCCAGAACCTCCAATCACCTCCACCATCACATGCCTCAGATGATCCAACGAATAAAGCCAGTTCTAGCAAACCACCCGAATCCAATGACCACCCATCTTCTGATTGGCGCAAGATATTTTGCCCTTATCCACCCTGTCGCCCAGACCATCAACACCCACAAGATATTCCATGTCCATCACTCAAAGTCCTCTTTTCAAAAGATAAAGACGAGACCGACAACTCATCTGACGAAGACTACATGAATCTCTCATCTCCGTAATTCATGCAAAATGGCATCTTTCACTTTTAAAAGCTTGTAATAATTAAAGCATGAGTCATGCTTTAATTTGTCCTTTTCCCTTTAGCTTTTGCTTTTGCTTTTCAAAGTTTGTAATAATTATGTGTTTGCTTTTTCAAAAGCTTGTCGCTTGTAATTGTGTTTTTGCTTTTCAAAAAAGTGATAGGGATCCTGTCCTATCTTTTTTCTTGGTTTGCCTCCTATATAAGCTCAACTTCTCTTTGTTAGAGGCAGAGCGAAAATCAATAAAATCATCTCTAGCTTTCAAAAATCATGAGTTTCTAATTTCTCTTTTTCTCTCTGTCAATGAAGCTCTAACGTTTTAAAACATAAAACAAAAACTTATATCTGTTCATTTTGAAACTTAAGGAAGTATGCTATGCACTTGCCTTTTGCAAGGATCCTATGCATCAGAAAACTTTTGATCATTTCTTATCTGGTTTGGTACCCTGTTTTAGACTAAAGGAAAGTCTGTTTTGGGTTATATAACCCGAGATGAAAATGTTTTAAAGTTTTTGATCTCAGAGGTATATCGGCTGGAAACCCGAACTTGCGGACTATTGGTCCAAAGTACAGTTTTAATTGTTGTAGTTCTGGTATAACAATGCCACGTACTCTCCGCTGATCTCCTGGTATCTACAAGAATATCGGTCTTTAGCAACAAAATTTTTAGTGACGAAAAACATTTATTGCAATAAGTGCCTTTTAACAAGAAAAATAAGGTTTCATTGCAAAATTCAAAACAGAAAAAAATATTTAATTCTCATTTACGGCAATGAACAGTTAGTCGCTAAAGAATACATATTGAACCAAAACTTTTTCCATTGCCGAAAAAAATTTAGCGATAAAAAAAAATACTGGTGCCAAACCTTTAGCGATCAAACTTTTATTTTTTTCATCTCTAAAGAATTTTATAGCTTTTCTTTAGCAATGAAATATCATTTTTCGCAAAAGGCTTTTTTAGCAAGGAATCCTTTCGTCGTGGAACAATGATTGAAATTAAATTTTATAGCATCGGAAAAAGGTAATCACAAAGCACGACGAAAATATTTCGCTACAAAAAGGAGTTTCAAAATAGAATCTTTTAGGATAAATATAAATTAATCGGAAAAAAGACTTTTTAGTAGGATGGCATAAATCAGATATGAAATGGGTTTGAAGATTGCTTCTAAATCGGGTTTGAGTTGCCATCACTATTTTTTAGTGACGTATATCATGCTTTAATTGCTTAATAGTTCATAACTGTTTAATTGCTCATATAATTGTAGTATTAATCATAGAAAATGTAACCTTAAACATGCAACTCTTTAGCTTTTTTGTTTCTTTTTATACTATTGTAACCCATTTAAATATTTAATTGCTATGTTCTCTAACATTTACTTAATAATTATTCTCAGTCTAAAAAAAACAGTTGAATTATTGATCATACCGCAACCCATTTAATTACACCAATATAAAGCAACATTTATTATTTCTAACCATTTGATATTTGTCCCTCTAATTCAACCATTACTCCACTACAGAACAACACCTTGGGTACCGAACCCCCAAGATAACTTACTTCTAGCCTTTTTTTTTTCTTTTCACAAGTTTTTTTTTTAATCAGAAAGTATGCCTTTCACTAGTAGTAAATACATAATATCTATTGGAAATTCACTCAACCATATGACAGCTTTAGGTTTTTGCAATGCTAACTTATCTAATGATTGGGAAATTCCATTACATAACCTAGGAGTATGCTTAGCTTTAAAATTCTAATTATTCTTTTTGTTTTCTAGAATTTTAGAGATCACCCAAAAATTTTTAGAGATGCAACTTTTCCTTTTTTTTTTAACTAAGTCTACTATCTATTGGGAATCAAATTCTATAATCACAAAGGTTCCACCAGCTTTTAACAACAGCAACCAAGCAATCTCTATCAAAACTTCTAACCACAACCCCCAAGCCTACCATTTGCTTTCCAGCATCCACAACAGCATCCACATTAACTTTCATCTGGCCATTTGGAGAGGGGCACTATTTTTGCTTCTTAACTTCTTTGCTTTCAGGATAAATCGTCCAAGGTTGGCTAATTTTTTAAAAGCCTCCACAACTAACTCTATACTTGCTACTAACCTGGTTGGGTTTCCTTTTTTTCCTCTCGAACAATTATTTGTTTCTTGCATTCCAAATTACCTATAATAAAGCTGCTACTAACTCCCCATCACTTTAGTTTGCTGTTGAGGTAAGATTTACAGCAATTGAGCTATGTCATGAAAGTGCTCCCCTTGAAATTTAGCTGTCAGTTGAAAATTTTTGTGAACTTTCCTTGCCATTTTGCACTCTAACAAAGTATGAGCTATGTACTCCACATTATAGCAGCAGATTTAGCATATAGGCTCTTTGAAAACTCTTTTCTTCTATAAGTTTTCAACAGTGGGAAGTAAGTCTTGTACAGCTCTCCATAAAAATATTTTCACCTTCTTTGGTAAGGCAAGCTTCCAACAATACTCCATTGGTTTTGTTTATAAGCAGAACAACTTGGATAATCTAGGAACTTTATCTTCATAGCCACTTGGTATCCACTTTTAACTGAGTATTGCCCTCTTTTATCATAGTGCCACATCAATTGATCCTCATTTGGTCTTCTTGAGAGTGGAATTTGCATGCTTCTACATCTTCTAATCCAGAGTGTTTGTAGATCAAATCTTCCTTCCAATGTTGGTCTTCATCAAGTAATTCTGCAACTTCCATATTGATCCCTATTGTTCAAGCTGAAATTGGCTTAAATGTTGAAGGTCTTGGTCTATTATATACATTTTTCCATTCTGAATTCTTCACCTGGACCTTTTTTAAATCACTTGCCTTCCCCACAAAACACTCCTCAAAATGAAAAATGGTTTGGATCCTATTTCTTCATCCATAAACCATGAATGTTTGAAGTTGTTTGAAGTATCTAACTTTCAATACTCTTACCACCAGTGAATTTGGAAACTACATGATGCGCACACCTTACTTAGCTACAAGATCTTAGTTGAAGCTTGAAAAGTCTTTGAATCTCATTCCACCCCTTGCTTTTGCTTGACTCATCCTTTACCATCTCGCACAATGAATACTTCTTCTCCTATTTTGTTCCCCACTAGAATCTAGCTACTGCTTTTTGAATGTCCTCACACAACTTTCTAGGAATCTTAGACACACTTATAGCATATGCTGGGATAGCTCGTGCTACTGCTTTGATAAGCACCTCTTTACCCCACTTGAGAAAATTTTGTGTTGTCAGCTTAATATTTTATTCAAAACTTTGAGCTTTACTTCATTGAAGAAACTCCCCATCCTTCTCCTTATCATTGATGACAGGCCTAGGTACTTTTCATGTCGAGAGACATCTCGACCAAATTCAACTAGAAGATGTCCTTTATAGTTGTAACCAAATTCAACATTCTGTGCTTTACCATAACACTTAAAAATAGCCTTTAAGTGTTTATAATCCTCCATCACTTCTCTGGTGAAGATTAAGCTATCATCAACAAATAAAAAATAGGAAATTGTTCCATCTTTGCCAAAATAAAGCCCATAAATAAGCTTTTGCTACTCTACCTGCACAGAATGTTGGAAAATGCTTATACACATATTAGGAAAAGGTAAAGAGATAAAGGACATCCTTGTTTGAGCTCTCTTTGAGGTTAAATCATCCCAATAACTGTTCCATTGATAATAATAGAAAAGGAAACTATGGCAATACAATTCATAATCAAATCCATCAAGTTGCTACAGAAACCTAGCTTTAACATTGTGTGTTTCCAAAAGCTCCACTTGATTCTATCATAAGCCTTGCTAATATATAATTTTAATGCCATCAGCCCATGTATTTTTCTTTCCTATGTCTAATTTTATGCAAACATTCCTAGCCACTAATGGTATTATCATAAATCAGTCTATTAGGGATTAATGCACTTTGAGTTGGAGATATGACTTGGTACAAGATATTTTTTAGCCTATTTGCAATTGTTTTGCCTACAATTCTGTAGATGACATTACCCAAGTTTATTAGTCTAAAATCTAAAACTCTCTCAGGTTTATGAATTTTCAAGATTAAAACAATGTAAGTGTGATTGAGTAGAGTAATTGTACCTTTGTCATTCAGGATATAGAGGCAGGTAAAACCAACACACTACTTTATCGAATCCTAATGCTTTTGAAAAAAAGATACTGGAAGTCTATCAGACTGGGGGCTTTAGTTAGGCACGTTTGAGAAAGAGATGTTGGGACTTCCTCTTCTATGAACGGTAGCTCTAGATGATCATTAATATATGAATTCAACTTTGGCACAAAGCCTGCAATTGCTGTCTTAATTTGCACATCTATTGAGCTAATTTTTTATAGATTTTCAAAGTATTCACCAAACTCCTTGTCAATCTCTTCTCTATCTTCAGTCCAAACATCTTTTTAGTTTGTGACTCCTTAAATTCGATTCTTCCTTTATCTTGACAAAGCCTTTAAGTGGAAAAACTCCATGTTCTTATTGCCTTCCTTTGGCCAGTCTACTCGAGATCTTTGCTTCCAGTACACTTTCTTATCAAGCAGCATTCTTTCAATTTACTCCCCTGTGCTTTTAATCTCATTCACTTTTTTATACTGTTCAAAGTTGTACTTCATTTATGAGAGTTTGTTCTTCAAAAGTTTCAACTTTTCTTTTCTGCCATCAAATTCATTCTTACTCCATATTTACAATTGGGCCATTGAATTGTTGATTGTCTTTTTAAAGATTTTAACAGGATTCCTTGCACTCCAGCTACCATATTTTATTCATTCCTTTTTACTATGCATCTACACTTTTCATATAGGCCCCACTTATTCTCATAATGAATTCTTAAGCAAGATATCTTTTTATACCTCACAAAGTTATTCTTCACATGCATATCTAACATAATAGGGCTACGATTAGAGCACCATGTATTTAAATTCAAAACAGTTAGCTCATAAGGGCTATTCTCCCAATCTTTACTCCTAAGGAATCTATCAAGTCTTTCTTTAACAAGATGAGGTTAAAAGGATAACCCTTACATCTTAAATCCACCAAATCACAGTCATTTACAGCCTCCCTAAGCCACCAGACTTCAATTTCTATCTTTGCCGCTAATTTTTTCATTTAAATTCAAAATTTCATTAAAATCACCAAAGCACAACTATGGGGGAAAAAAAGACCTGGGAGCCTCCTTAACAATGTCTAAGTGTGTTATTTTTGTATCTTTTGAATAACCATATATTCTAGTGCATCTCTAATTCTTTCCAATCACTCTATTAATCACAGCATCTATATGATGATTACTGTAAGAAATTCACATCCACCTCACTACTCCATAACATTGCCATGCCACCCCTGTACCACTTCTACTAACATTAAAGAAATTATCAAAACCCAAAATTTTTACTTATATCTATCATTTGCACATGCTTCATCTTCATTTCACATACAAAAAGAATCTAAGGCTTGTGCTCTCGGAGAATGTGTTTTTCTCCATTCGAGATCTATACTCTCCGAATTTGCACGTTCTTTTATTGATCTTTGTTGATCCCTATTTTCTCTTTCCTTACTCTTCTAAAGTTTCATGCAATCAGCCAATGGAATTGCATTTAACTAAGCCATATATGCCAATTCTTCTTTGGTTCAGCCTTTATATATAGCACGTTCTCTGTATTGATGTTCGATATAGCAACAACAGAAACAAAAATCTTGTAACTTCTCATAGACTACCTCAAATGGAATTTCCTTCCCATCTTCTTGTTGAATTCTTAATATCTTTTTCAAATGCTTCATCATGTCTATAGAGATTCTGACTCACACATATTCACTAAAGCAATTCCCTATTGCATTTATAGTTATATCTTTCACTTCCCCAATTTTTGATCCAGTTTTATGAATTGTGCATATATCCATACACATCAGAGGCACGTTATTCAATTATACCAAAAATGAGACATGTGAAAAAGGTTGCTCCATGACATTGCCTATGTCATTTGGTTCTTGTAATTTAGAGCTCTATCAAAATGCCAGGGTCCTCCATTTAACACACTTCGCTTATCTTCTTCTGAAGAAAACTATTTTTACTAACCCCATTGGACGCTAGGCTTGTTGTATAGTTGTTTTGATACCCTCATGACTAATGCCTCTCACAGTAAAATTTTTTCCCTCTAAGCAGTTTGTTGCGATCTTATCTCCTTTCTTCTTCGTACTACCCCTAAACATAACTTTGTCTTCTTCCTCTTCTTCTAGCGTTACACTGCTGCACTTTCGTATTAGTTCTTTTGTGTCCATATCGTTTAAATAAGCACAGTCTGCCCTATTTAAAAGTCTAACAGCCCCTTACCAACCTCACCCCTCTCCTAAGCTTTAGATTTCCTCCTCCAACTTTGAACTCTCTCTCACATTTTCTTTTAATACACACACTTACCTTATACTCTTAACTTTAAGATTGAAGTCTTTCAAGAGAAAGATAATGAAGATGAGGAGTAAATAACCTAAAGAGTTAACGCTCAACTAGTGAGCATTACGCCAAATCATAAAGATCTCATTTAGCTTCCATTTGGTGGTCTCTCATTCAAAGAGAATGTACTATTGAAGGAAGTTTTTTTTTTTTTTTCCAATTGTATATGTTTCTTTTCACTGGTTAGTATCTCTTGAGATTCCACTCCCCCCTCCCCCCCTTTGTATAGGTCAACATTAGTCAAACTTTAAAACTAACTAGTATACTACTCACTGGCCCTAAGGACAGACTTTGATCTATCATAGATCTGGTGTAACAACGCCATGTACAACTACCCTAGTGGTATCAGAGCCAACCGTTTCACGCAGAAGTGGTATCATTAGAAATTCCGAACAATTCTTCTTGATCTCCTAGAAGAAGATTTCAAAACATGGAAACAACTTCAACTTCCTCCTCAACTCCTTCTTCTTCCTCATCTCACATTTCTCTCTCCTCTACTCTGTCACTTCCTAAATCTTGTTCAAAACACATAACCTCTAAAATCGAAAACCTTGTTGAGTACTCCTATATCCCTGAATCTGCTCAAATCAATGAATCTCAATTTCCCGTCATGAGTCCCTACAACCTCTACAAGTAGAAAACTTCTTTCACCAGAAGTATTCGTACCCTGATCTCTACCAAAAGACCACTTCCAAAAGAATACATCCAGTCTTCTAATCTAGATCAGTGTGCTTTACAAGCCTCTCAAAGTGAACAATATGTCACTTTAGAAATCCCTCCAGATCTTGTAGCAAATTGGAAACGCGAAGGGTATACGCATCTCCATCTCGGTGGTGTTAGATTAATTCTAACCCTCCATGGTAGAAAAGGCTTACCAGTCACAGCCAGAATTACTCTCCTAGATACCAGGTTCAAATAGTATCAACACGCTGTTATAGGAACCGTCTTAACAACACTCCATGCTGGTAGTGTCTTGTTAACCTTTTACCCAAACTTCAACCTCTCTCTTGAGGATCCGAACTTGCCTACAACCATTAAAGTCCAGATCTAGCTCCAAGGAGCAGAACAAACACCCACATCCAAGATTGCAACCCTTCATCACCAAATAGTGTATCG
This sequence comes from Citrus cavaleriei, assembly GCA_030448925.1. Lineage (NCBI taxonomy): Eukaryota > Viridiplantae > Streptophyta > Magnoliopsida > Sapindales > Rutaceae > Citrus > Citrus cavaleriei. Next base: position 263,677 of record JAUJEN010000612.1, read on the forward strand.
ATTACAGAATCATGCACTAGACCTACCTACACCCCATACCACATCAGATGCTCTGATGATCCTTGCTGACACCGATACAATTCCAACCATCATCCAGATTCCTAAACAGATCCAGAGACAAGAATTGCTCACACTCATGCCTCTTGAATGGCTGACCAATTATGAGCAGTTCCATCAAAACTCTGAACCAGTTCAAACAACAGAAGCCACATTTGAAAGACGACAAAATGGCCAAGTCAAACTGTCTTTACAAACTCCAAATCAAGTTTCAGAAATTCCAAGGCTTTCCTATACTGCAATGATTACTGCAGTTTAGACTGGTCAGGAAAAGAACCTTCCAATCCATGGTTTTTCTTCTGAAGGGTATCCTGTGTACCCTGACAAACTCAATGGTCACTTTCTGTGGGATGTTCATGAAGCCCATATGTGTAATCTAGATTGTCCTTGCTTGGATGACACGAATGTTGATGACGAATTGGAAGTTATGAGAAGAAAGAAAAAGAAAAAAACAAACCTTCTCATCCAAAAACATCTTGCAAATCCTTTCCTCCACAACCTCCGCCAGATCCCAAACCTCCTGTCCATCCAATACGGTCATGCCTAATGTTTTCAAGTCAAAGTCAATCTTATGAAGAATCTTTTCCCCCCACTTGAAAAACAAACAGACACACATATCAGAGTCATCTCAAAACCTTATGTCCAATCCCCAGTTACTGCTTCTGGTCAACCTAAAGAGCCAAAACAATATGAAGTTGTTCTCAACTGGCAAATTAAAAACGCCAGTGCTCAGAATCAAACTCTCCACAAACTTGGAAAAAAAATTGACCGAGTCGCTAGTCAGGTCTCCTAAACTGAAACCAAGGTAGATTTGATCAGCAATCGTCTTGATCATATATATATCCATCTACAAGATCGTATCTCTAAGCTAGATACAGATCTTAGACGAATGATCAACAACCACATCTGGGGTCCAGAGTTCAACAAAAAAGAAGCAGAGATAAGAAGACTAAAAGCTGAACTAGCCAGAATTGATACTGAAAAAACCAGGCCATCACTTTTTACCCAAACATCATCCACACCCGTCCCTACTCCGATGTTTGACACCTATGCACCTTTCTACACTCCATCCAGGCCTCAACCGCCCGTTTACAATCAGTTCTTTGGATTCTCACATCTCCAACCAACACCTTAACCTAAGCAGTCTTCACCCAAGAAATCAAAATCTAAAGTCAAGATTTCATAACCAACGCCAAAAGCTTCATCGCCTTCCAAGATACTAAGATTCACCAAAAGCCACTTCCCCCAAAAAGACAAAGGCCCAATGGATCAGTATCATTATCATACTATCCAAAACACATCTTCTGACTCCTCTGACCCAGAAACAGTTTATGAGTCAAACCCATCTGAGTCCAACCCGTCTTCCTCTTCTTCTTCCACAAACTCAGCCGGTACCTCTACTGACTCTGAATCAGAATATGCTGATATTACAAGCATATTGATGGCCACTAAAACTGAGATCCTAGTGCTTCAACCGCTACACCTATTTTTGAAGAAAGTTCTTCTGATGCTGAAAATCAAGTAGCTCCAACAGAACCAGAACTATCAATGCCTTCACCCGTTCCTAATCACTCGACCAAACCATCTTCAGCATCTTGGTTCACATTTGATGACATTCCCCGTCACAAATGACCTTCTCGCCTTCAAGAGTTTGCTGCATGGATTGATCTCCAAGGAACTAAACCAAATGCACATCCGAAAAGAGTTCTTCGTGAATTTATGGCCCGTTCAACGGGTTCTTTACGAGATTGGTTAGAAAGCTTGGGAGAATACCGTCAGATCCAATTCATGGAATCCCCAATTGGCACAGCCCTCAACATCATCCATGAACAGTTCATAGGTGAACGTACAGCTTCCAAAGAAGCAGATCGAAAAGAATATCACCAGATGAAATGTTGTTCTCTCAAAAGACATCTTTTAGAAACTCATTACAAAAGAATGAGTATTCTATTTTATAAGCTGAACGGTTTCAATGAACCGTCCCTCAAGCATGTCTTCATAGCTTCACTTCCTTCATAACTTCAACCTGATCTTCAAAGACAACTCACTGGCACTAATCTCAGCATAGCTGACATTTCTCTAGGAAAGATTTTCCAAACAACAATGTTATGCCTTGACAAAATCTGTGAACAGAAGGAGTTCTTCAAAGATCTCATGGCAGATAAGAAACCTTTTTCTGAAGCTTGCAAAAAACCCTATCTCCAAATTGAGTGCAAAGATGAGAAAAAATGTTTCTGTCCAACCAAGAAGAAAAAACACTTTCAGAAACACTTCCACAAAAATTCATCCTCCAAAAAGCCTTTTCGGTATTTCAAGAAAAAAAATGTTTCCCAATACAGAACAAAAAAGCATAACCGTTGTTTCATCTGCAAGAAACGCGCTCACTTTGCTCGCAATTGTCCTCATAAATCTGCCAAGGCTGTTCGTCTCATCCAATATCTCCAACATTCTTCATTATTATCTGAAAACGAAGACGTTGAATCCAACTTCTTAGAACAGTCAGAACAGGATGATCAGACTGCCTTCATCCTTGCAGAATCTTCTGATTCTGATGATATTTCAGTCATTTCTACAGTTCAAAATCTCAATCAGGTTTCAACCATTCCCAGACCTTCTCTCAAAATGTCCATCATTCCTTCAAAGTTCCATAAAGATGTCCCTGTCATCGGGTTTATTGACACTGGTGCAGATACCAGTATGATTGATCCTTCTGTCCTTCCCTCAGACTGTTGGGAAAACCATTCTAAATTATTCAGAGCAGTCAATGGCGAAACATTTGAAACAACACTAATGACCAAAAAACCCATTGGTATTCAGTTCTTTCCAAATTGCATTATTTGGAAAAAAGATTGTAGCTTCCACTCTTCTAGATAAAGACTTGCTCATAGGTTTTGACATCCTCCATTTGGTCAAAAATCTATTCATTACTAGTTCTGGAATTCGCTACAAACAGATGTTCTTGCCTTATACAGATACACTTTCTGATGTCCCAACTCCATACAGTCACATTTCCCAAAAACTTCTTGAGTTCTGTCCAGAAAATCATTCTCAATTCCATCATCCTTCCCCTCTCTAGAAAAATGAACAGTTCTTCATTTACCTTCCTTTTAAACTCAACGAAGACATAAACCCTACAAAAGCCTCTCATCCGAGCATGTCTCCTTCAGACCTCCTACTTGCTAAGCAAGAATGTTCTCAGTTGCTTCAGCAAGGTCTCATTGAACCTACTGATTCAGATTGGGCTTGTCAAGCCTTCTATGTTGAAAAAAGATCTGAATTAGTTCGTGGTAAAAAGCGGTTAGTCATTGATTACCAGCCACTTAATTCTTTCCTTAAAAATGATAAGTTCCCCCTTCCAAAAATCCAGACCCTGTTTGTCCATCTTTAAGGGGCACGTATCTTCTCTAAGTTCGATTTAAAAGCTGGTTTTTGGCAACTTGGTATTTCACCAGTTGACCGTCCCAAAACTGCTTTCTGCATTCCTAATGCTCACTATCAATGGATTGTTATGCCCTTTGGTCTTAAAGTTGCTCCGTCCTTAGCTCAAAAGGCCATGACAAAAATCTCCAGTCCCATCCTCCATCATGCTTTGGTCTACATCGATGAAATTTTATTGTTCTCATCCGATCATGATAGCCATCAAAAACTCCTTTTGGATTTCTTTCATATTGTGCAGGATCACGGAATCATGTTGTCTGAAAAGAAAAGCAGCATAGCGAAAGAATCTATTGACTTTCTTGGCATGGTGATAAAAAAATGGCCACTACCAACTTGGTCCACACATTGAAACTGAATTATTAAAGTTTTCGGACACACATCTTAACAAAAAGCATATCCAACAATTCCTCGGGATTGTTAATTATGTCAGTGATTTCATCCCTAAAGTTGCAATCCACACAAGCTAGCTGTCGTGCATGCTCAAAAAGCAGTGCCCTCCATGGGGCCCAGCACAGACAGAAGTTGTCAAACAGCTGAAAGTGATAGCTCAATCACCTCCTCCACTCAGAATTCCCACAACTGGACAACGCATTTTGCAGACAGATGCCAGTGATGATTACTGGAGTGCCATTCTCCTCGAAAGGATAGACGGTTTGGACCATTTCTATGCCTATGCAAGTGGACAATTCAAAGACTCTGAAAAGAACTACCATGTGATCTACAAAGAGATCTTGGCGGTAAAGTATGGAATCAAAAAATTTGAATTTCATCTACTCAGCCATAAATTCCTTATCAACATGGACAATTCCTCTTTTCCTAGAATCTTTGATTTCAAGAACAAGTTGCTTCCTGACAAGCAATTGCTCAACCTCAAAACTTGGTTCTCCAAATATGACTTTACTGTCCAGCACATCAAAGGTAAACAGAACCTCATCCCATACTTCCTTACACGCCCGACTATAAATAAACCCTCACTCCTCTCTTCAACTCATATCATCCCAGTCATAGCCATGAATCGACAACTTCCTTTCAAAGCTCTCAAACAAAGGTCTTTTCCCATGAACATTCCTTTTTCTTCAGCCTACCAAATCCAAGACTTTGCTAAGAAATTCCTTTACCGATATTTCTTCCATGTCCACAGTAAGACTCCTGATCGTTTTCTTACTCTCTGTATGGAAAACTTGTTTCTCACAGGTCTCACCCTATCTCACCTATCCATCTCAGAAGATGAGTTATGGTATATGTGGTGTCTCACCACCTTGTATGCTACAAAGCTAGTCTTTCCTGTTAAACCAGTCCTCTGCCACATCACCACTCCTGAGTTTTCCTCTGACCTTCTATGGACTCTCCTAGAATGGTATTCACCTCTCACATGGTGGCGTAAACAGCTCCAGAATCTGTGTACTTTTCACGGATTAAATAGGATGCCAGAACACAAAGCAAACATGTTCACCACAATTTTCATTGTTCACCGGCCATATTTCCAAAACCCAGAAACCAGAGACTTCTGGACTCAAGACATGGCTTATGAATGGAAAACTTATCCCCATCCTTATCCTCTCATCCATGATACATCAGTCACATCTGTTCTTCAAACTTATCTCATGGAACTCAACAATGTTCAACCACCTGCCACAAACATACATCACACCTCTGTCGAACCGTCACACAGATTGGAAATAGTTCCAAAGACACAAACCTGTACTCCAGGATCGAGTTCAAGTCCACATGGAATTCTTGTCACGGAACAACGTCCTGATTACACTAATGTCTTATTCCAAGACTCTCAGGATCCTTGGGAAGATTTTCAGTCTCTTCTCCATACTGAAAATACCCCATACACCATCACCAATCCAGACTCTCCTGCTTCTTCCACACCAAAAATGACTGAGGCAGATGAAGAAAAATATCTGCAAGCTGAAGCATCCCTTGATCAGAGACAGATTCATCGTGCCAAGCGCCAGTATGAGAAAGAAACTGGTGATGTGTCTCCATCACACTACCCATCCACTCCATGATTGCCGACGCACATGGGAATATTTAGCTTTTGCTTTATTAAGCTTTTGCTTTATTAAAGCTTGCTTTAATAATTAGACAAGGGTCCTGTCTTCTCTAAAGTTTGCTTTTGCTTTTTCAGTTTGGCGTGGTGTGCTTTTCTGCTTTATTGCTTTCTTAATTATGTTTCTCCTTTTGTAAAAGAGAAGGGTCCCACCTTATCTCTTTCCTCCTCGAGATCTCTATATAAGGATCTCTCTTCCCCTTTGTAAGGAAGGAGTTAATTAGAAATAAAATCCAGTTTTCTTATATGATGTGTCTCTAAACTCTTTCTATCTTCTAGGAGTAAAGAAAATTATTTGGAATAATAAGGATACATTCACCTCTAATTTCAATACTGAGTATGCTCTACACTTGCCTTAAAGCCTAAGGATCATGTGCATCAGAAAGGTCTTGTTTTTATCCTCCAAAATCGATTTTTGTAAAACAAAATTGTTTTCTCACAACGTTCACCCTCTTTAAGGCCGTGAGTGCCGTGTTTTCGGGTGGTATCGTGAAAAACTATTTTCAATATGATTTTCGGATTTGGTACTTGATGGATAAGTGTATATCGGTGAAACTTAACTTGCGGCTATGACGATCATAGATCTGGTGTAATCTTTGTGAACTGTTGATGGAATCTTGACATTGTTTTGATTAGTTTGATAAGAACCAAGTGAGAATTAGTACGAGTGGAAAAGACAAGAGAGTGTTGAAATACTAACTAGGTAACCCAGGAGGGGGCTGAATTGGGATTCTAAAAATTTAAGCAACTAAAAACTTAATGCAATTTATACAAAGTAATCAAATTCGAATTAAAAAAAATTAATATGCAAGGAAAAATAAAGAGATGGGATAAGAGACAGCAAACACACAATTTTTCACATGGTTCGGCCAACTGTGCCTACGTCCATGCCTCCAAGCTCACCAGGGTTGAGGATTTCACTAAGCAAGCCTCCAAGGCTTCAACAACTCTTACAATTGACTTCCAATGTGTCAATAGACCTTTACAACCTCTCAACTTGATTTTACAAAAAGGATTACAAATAAATTTTTCTCACACAATGTGTTTGATTGCAAATGAAAACCAGATTATGTGAATGAATGAAATGAATACACAAATTTTATGCTCAGTGTTAACAATGGTTGTCTTACTTCTTTTGAATTTGATTGAAGACATTTTATAGTTGGAGTAGAAAACTAGCTGTTATTGACTTTCTGGTGATAACCGGCTTGCCGCTTTATGTTAACTAGTATGCCGCTTGATGTTACCGTTACATTCAAAGATTTGAATTTTCAATTAAAACCATAAACTTGAAAACAACCAATTTCATAAAATTATTTTCTTGTTATAAAAACATAATGTGTAATTCTTTGTTTATCCAAAACATGTGATTTGTTATCATCAAAATAACATTTTTATAGCCATATAGGCTAACAATCTCCCCCTTTTTTATGATAACAAAACACATTATAAAAGTTTGATTTAGTTATGAAAAACTCCCCCTTATTAAATGCAAGATTAAAAACTGATTTGAAAAAGATTTTTAAAAAGCTCCTCTTGCATGAATGCATATTTTTCATAACAAACAGTTACGAATCATATCTTCCCCTTCATCATCAAAAAGAGTAGAATGCTCCCCCATCAAGCATAAAAAACTCTAAACAAGTTCATTAGTTCCACATTATCCAAAACATAACAACAACCATATCAAATCCATATAATCCAAAACAAACAAATAATCCAGAATCATAACAAACATCCATAAACACCTACATAATCCAAAATAGAAAATAAAAGAACATAAAGTAGTAAATGTTGGTGTGTCTAATACAAACATTAAAAAAAAAAATAACTACTAAGGTGGTGATGGAGGTGGAAACAGATATGGAATGCCAAAGTACTCAAAGAGGACGCTGATGATGCTGTGAGAAACGCTGGGGCTCCTCGAGAATGTGCTGCTGAAAGTTGGTTTGCTGCATAGAAAGTGCCCTCACCTCATCCATAAGCTGCTGAAGAGTAACCTCTTCAAAGGCAGGAGGCTCTGGAGGTGGTAGAGCAGATGCAGAGGCATCAAGATCATATGCAGACACTGGAGGGTCTTGATACCTACACTGACCTCGAAAAGGAAGCAAAAAATCAGGAAGTTGATAAGCAGGAACCACATCATTAAGAGGACAATCATCATTTGGAGCAATCATAGTGTATTTTATTGTTAGTGTTTACAAATTTTTCTCAAATACAAGATTTTTCTCACACACAATCTATGTGTTTAAAAATATATGCCCAAGGTGTGATTTAAAGAATGAATAAACAAATTAAAGCTTAAGAAATATTGTATTCTCAATAATATGCTCTTTGGTATTCGTTGGATTTTCTTTGACTTGGATCTAATGCAGCCTTTTTATAGGTGGAGCTGAAAACTAGCTGTTATTGACTTCTGTACAAAGTCGGATCGCCGTTAAGTATTATCGGATCACCGTTTTGACTTGAGCAAGTTACCGTTGCAGTTTAATTTCAAATTGTCAGATCATCATTTCCTAGATGTCGGATTGTCGTTAGTTTCCAGAAGCTAATCTTCAATTCTCTTTGATGTCAGTTAGTCGATATCAAGATGTCTGATCGCCGTTAGTGTCCAGAAGTAATCTTCAATTCTGTTCGATGTCAGTTAGCCATTATCAAGATGTCGATTTGTCATTTGCTACAGTGACTACTACAGTGAACTATTTTCTAAAATTATAGTTTTTCCTAAAACTTTATATAATTATACTATGGCCCAAAATGTTATGAAACTTTTCAAATAAGTCCATTTCCAAAATTTCAAGTAATACTTGTTGATTTTAAAATTTTCAAAACTCTTGCAATTAGACCATGAACTTGAAAAATAACCAATTTCATAAAATTATTTTTCCTTTAAGCACAAAACCTTTATATTATCAAAATAATGATTTATTTAAAATGTATAAAAAATAATTTGAGCTTTTAAAAACTTAATCATTCTTAATCTTGTTTGTTATCATCAAAATCAACATTATGGATATATATATGTTAACAGAAACCTCATCTAAATGCCCTAACCTAGGAAGAACAATGGTTTGAATAAAATGAAGGGGAAATTATCCACCGTCCACCCTTTTTTTCACCATTTTTCAAAAATACACAAATCTTCTTTTTTTTTGCAGCGCTCCACCTAAAGTTAACATTTTTTTCATTGGTAAGGGTAAAATTATCATTTCACAACAACACAGTGGTGGATAGGTGCAAAACAATATAACTTTAAATGGAGTTCAGAAAAAAAAATAAAGAATTGTGTATTTTTGAAAAAGTTAGAAAAAACAGGTGGACGATGGATAATTTTCCTAAAATAAAGTAAAATCCAAGATTGGAGGCATGGACATTGAGTATGGAAATATATGTTACAAACTTCATCAGAAAGATCAATACACCTACATATATTTCTAATGACATCAACATGAACAAAATGATCAATATTAGAGGTTTTCCTAGCGGAAAAGATTTCTAAGCCAGTATCAGAGGTTCCTAGGATAGAATTCAACTCCGTAACATCAAATTTATTCAAAACTCCTCCAACATTGGTGATTACTCGATTCTCTTTCTCCGCTAAAGTATCCAAATTTGAGTAAAATACTTTCACCATGTCGGGATACACATTCTCCTCAATCACAAGGGCATTAATCCAACCAACTTCTTCCAGCAATTGCAACAAATTTCTACTACCAATAATGAGACTACGAAGCCAAGGGTTAGAAATTTTTGGCAAAAATGCTTAGCCAAACGCTTGTCCGGGAAGTGCTTGGATTCAAAGTCAAATTCTTTGGAAGTGCCCCCTTCCAACCATGGGTGTTTGGTTGGTGAAACATGTTCTCTCTGTTTTCCTCTAATCGGCCTTGAACTAGATATGACAATATCAAAGTGATTTGAAGAGGAATGAAGCAATTAAAAAGAAGATAATGAAATTTAAAAGAAATATGGGCGTTCAATTTGGGTAGAAATTAACTTAAGAAAGAAAAATTTAGGGAGAGAAAAATTGGGTGAAAACTTAGGTTAGATTTTGATGATGAAAATGAATTTGGAAGATGATTTTGAGCGCAAGGAATTATGGGGAATGATTTTTGTGAATCAATTTAGTGTAAAAATGGATGAAGATGGTGGATTTTAGAGTGAGAATAAGAGAGGGAGGAAACGATTTTTAGAGAGAGAGAATTAGATTGCCGAATGAAGAGGACGAAGATGAATAGGATTAAAAGCACGAATCCAACTAACCACTTTTCACTAACCAACTAACTGGTTTTTGTCTAGTGAGTGTGTTTTGCAGAAACGACTTACTGGTTTTCTCTATCCAGCTATCTGGTTTTTGTCCAGTGAATAAACATGAAGTAAATGGCTTGCCGTTTTCTTTAACCAATTGAACGGTTTTGTCCAGTAAGTAAACATTAAGAAAACAACTTATTGGTTGGTTACAAAATTTTGCCTCAGAAGTCATTTTGCCTTTTATTGAATTTTGACTAACCAATTAACTTGTATTGTGCACACCAATTTATTTTTGGCTTAAAATTTGATCGATTTTAAATCATTTTGTGATTCAAAACTTTTTAATAAGCCATTTAATGCATGAAACATGAATGCATACGAGAGCAAGCATATCAAATATATTAATCATATTGATTAATAATGCCATACAAAGAAAAAATCATAAATTAAGATGCAACATTTATCATTCCAAGCTCATGTCTTATCTTTATGAACCGCTCTTCACTAAGTGGTTTTGTAAAGATATCTACAAGTTGATTTTCAATAGAAACAAATTTAATCACAACATCTTCTTTTTTAACATGATCTCTTAGAAATTCTAATCTCTCTATGCTTAGTCCTCGAATGCTTAATGAGATTCTTCGATAGGTTGATAGCACTAGTATTGTCACACAAGATATGTATTTGATCAAGATTAATATCATAGTCTCTAAGGGTTTGTTTCATCCAAAGGGCTTGTGCACAACAACTACCTGAGGCAATATATTTTGCCTCAATGGTTGAAAGTGCAATAGAATTTTGTTTCTTATTAAACCAAGAGACAAGTGAATGACCTAGAAAGTTACATGTTCCATTAGTACTTTTCCTATCAACCTTATATTCGGTGAACTCGGCATCCGAATAACATGTTAAGTCTATATGTGTTCCTCTAGGATGTTTCACACAAGTAACGAAAAATCCTTTTAATAGCTAGAAAATGAGACTCTTTAGGACAAGATCGAAATATAGCATATAAGCATACACTAAACATAATATCAGGTCTACTAGCAGTCAAATAAAGTAAAGATCCGATCATACCTCGATAAGCTTTGATATCAACTTCCGTACCTTTTTTATCCTTGTCAAGCTTGATTGTTGAGCTCATTGGAGTACTTTTAATCTTTCCATAGATATTAGGCTTGATTGATGAAAATTCCTTCTTCAATTCTCCATCATGCTCATCTCAAATTCTTTGCTTATACAAGATGAAAATTTCTTAGATAAAAACTCATTAGTAGAACTGAAAATAATATCATCAACATAAATTTAGACAATGAGAATATCTTGATTCTTATGCTTGATAAAGAGAGTTGTTGATGCCTTACCCATTGAAAAACCACTATCCAGCAAGAAAGTTTTAAGTTTATCATATCATGATCTAGGTGCTTGTTTTAAACCATGCAATGCTTTTGTTAACTTATAAACATGATCTGGAAATTTCTCATTTTCAAAACCAGACAGTTGTTTCACATAAATTTCCTCCATAATGTAACCATTTAGGGTACGTGACTTGTTATCCGACAGTGCAGACCAGACTAGTGCCTATTCAGGATCACCTCTGGAATTTACGTCGTCGGTTTCCCGTCGATATACTCAAATGGGAAAGCAGAAAAACCTTTTTAAAACATTTTTCATCTCGGGTTATATAACCCAAAACAGACTTTCTTTTAGTCTAAAACAGGGTACCAAACCAGATAAGAAAAACGGTCAAAAGTTTTCTGATGCACAGGATCCTTGCAAAAGGCAAGTGCAGAGCATACTTCCTTAGGTTTCAAAATGAACAAATTTAATTCTTTATTCTTTTTCTTTCTCTAGAGAGCTTCATTTGCAGAGAGAGGAGGGAGGTTTAGGGAGTCATAGTGAAAAAACACACGAGAGTTTATTGCTTCGAAATTATATATTTTACAAGCAAGGGGAGAATCCTTTATATAGGAGAATTCTCAGCGAAGATAGGACAGGACCCCTATCTTTGTTTTTCAAAAGCAAAAGTAAAGATACGACAACATAGATCATGACTTCTCAAGTGATCATGACCTGTAGCACACCTTTTTAGAAAGCCAAGCCCACCGGTCAAGACTTGGACAAATGGACAAAAGATAAAGCATGCTTACAAAGACTTTTACAACTAGCAAAAGCCAAAGCGTAAGGCAAGCCAAGACAAAACATAATTATTACAACAAGGCAAACTACTTTATTGAAAGCAACAAGACAAACAACTTTATGGAGAGCGGAGATTCATGTACTCGTCTTCGGATGAGCTTTCAGTTTCATAGGGATTGTCACAGTTAGAAAAAGGTTTTGGAGAGCTTTGGATGCTTACAGTGGGGACCACGGCAAGGGGGATAAGGACAATCTCTTCGGTATCCTGGCCTGGGTGATGTTTGAGTGGCTTTGTCAACTTTGGAGGGTTTAGTGGTCGTGTCAGCTTTGGGAGGTTGGGATGAGGATCCTGGTTCATTCATGGATGGTTGTGGAAATTGTTGGAGATGTTGGCTGAGGGGAAGAAAGTCTTCCCAGGGGTCTTGGGAATCTTGAAAAAGGAAGTCAGTGTAGTCTGGCTTTTCTTCTTTGATAATGATTCCCGTGGATTTTGGTTTGGATATGGCGGATGGAGTGGGGATCATGAGAAGGTCATGTTGTTGGCCTAAGATGTCTTTAAGTGGCGGAGGTTGGTGGTTTAATTGGCAGAGGTAGTTGTGAAGGACATCTTGGATTTCATTTTCAATGACAGCTAGATGTGGTGCGGTGAACCATTCATATACCTGGTCTTGAGTCCAAAAGAGTTTTGTGTCTGGATGTTGGAAGTATGGCCTGTGAATGATAAAGACTGAGGTAAATATTTGTGCTTCCGAGGCAGGCATACGTTCAAGGTTGTAAATTTCTGACAATTGTTGGAGCTTCTTTCTCCACCATGGTATTGGAGAGAACCATTCAAGTAATGTCCAGGTAAGAGAGGTGGCTTTGTCCGGGTCGAGGAGATGTTCCAAAGTGGGAGTAATTGGTAGGACTAACTTAGTGGCATAAAGGACTGTTAGGCACCAGAGGTACCATAACACATCTTCAGTGGTTTCTCTGGATGGGTCAAGGGTAGATTTTCTAGGTGGAAAGAGGAAAATGGAAAAGGTTCTGTGACAAGGTAGGCTTTCATGAAGAAGCGAAAGAGAGCTTTTCTTGCAAACTCCTGGATGGCAAAGACAGAAGAAAAGGTTTTATTAAAGGGAAAAGTTTTCTTGGTGAGAGCCTCTGGGGGTAGTGATGTAGCCATGGAGATGATTGGAAAGTGGTATGTAGTGGAAAACAGGGTGAGAGGGTTTTCTAGTTTGGAGAGTCTGGATAGCATATCAGGGATGAGGTTTTGGGATCTCTTTATATGCTTGACCAAAAAGTCATATTTGGAAAACCAATCTTTTAATCTGAGTAACATTTTTTCGGGAACAATTTTACCGTTCAAATTGAGAATATTGGGGAAGGCTGAACTGTCCATACAGATGAGAAAATGGTGTCCAATCAGATGATACTCAAACTTTTTGATGCCATTCTTTACCGCTAAGATTTCTTTGAACACGCTATGATAATGCTTCTGTGTGTCAGAAAAATGTCCACTAGCATAAGCGATAAAGTGTTCTTTTCCATTGATTTCTTCAAGGAGGATGGCACCCCATGAGTCATCACTTGCGTCTGCAATATCCATCAAGAATCAACTTTAATGGAGGCGGATTTTAATTTGCTGAGAGTAGTGACAACAATTGTGGTCGATTCCACTCCGAGGCTTCTTTTCAATAAAGCCGAAAGGTGATGAGTGATCCACATGTGGGATGAAGTCTCGATGTAATTGATGATCGAAACTGTTGAACTTGCCTTTTGGAAAATTGATCTGAAAGCAATTCTTGGGCAATGTGTTTTCCTGGCTGATAATGGCCATCTTTTATGATCATACCAAGGAAGTCAATATTGTCGGTAGCAATGGTACTTTTCTTGGCTGATAACATAATTCCATGACTGTGGACAATATCATAGAATTGAGTTAACAGCTGACGATGTTCATCATGTGATCCTGAAAAAGCAAAATATCATCAATATAAATTAATGTATGATGCAGAATAGGCTGAAAGATGTTGACCATGGATTTTGGAAAATGGATGGCGAAAGGTAGACGGTCCATTGGAAATGGGCATTTGGGATCTACAAAAGCGGTTTTAACGCCGATGGTGTAATACCTAATTGCCGTAAACACGATTTTAAATCAAATTTTGAAAAGATCCGGCATTTTGAGAAAAGTAAACATGCTTTGTCGACGGCAAGGAAACTTGTCATCTTGTAAAAACATGTTTAATGGGCGATAGTCAATGATAGGCGTTTTTCCTCGAATAATTTCAGAATGCTTTTCAACATAAAAGGCTTGGCAAGCCCATTGAGAATTTGTGGGCTCAATAAGACCTTGGGCTAGGAGTAAATCAGAAGGACTCATTCCTGGGTGAGTTGCTTTAGTTGGGTTAATGTCTTCATTGAGTTTGAAAGGTAACTTAATGAAGAAAGACTTATTCTTCCACAATGGGTTTGGATGGGTGAACTCAGAATGGGACTCTGGACAGAAACTCAAAAGCTTGTTTGAAATATCCTGGTATGGTTGAGGGGTTTCAGACAGATTGTAGAGTTTTAGAATGTTTGTGAAAGGTTTGAACAGGGACTTGACTCGAATTCCATTGGGAAGGATTTGGAGGTGTTTGATCTGGTGAAGGATGTCAAAACCTAACAAGAGATCCTTATTAGGAAGGGTTGAATCGATAACTTTGGTCCAAATGACACAATTTGGGAAGATTTGGATACCAATGGGTTTTTTGGTAATCAAAGAGGTGGTGAAGAGTTTGCCATTGACAGCTTTGAAATGTTCTTCATATTCTGTCCAGTATTCTGGTGGAAGAATATGTGGGTTTAACATGCTGCGTTGGGCACCAGTGTCGATGAGACCAATGGGCACTGGAACTTGGAGGCAAGAGTTGGAGTTTGATGGATGGGATAGAATAAGTAGTGTCGACGAATCGGGTGGAAAATGATTTGGAACGATCATTGTCGAATCATCGAGGAGTTCGAGTGCGAACATTTCATCATTGGTTCATCTTGTTCGAGAAATAAATTCCTTCATCCTTTTAGAGTAATCAGAAGATGATGCCCAACTAACCAATAGATTTTTCTCGCTTGTTGGGGCTTTTGGCATAATGGCCTTTTCTTCGCAGATGAAACATCTGCTTGATTTTCTCCGCTTAAAGTCTCGGAAGAAGATGACTTCTTAAGAATTTTAAGGCTTTTCGGGATCGACGGATGAAAATTTCGATTTGAATTTCTTAAAATGCCTTTTCTTTTTAGGACTGCAATCACAATCCTTCTTCTGCTTGCATTTGATCTGCAAGTAAGGCTTTTTGCAGGCACTCCGGAATGGTTCTTTGTCTTTCAACAGTTCTTTAAAAAACTGCTTCTGTTCACAGAGTTTATCGAGACAAGTTTTGGCAAGCTGGAAGATTTTGCCAAGAGAGATGTTGTCAAGAGAAAGATTGGATGCGGTGAGTTGTCTCTGTATGTCTGGTTGGAGTTCGTCTGGAAGGGAAGCTAGAAAGACATGCTTTAATGTTGGCTCATTGAATCCATTAAGCTTATAAAATAGCAAAGACATCCGCTTGTAATGGAAATCAAGATCCTTAGCATTAAGGGAACAACATTTCATGTTGAGATAGTCTCGTCGTGCAGCTTCAAAGACTGCAGAGGGGTCTCCAAGGAATTGATCATGGATAACTGCAAGGGCACTTGAGACTTCTGGTAATTGAACAAACTGCAATTGTCTGTAGTTGCCTAAAGAATCAAACCAATCTCTTAGAGCACCCGTAAAACGAGTAGCAAACTCTCTAAGGACTGATTGAGTTGTGGCTCCTAGACGTAGCATTTGAAGGTCAATCCAGGCAGACATTTCATTAAGGCGATCACGCCATTTATGAGATGGAAGGTCATCAAAGGTAAACCATGGGCCATTTGAAGATTTTTGACTGGGTGAACTGGTATGGGCTTGAGCTGGAGGGGGTTGGTTCGTGGCAGAGGATTCAGGCATTTCTTCTTCAACTTCTGAGAGAATGTCAACATATGGTTCAGTATGGGAAGTTTGGCCTGGAGGAGGTTAATCAGGTTGGGCCATTAAGATTCTGGTGATATCAGCATAGGACTTTTCAGAATCACTAGTGGATCGAAGATTCGTGTCGATCTCGATCGAAGCTAGATTTGAATCGTTTGGTCATCAGTAGAAGAGTGGTCGGGCACTAAACTGGTGCATCGGTTGTTTATCTTTGGATTGAGAAGGTGGTTGGGATTCAGTTGGTGGTGAAGGTATCTGAGAAGAGTGTTGGCCAGGGATATGAAATGTGACGGGTCGCGGCTGAGGTCTGAGCTTTGGTTTAGGTTTAGGTGGTGGTGGTAAGGGATTGTCTCTGAAAAGAGTATGGGTCATGCAAAATAACTTGGAAGGATCATACTGTCTGATGGGGGAAAGCATAGAGGCAAATGGATGATAAGTTGGACCTATGGAAAGGATAGGAGGTGAGGTGGTAAAAAGGGTAGGTCTTTGTTTTTCAGATTCAATCTGAGCAAGTTCAGCTTTTAAGCGTCGGATTTCCCATTCCTTTTGGTCAAATTCTGGGCCATAATAGCGCTGGGCAAGCATAGCTCGTAGTTCATAATCGAGTTGGGTAATTTGGGACTGGAGATTTTGGTGGATATGCTGCATCTGTGCAGAGATGGAGTCAACTGTTGTCGCAAGTTGTTCAGTTCGTAAACTAATGTTCTCAACTTTGGAGTTGATATTCAACAAAGTATCATTCTGTGCTCTGGCATTTTGGGTTTGCCAGTTGAGGACTGATTCAAAAGGTTTGGGAGGTTCGAGGTGGCCAGATGAGGTAATTCGTTGTGAATCTGTGTGAGGTTCTAAAGGAGGAAAGGAGGAAGAGTAATGTGAAGAAGTAGATGAAAACATCATACAAGTGAGTGGTGGTGTTGGAAGTGGGATTGGTGATGGAGTCTCAGATCGACAATGCGTTGCAATCCATTTGAGTTCTTTTTGGTAAAAGGGTAATGGAGCTGGTGGAGGTGGAGGATCTTGTGGTGGTTTGGGAGCATAGTGGTGGCAGGAAACTTGAGGTTTTTTCTTTTTGGTTTTCTTTTTCCTTGTGGTGGCATAATCATCGGCTTCGTCCCAATCATCCCAGCAGGGACAATTTGGGTCACACAAGGGCATCCCATAGAAATGGCCATTGCTTTCTTTGGATAAACAGGTAGCCTTCGAACCTGAAATGGGCAGATCTTCTTGGGCCGTCTGAATAGCTGTAATCATTGAAGAATAGGTAAAAGAGAGCCGATGAGGCTCTTGTGGAGCGCTAGGAGGTGGTTTAAAAGTCATTCGGACGGTTCCATCTTGGCGTCTTTCGAACATGCTTTCAGAGGTTTGAATTGGAGCTGTATTGTTATGGAACTGTTCATAGTTGGAGATCCATTCAAGAGGCATAAGCTTGATGAGCTCATGACGGGGAATTTGTCTTGGGATCTGGATTATGGTTGGGATCTGGTCAGATTCGGCTAAGACCATGAGGGTATCAGAATGATGTTCAGGAGTGGGTAGATCTAAGGCATGATTTTGAAGCCTATAGACCAATTGGTGGTGTAAGGTGGCAATTTTGGCAGAAGAAATTTGTTCAGCACCTTGAATTTGGACTTGGACCTTCAAGGTTGTGGGCAAGTTGGGATCTTGGAGAGAAAGGTTGAAGTTTGGGTAAAAGGTAAGTAAAACACTTCCTGCATGGAGGGTTGTAAGGACAGTGCCAATAACAGCATCTTGGTACTGTTTAAACCGGGTATCAAGCATAGCAAGGCGAGCTGTAACCGGTAATCCTTTTCTACCATGAAGAGTAAGGATTAATCTGATGCCTCCAAGATGAAGATGAGTGTAACCTTCTCGTTTCCAATTGGAAATTAACTCTGAAGGTATTTCGAGAGTGACATATTGCTCCGCAGGGGTTGCTTGGAGAGAACATTGATCCAGGCGAGAAGACTGGATATATTCTTTAGGGTGAGGGCCGCGGGTGGATATGAGAGATCTGCGGTAAAAAAATGGGACGTTTGTATAGGTGGTAAGGGCTGAGGAGAGGGTATGAAGATTCACTGATTTGGGCGGATTCAGGGATGTAGGAGTATTCTACAAGAGTTTCAATTTTATGAGTGGTATGAGAAGAGCAAGATTTGGGCAAAGAAAGAGTAGAAAAAAGAGTAACAGGAGGTGAAGAGGAAGTGGAAGCCATGAATGAGAAGTTCTCTCTGCGCCTGAAGTTCTAGAGATCAAAACATAATAAAGACATAAATTATACCACTTTGAGCTTTGGAAAACAAAGAGTTAGGGCTCTGATACCATATGGGAATGTAACCTTTACATCTATTTGATATAAGATGAAATCTTTATGACATGCAAATACTAATAGCATCCTAATAGATTCCAATCTAGCTATTAGTGCAAAAGTTTCATCAAAATCAATTCGTTCTTCTTAGTTGTAACATTAAGCCACTAATCTATCTTTATTCCTTACAACCACACCAGATTCATCCATTTTATTCCTAAATACTCATTTAATGCCAATGATAGATTGATGTTTAGGTTTAGGAACTAATTCTCATACATTGTTTCTCTCAAATTGGTTTAACTCCTCTTTCATTGTCATAATCCAAGATTCATCATTTTCGACATCCGAAAAGGATTTTGGTTCAATTTAAGACATGAATGCAGCATATTAACAAGTATTTTTAAATGATGACCTAATAGTTACATCTCTAGAAAGATCATCTAAAATTAGTTCTTTTTGGATGAAAAGAGACAAACCTCCACTCCTTGGGAGTGTTTGAGAAATACCTTCTTGTTGTTCCATATTTGTTTCTTCTTCTTGTCTATCCTCTTGATTTTCATGAGTATCCTCTTGTTTATCTTTTGATGATTCTTTTAGTAACTCTTCATCTGCATCATCATTAATAACAACTTTCTCCATAGAGGAGGGGTTAGATTCATTAAACGTAACATGCATTGACACTTCAACAACCATAGTTCCTTTGTTATACACTCTATAAGCTTTGCTTGTATTTGAATAACCAAGAAAGATGCCAACATCAGATTTTGGATCAAATTTACCAAGATTATCTTTTGTGTTCAAAATAAAACATTTGCATCCAAAAACTTTGAAATAACCAATGTTAGGTTTAAAATGTAACAAGCGGTGTTGACGGTTTCGGCCCAAAATACTTAGATAATGCATTTTCATTCAACACGGTCCTAGCCATTTCTTAAATAGACATATTTTTTTCTCTCAACAACTCTATTTTGTTGTGGAGTTCTTGGCGAGGTTTCAAATGCATAATTTTCAAATTCTCCTTAATGATCACTCCTAATGCATGCATTACTATAACCTTTTTCATTTTGAATTTTCTTACAAAATGCTTTACAAGCATCAAGAACATCATCCTTATTGGCTAAAATAATACCCGTATATATCTAACAAAATCATCAACAATTATAAAAGCATAATACTTGCCACTTAAACTAGCATATCTTGGAGATCCAAATAAATCTATATGAAATAGTTGAAGAGGTTTTGAAGTAGAAACATGGCTTTTGTTTTTAAAAGAGGTTTTTATTTGTTTACCAAATTGGCATGCTTCAAAAATTCTATCTTTTTTTAAAACCAATTTTTAGAAGATTTTTAACTAAATCACTTTTGGAAATCTTCGAAATTAAATCCATGCTTACATGTCATAGTCTTCTATACCATAGCCAACCATCATCATGCAATGAAGAAAAATATTTATCATGGGTAGATGCACACTCTATGTTAATGGTATAAACATTTACTACATCTATTTCCAACAGACAAAATTTTACTATCACACGCATTCTTAATAACACATCTAGTTTTATCAAAAACAACTTTATAATCCTTGTCACACAATTGACTAATACTAATCAAGTTGTGTTTCAAATTTTCAACAAAATATACATTTTCAATTAGAGTCGAGAAAACTTTACCGATATTACCAATTCTGAGAATCTGTCCCTTTGAATTGTCTCCAAAGGAAACATCTCCACCATTTTCGATTTTGGTAAAACTTAAAACTATCTATAGTTTCCGGTTATATGCCTTGAACAACCACTGTCTAGGTACTATTTATTCTTCTTCTTCTTCAAACCCTGTAGAGGAAATCTCAAGTCTTAGGTACCCAAAACATTTTGGGTCCTTAAGTGTTAGCAATGGTTCTTTTGGAACCCAAATACATTTCACTCCATAATATACATTTCTTTTAACTGGACATTCAAGATTCATGTGACCATCTTGATTGCAACGGTGACATACAACTTGATTGTTAATGGAGGTACTCTTCAGAAAGTAGTTCTTATAATACTTTTGTTTCAAATTTGGCTATACCTCCTTTGTCAAACACATATTTTTGTGAATTAAGCAAGTTATCTGCCATCTTTTGCCCATTTGTAAATTTTAGCACAATATCATTAAGTTCAATATTCTTTTTCTTGAGCATCTCATTTTCCTTTTTCAAATCATCTACATGTGATTCTATATGTTCATGTGAAGTGCTAGGTTTCTCATTTGATAATGCAACTCTATCATGCAATGCTTTGTTTTCTAATTCTAGGCATGTAATCTTTACATTTAGAGATTCATTTTCATTTGTGCACTCTACCATTATCTTTTTAAGACATGAATTTTTTTTACCAACTTTTAATCAATCATCATGCAATTCCTTAAAAGCGTCTTATAATTCATCATAGGTAGAATCACTTACTTCATCAAGTTTGTCAAACAATTTATCCCCAATTGCCATGAGAGTTACATTTGACATTTCTTGTACGTCATCATCACTTGTTTCCTCATTGTTGTCATCCCATGTGGCTACCATTGCCTTCTTCTTAAGCTTGTTGAGGAGAGGACAATTCGATCGTATGTGTCCAGGCTTCTTACACTCATAATAAGTGATTGGCACATTCTTCTCCTTTTGGTTCTTGTAGTTTCTGAATCTTTTCCGCTCACTAGTTTTCTTGAAAAATGTTCTGAAGCTTGGAAGCTTTGAGTGCAATGCTTTTCTTCTTCTTTTCCAATTAAATTATTAATAGGCAAAGTGTTTAAATCTTTAGCTTCCTCTATGACGGTTCTTTTAGGTCTCCATTCCATTGGTAAAGACCTAATAATTTTCTTTTAGGTCTTCATTCCACTATTCGAAAATATTTTTCCTAGGGCTTCTAATGTGTTCACATTATCCATAAACCTAGTATACATAGAATACATGCTCTCATTTTGTTCCATTTGGAACAATTCATATTGTTGAGTATATCTACAAATCTTACACTTTTTCACTTGATTTGTCCTTTCATAGACAACTTCAAGTTTGTTCTATATTTCTTGAGCACTCTCACAACTATACACTCTATGAAATTCTTTCTTATCAAGAGCACAAAACAAAGCATTCATTGCCTTGGAGTTTAAAGATATCTTTTTCTTTTCTAACTCACTGATGAGATTAAGGATAAAACTATCACAAGCACATGGGATGATGCATATTCAGATCCTATTCAAGTTCCCGTCGGACCCGTTACAAGAGCTCGAGCAAAGAAATTCAAAGAAGCACTTAATGGATTGATTCAAGCAACTTGGACTCAATCAAATTCGTGGAGGCCCATTGAAGGAATCGCACATGATAAATGTATGATTCAGGCTCTTGAAGTTTCCAAATACTCACTTCCATGAAATAGGGAGGCTATTAGGGTAGTGACAGCAATTGTGTGGTCAGCATTCCACTCTGGGGGCTTCTTTTTCAATAAAGCCGAAAGATGATGAGTGTAATGATCCACATGTGGGATGAAATCACGGATGTAATTGATAATGCCGAGAAACTGTTGAATTTGTAGTCGTCTTCAGAGGAGCTTTTCTGGCAAATTCTTGGATGGCAAAGACAGAAGAGAAGTTTTTGTTGAAGGGAAAAGTTTTCTTGGTGAGAGCTTATGGGGGTAGTGAGGTAGCCATGGAGATAAGTGGAAAATGGTAGGTGGTGGAAAATAGGATAAGAGGGTTTTTTGGTTTGGAGAGTCTGGAAAGCATATCAGGGATAAGATTCTGGGATCCCTTTATATGCTTGACTGAAAAGTCATATTTAGAAAACCAATCTTTTAACCTGAGTAACATTTTTTTGGGAACATGGCGGGAAAAATATTATTTTCCTTTTTCAGATACTTTCCCGTTTCTTGAGGAGGCTATTAGGGAATCAAATAAGTTATTTCTATTTTAATCGCCTAGTTTCCATTTAATTAATGTAAGGCATTTCAGACAATTAGGATCCTGATTTAGTTTAAATTCTTTCCTATTTACTTAGATTAGGATTCTGATTTAGATTATTTCCTATTAGGGAAGATTTAGATTTAGATTTGATTTTTGGGTTAGGATTTATTTCCAAAAATTCTTGTAACCAACCCTATATAAAGTACTCATATTCAATAAACAGAAAAAAATAAGTTTTTGATGCAATTGGTGAGAGAGTTAATTCTCTTTGGTTCTTTACGAACTCTTTGAACTTATCGGATTTCCGTGGCGTTCAAATTCTTGACTTATCAATCAGACCATCCATAGCTGATTGTGGCGTCTTCACATACCAAGGTTCATGCTTTCAATAAGCATTGGGTCGAGGTTCCATTCCATTCCTGGTTTAGATTCGATCTTGGGAACTAAATTGATTAGGGTCGCGTCAGTTCTTGACGGGGTTCGTATTAGAATATCATCTCCTACTTTATTTTTAGTCATAGGAATGAATGGACCATCACAAATAACTTCCCAAATTTCATAATTTAAATCTTGTAAATAAATTCTCATCCTAATTTTCCAATAAGGATAGCCATTTCCATCGAAAAATGGAGGTCTAGTGGTTGTTGACCTTCCGTAAATGTGAAATCATTTTGAGTTGCCATTGATCTTTAACTCTAGACGGTTAAGTCTAAACAAGAGCACCTTGCTTTGATACTAAATGAAATACTAAATAGGTAACCCAAGAGGGGCAATGAATTGGGATTCTAAAAATTTAAGCAACTAAAAACTTAATGCAATTTAAACAAAGCAATCAAATTCGAAATGAACAAATTAATGTGCAAGAAAAAATAAAGAAATAAGATAAGAGAGAGTAAACAAGCGATTTTTTACGTGGTTCGGCCAACCGTGCCTACATCCATGCCTCTAAACTCACTGGGCTTGAGGATTTCACTAAGCAAGTCTCCAAGGCTTTAACAACTCTTACAATTGACTTCCAAGGTGTCAATAGACTTTTACAATAAGAGATTATCCCCAATCTCTTAACCCAAGTGTATCCCAACACTTGCAACCTCTCAACTTGGTTTTACAAAAAAGATTACAAATAAATTTCTATCACACAATGTGTTTGATTGCAAATGAAAGCCCAATTGTGTGAATGAATACAATGAATACAAAAATTTTATACTTAGATTGCAGAAGTGTGAACAATGGTTCTCTCACTTCTTTTTAATTTGATTGAAGCCATTTTATTGTTGGAGTAGAAAACTAGCCGTTATTGAATTTCTGGTGATAACCGGCTTGCCGCTTTATGTTAACCGATTTGCTCCTTAATTTTTGCACATCTAGTTTGCTACTTTTCATTTTTCGGTTAGTCGTTTTTACTCCAGAGAGCTTCTGCTTGATAACTGGTTTGCCATTTTGGTAAATTAGGTTAGCCGCTTGCGACAGTGAAACAACTATATTCCAAAATTATAATTTTGCCCCAAAACTTTCTATAATTATATTATGACCTAAATCTTTATAAAACTTTGCAAATAGATCCATTTCTAGAATTTAAAACAATACTTGTTGATTTTAAAGTTCTCAAAAAGTTTTCAATTAAAACCATAAACTTGAAAACAACCAATTTCATAAAATCATTTTCTTGTTATAAAAACATAATGTGTAATTCTTTGTTTATCCAAAACATGTAGTTTGTTATCATCAAAATAACATTTTATAGCCATATAGGTTAACAAGTGTGAGCATACTAGAGGGTAAAAGCCAATGAAATTGAATGAAACAAGAGTGGAACTAAGCGAATCATTTTGTTAAGTGAAACACGCAAGGCAGTTCAATGAGGTCATTTCCACATTATTTCTAACCTTATTTTGCAAATCTCAGCCATGTCTCCTAGAAAGAAACGCAAATGAAGAGGTTTAACATCCAACCATTCAAACTTTGTAAATTCAAGCATTGATGGGGGAGATGAAACGAATGATAAGGGCTGAATTAGAGCACATACAAGAGCGTTTGGATAAAGTAATGAACGCACATGCGAGGCAGAAACAACTCGTTCCCCAAGCACGTAAGAGAGAGAGAATTCCAACTAAAGAAGAGATTGATGACTATTATAGGGATGAGTATGAAGAATGTGAAGATTATGTGGGTAATAGGAGAGATGGACAGGGAAAGAGAGTTAGGAATCGGGATAATGGTTTGTGTGGCATGAAGATGAAGATCTCTTCTTTTCAAGGTAAATCCAATACGGAAGAACACTTTAAATAGAAGAAAAATATGGAGTTTGTGTTTGACTACCACAACTATTCCGTGGCAAAAAAAGGTAAAATTGGATATGATTAAGTTTTTTGACTATGCTATTACCTGGGATCAACTTGGTATAAATAGGAAGTGGAATGAGGAACATCCTATTGCAACGTGGGATTATATGGAAACATTGAGAAGAAGACATTTTGTACCTAACTACTATTACCAACACTTGTACAAAAAATTTCAAAGTCTTACACAGTGTGATATGAACCCCACAAAGAACTGACGCGACCCAAATCAATTTTGTCTCCAAGATCGAATCTAAACCTAGAATTGAATGGAACCACAACTTGATGCTCAATGAAAGCACGAACCTTGGTATGTGAGGACGCCACTATCAGCTATGGACGATATGATTGATAAGTCAAGAGTTTGAATACCACGAAAATCTGATAAGTTCAAAGAGTTTGTTTAAGAACCAAAGAGAATTAACTCTCTCACAAATTGCATCAAAACTTATCTATCTCTGTTTATGTAAGTACATTATCTATAAGAATTTTTGAAAATAAATCCTAAACCAAAATCAAATCAGAATTTGAATCTAAACAAATAGGAAAGAATATAAATCAAATAAGAATCTTAATCTAAGCGAATAAGAAAGAATCTAAATCAAATCAGAATTCTAATTAGCTTAAATGTCTTACATCAATTAAAATGGAAAATTGGCAATTAAAGAGAAATAACTAATTTGTTTCTCCACTAACCTCCTCAAGAAATGGGAAAGTATCCAAAAAGAAAGTAGTATATTTTCCCGCCATAATATGCAAGCCAACTTCCTATTACTTTGAAGTGACTATTTGGAAACTTCAAGAGCCTGAATCATGCATTTATCATGTAATAGGCCTCTACGAATTCTGAGCCCAAGTTGCTTAAATCAACCCATTAAGAGCTTCTTTAAATTTATTTGCTCGAGCTCTTGTGACGAGTCCGACGGGAACTTGATAGGATTTGAATATACCTCATCTCACGTGTTTGTGACAGTTTTTTCCTCAATCTCATCACAGTGTAACCGAAGCATAGAGGATTATTAAAAGGAAATGGAGATTGCAATGATTAGAGCAAATGTGGAGGGGGATAGAAAAGCTAGCATGACATGACTCTTTACTGGCCTTAATTGGGAGATTGTAAATTTGGTTGAGTTACAACATTATGTGGAGATTGAGAGGATGGTCCACAAGACGATCAAGATTGAGTAGCAACTCAAGAGGAAGTATAACACCTATGCATCCCCAAGCCCGAGGTCCACTCCTTGAAAGTTGAGTAATGCGGAGTGAGACAAGAGCCCACAAACATCTACAGCACTTAAGGCAAGATCTGAGTCTTTCAAGTACAATTGACAATGTAACACATAGCAATCGTAACATTTAAGTGTTTTAAATGTCAAGGCAGGGGACACATAACAAGTGAATGTGTGAATAAGAGAGTTATAGTGTTACGGGGTAATGGTGAGATTGTAACTGATGATGACATTGACTTTTGTATGTAGGAGAGATTTGAGTGTGCAAGTTAAAGAAGATGGAACAATGCAATGAAAAAACATTTTTCATACTATGCCATGCTCAATACAAAGTATGCCGTATGGTTATTAATAGAGGAAATTGTACTAATGTTGTTACTATTATCATAGTGAAGAAGTTGGGGCTCTCAATACAAACCATACAAATGACAGTGGCTGAATGACAATGGTGAGGTGAGAGTGAACAAACAGGTACTAGTATCTTTTTGGATTGGCAAGTACGAAGATGAGGTGCTAAATGATGTACCAATGTAGGCTGAACACTTGTTACTTGGGCGGCCTTTGTAGTTCGACAGACGTGTAAAGTATGATGGCTTCACCAACAATTATTCATTTGTGTTTAATCAACACAACATCACTCCTATTCCATTAATTGATGTGATCCAGAGTGCTTAGAGCATTAAAGATCCGTTGCTTGTTCTAGAAGGCTCAATTACAAGTGCACGAGCTACGAAGATCAATGAAGTAATGTAAGGATTTGTTCTAGCTACTTTAGATGATTTCAATTCAAATTTAGTTTGCAAAAGACCAATATTCAAGATGGGCTTGAAAGAGGTAGAACCAGCCTTAATATACTTGATTCAAGCTAACGAGGTAGTGAGTGTCGGAGAAGATGATTTTTGAAGTAGAATAAGGCCTGGAAAAATAATTCTAAAACTGTAGCTACACATATGCCTAAGTTGTAGTTCGTTTAAAATTAGTGGCTTATAGGTCCAAACCTATGCGGCTCCGTTTTAATTTTAGGTTTTTTTTTTGTATTTTTGAGTTAAATAAGGGTTAGCCACCTTATATAAACACTCTTTCATATTCTTTGAAATCTTTGGAGATGATTTTCTCAACTTGTTCTTCAAAGAACTTTTGACTTATCAAAGGAATTTCTAACCTTTTGTGGCATCTTATTTAGCAATCTAGGTTCTTGAGACTTAGCTTATTGAGGATTTGGATCTTTTATCCGAATTCTAATCATATTGGCTTTCTGGGGTTCTTATAAATCTATTTATGGGTTTTCTAGCTAGACTTATAGGGGCTCTCATCAATTGGTATCAAAGCATAGGCACCAATGTCATATTCATCTATCTTTATTATTTTTCATTCTCATTCTAGTATTAAAAAAAAAACGTGAACACTGTCGCATGAACAATATTTTTAGGGTTTTCTTTTTATCAATTTTGAATCCTTGTGGTTTATTCTCCTTAAATCAGTAAATTTTACCTATTCCTTTCCCTTAATTCATTCAAATTTTAGTTATTTAGGGTCTAAAATAATTATAATTATAATTATAATTATAATCATATTTGGTGAACTCTTTTGTTTATTGGTTTTGCTATTCTTGTTTCTTGTTTTTTTTTTCATCCTTGTTTCTTGGACTGTGATTGTTAGAGGGATTGTACTTTGGTGCTTTCCTTTGATTGAGTCATTAGTTCCTAAAGAAGTTGATTGAGAAAATTTAAGAGTGGTAAAAGGATCTTGTATGAGAACAGCTTCGTGTAAAAGCCTACTAGAGTATAAACATGAGTTGAGTGACATCTCGAGTCATATATATATTTTACTAACATCTCTTTGCAGTTTAATTCAAATAACTAAGATGGATGATAAAAGTGAGTCGTAACCTTCCACAATAGACCTTACTTTAACTTTGAAAGTAATGCACCAAGCATTTGAGAAGATGAATATGAGGTTTGAAGAGATAGGAAGCCAGTTGAGGCAATATGGGGCTGCCATTGAGAGTATTTAGAAGGAGCAAACTAGTAAAAAGTGTAACAGGGTTTGACATGATGAAGCAAGACATAACAGGGAAAATAATAGGCGTAAATATGAGCCTATATGAGGCTTTATTTACTTTGATGATATTCTAGTGTCCAGTGAGACTTTAGATGAGCATATTGAGCATTTGCGATGTGTGCTAGATATTTTGAGGAAAGAAAATTTGTATGCTAATTATAAGAAATGTGTTTTTTGCTTGGAAAAGGTTATTTTTCTTGGCTTAGTTGTTAGTACAAATGGTATAGGGATGGATCAAGAGAAGGTTAGGGTTATTATGGAGTGACTCATATTGTGCAAATTTTATGAGTGCATGAATCTATTGTAGAATAGATCAATGGTGACGAGTGTTGATCCCACGAGGAGGTGAATTTTAATTACATGTAGAGTTAATTTTTTAAGTGGGTGGTTGGATTTGTGGTGAAAGTGATTTAGACTTATCCTAAAATTTAAATTAGAATGGCGGGAATAAATTAACGTAAAATCTATTGAAATGAAATGGTTGAGTATCTGGATCTGCATCAACATGCATCATGGGCTTAATATTTCTTATTAGTGCCAATTAAATCATAAAGGGGGTTTCCACTCCTCATGAACCACACTATAATCAATATGGTGTTAAAGGCTTATCGTGCCAAATAGTAATAACCTTACACTAGGGAGCCGGTTATACCAGTACGGTATCTATACAAGATTATTACTATCTGTTGACGAAAAGTCAAAACATCTACAAAAATCAGAGGGGAAGAGAAAGTAAATTTACCAAATAAAGCCCATGGAACATGTTGAGACTTCACCTTCAACCCAAGCTTGAAAGAAAATTAGCTAATCATAATTGAACTAGGGGTAAAATGAAAATTTATTAAAATACGTAGAAAATATAAGATGGAGAAAGAATTACAGAAAGCGGAGCTCAAAAATGAATTCAGGGGTGTCAAATTAGGGGGGAACCCCCTATTTATAGATACAATGAGTAAATTATGGCCGTCAGATTAAAATAGTTTGGACACTCAGGATTGCGCCACGTGGCAAGTTCTGATTGATAGAACACATCATCAGGGCTGTCATTCCGTGTAATGCATGTATTGTACGTACTTTGTTCGGTCCACTAACATGCTGCCACGTCACCGGTCAACTTCACATAATCATTTTAGTCCAATAGGATTGTGACACATCATTGGTCAACGCCAACTCATCAGTCAACGTCATATAAGCAGTCAATGCCACATCATTCGTCCAATCGAATGTTGCGACATCATTGGTCATTGCCACGTCAACAGTCCGTATATGTGAACAGTGTCATACATGTGAACAGTGCCATATACCTTTTATGCTTCTCCTAAGGTTTTCGACTGTCCTGAGTTCAAAATTGTTTTTTGTTTTACTGTCTGATTTCTCGTTCATTGTGAAATGATCATGATGCCCCCTAAAATACATAAAATACTTAATTATAATAAAATGCATATAAGTAGGAATGTTAGTGAGACTTGAAGTGTAAAATGACGATTTTCTCCTTTTTAAATATACACTTTCTAGTACTCAACACACCCTCCAACCAGCTTATTGCTAGTCCCTAGCAAATTAAGTGAAAACAAAATTCAAACCCAAAAAGTTTTTTATTTTTTTAAACAGTTATATTTATTCAATTATACTAATGATAGCGATCAAACAAAAGTATAAGCATTATCTCCAGTCAAAAGAAACATCACTCCCACATCAACCATCCACATGTATCAGTCCAGCAGACTTTGTCACAACTATAGTAATCAAACCACTTTGAAGAACGACATGTCAAACCTCAAAATCTCACTGGTAGTAGTGACACTCTCACAAAGAAATTAAACCCAATAAAAATAGTCCCTCCAATAAATGGTAAATTGAGAGAGCCTAATAAAGAAGTAATATAACACACTCTCACCAAGATGAAAGGAATATGCCCACAACTTAGAAATAACATGATCTTAAGTGAAAAAAAATGCTAGTCAAACCAATGTATTCATTTTTTTTTATTTTTTATGCATTACTACATCTTTTTAGCCCATATAACTAGCTTATTCTTCAGACTATAGTTCCCTAAAATCAAGAAGGACTTTTATTAGGACATAACATAGGATAGGGACATGGCTAACAAAGGAGGGGAAATAGGAAAAACAAAATCTATGTTTGAGAAAAAGTAGAAATATTTTGTAGATTACAAGGTGCATTTCACTTATTTATTAGTATTGTTATTTTTTCTTTTTCTCTTTTTTTGAATTTTTTTTTTGTTTTTAGCTGGCACAACTTTACTGGACAAAATAATTATTTACATTTTTCTCAAACATGAATATGTGATAGAACTTGTAAGACATTAGGTAATATTCCAAATCGGAGTGGGCTAATTATGGATATTTCACAAAAGGGGTGAGTAGAAAGGCTCAAACGGGTCAAAGATGGTCTTTCCATCATCTTTTAGGGCTCTAAATAATCTTCCATATCTACGAGTTAGATGGATCTTCAGATGTAGCAACACACAAATGTTTTTTTATAATTTTATAATTTTTTTTTAGGGTTGAGTCAAAGGAAATCTAGAGATCATGCATAAAATAATAAACTACTAAGCTGTATGAAGAATGGGCAAAAAGGGTTACTCTCTAAGAAAAATGACAAGCTCAAAAACTCACTTGGAATTTATTATAACATGTGCATTCCTTCAAGCAACTCATATTTGTCTCCGACATCAACATGTAGAGTAGCAAATATGGTGTAACATAACTCAAGACTAAAGATAATACAAATACTAAAATTTGAAACTTATCATGTCATCTAATGTTAAATGACATTCTACCCCCAAACCTATTCTAAACATGAAAAATATGAATGCAGAAAGGTGAAAAATGATATAGAAAAAACTAATTGGTAAAAGAAGAAGTTAGAAAGATCACACTTAAAATGATTGTTGATGCTTAATAATAAGGTAATAAAGAAAAAGAAAATATTCGGGAAGTAATATTTTTTTCAAACTAAGAAGATGCATTTCTAGAGTCACTACACTCCATATTCAACCATCTTCGACTCAAAAATTTGAAAGTGTATATTTATAAAGGAGAAATTAGAAAGAAGAAGTTAAAAAAAAAATGATTGTCAAAGCTTGATAAAGAAAAAAATGTTTGGATTTTTTTTTTACTTCCAAACTAAGAAGATGCATTTCTAGAGTCACTACACTCCATATTCAGCTATCTTCGACTCAAAAAGTTAGCCACGGTTAGTCTCTATGATAAAAAATCAGTAAAAACTTAACCAAGATTAAGACATTCCACAATCGTCAACTATTCCCTCCCCCCAACCAGAACGAAACATTGTCCTCAATGATTTAAAGGAAAGAAGTAGAGTTTAGAAGACATCACCAGGTGGTGCAACATAGAATGAAATAGGTTTTTATTGCATGGTTAAGAAACGCAATAAAGCTATTATAAAAGCTAGTGACATTTAACAAACCGATGGGTTTCTGGTGATTGTTCAGATGGGCCCATGATGCTAATGTGACAAGTGCCTCTAGAGTTGCAAGATCTCCTGGTAGGAAAATAAAAGCATTAAAATGATTTAGCATTTCAGTTATTCTCTCTTGTATACCTGAGATGATTAACTCTTTTCTAATTGGTGAATTAGACAAATAGCCAAAAGGTTTTAGGGCTCTTAGGATTATGCCTAACACTTGGCTCCCTCTAATATAAGCAGCTTTTGAGACCAGTTTTGATAACCCTCGGTCACCTCCTCCATATACCAAGTGTAATTTTCTTATTGCTATGCTTCGACCAAGATCTATGACTGCCTCAACGAACTCTTTATATTTGTCATAGTTAAACCCAGAGACCACACAAATGTTCTTGAATTGTTTATTGGGAGTAGCTACCATTGGGATACTTCTCAAAAATAATTCGTGAGTGCTTAAAAAAAATCATTTTTAAGGATCTTGGTGACAGTGGGTCACAGCTGTATATGAGGTAGCATGTCAATGTCAATTAACATGTAAAGCATATGGCTCGAGAGTAAAAAAGGAAATAGTAAAAAGAAAAAGCAAACAATGATAAAATAAAATTATTAAAGACAAGTATGCAAATGATAAAACAACAGTAAAATAAAACAATATTTATAGGCAGTTGTAACGGTGGCTCACATTTTTCTCTGGTTTTACGTCCAAAAACGGTTTGAATGCCCTCTATGGGTCGAGGATAGGCTTCCCATCCAGTTTTCTTATAAATTGGCAAATAGGGTCAATAATAGTCAGATTCCCGAGACTGTATCATGCACGTTCTTTTTGGAATAATGGGCATAACTGAAGAATTGCTCTTTGTACATATCCACTAGGATGCGTTTCAAGAGACAAAATGATATCATCCAATGACTCCTTATTCAAGCCATCCCTAATGAATTGAATCTTATCTTTCCTGTTATCAGACACCATTCCTAAAGAATATTGATTTTTATCGCATCTCATTCTTGCACACTTATGACAAACAACAGAAAGTTTTCGAGCTCTTCGTTTTCTTGTATAATTTCTTTTACCACAACCAAGCATGTATGCAATAAATTTAAGAGGCAACTCACCTGCCAATCGTACTTTGGCCTCGATTAACCAGCGGATGGCTGGGATGACTGGGAAGAAGAAGATGACGATTATGCAACCACAAGGAAAAAGAAACCCAAAAAGAAAAAACCTTATGTCCCATGTATGACCTAAACCATCGGATCCACCAGCTCCATTACCCATCTACCGAAAAGAACTCAAATGGATTGCCAAACATTGCAAATCTGAGATTCCATCACCACTCCCAAACCCAACACCTATCGTCCAACCACTGGCTTGCATGATGTTTTCCTCTACCTCTTCCGATTACTCTTCCTCATTTCCTCCTTTGGAGCCCCAGACAGACTCTCAACGAAATGTTGTGTCCAAACCCTTTATCCCTTCACCTATTACCTCCACTGGCCACTTGGAGCCCCCTAAACCTTTTGAATCAGTCCTTAACTGGCAAACTCAAAATGCCAGTGCCCAAAATGATACCTTGTTGCATCTCAATTCAAAAGTTGAGAACATCAGTTTGCGAACTGAACAAATTGAGATAAAAGTTGACTCTATTGCTGCCCAGATGCAACAGATCCACCAAAATCTTCAATCCAGAATTGGTCAACTCGATTCAGAATTACGAGCCATGCTTGCCCACAGAAAACTTTCGATCATTTCCCTCGGGTATAACAACCCAAAAATAGTTTTTCAAAGAACTGTTTTAAATTATACCATTTTGAGCATGAAAACAAGAGTTTTAGAAAACAAGTTTCAAGGAACGGTATGGGCTCTGATACCATAATATCAGCGGAGATACGTGGCGTTGTTATACCAGAACTACAACAGTTAAAACTGTACTTTGGACCAGTAGTCCGCAAGCTCGGGTTTCCAGCCGATATACCTCTGTGATCAAAACCTTTAAAACATTTTCCCTCGGGTTATACAACCCAAAACAGACTTTCTTTTAGTCTAAAACAGGGTACCAAACCAGATAAGAAATGATCAAAAGTTTTCTGATGCACAGGATCCTTGCAAAAGGCAAGTGCAGAGCATACTTCCTTAAGTTTTCAAAATGAACAAATTTAATCCTTTATTCTGTTCTTTTTCCTAGAGCTTCATTTGCAGAGAGAAAAGAGAGAGTTTAGAAATTCATGGAAGAAAAACACACGAGAGTTTATTTCTTTCAAACTTCTATCTTACAAAGGAGGGGAGAACTCTTTATATAGGAGAATTCTCGGAAGATAGGATAGGACCCCTATCTTTTACAAAAGCAAAAGCAAAAGATACATCATGACACAACTTTAATTATTACAAAAGACAAAAGATGCTTTAATAATGAAAGCATGACTTTTGACAAAAGCAAAAGCTTAAAGTAAAAGCAAACTGCAATAATTATATAAGACAAAAGCATAAAGCAAAACATAATTATTACAACAAGACAAACTACTTTATGGAGAGCGAAGATTCATGTAGTCGTCTTCAGAGGAGCTTTCTGTCTCATCTGGGTCCGTATCACCAGAGTGAGGGTGCTTTTGGAAGAAAGTTTTGGAGAGCTTTGGATGCTTACAGGAGGGACCACGGCATGGTGGATAAGGGCAATTATAGTCTCTGGGAGTACACTTTGGAGTATACTTAGGGGAAGTTTGGGTGGCTTTGTCAACTTTGGATGGTTGAGCTGGTCGTTTGGAAGATTGGGCTGAGGGTCCTGGTTCAGAGGGGCCAGGTTCATCCATTGTTGGTTGGGGAAACTGGTGGAGGTGTTGGCTCAGAGGAAGGAAGTCTTCCCATGGGTCTTGTGAGTCCTGGTAAAGGAAGTCAGTGTAATCTGGGCGTTCTTCTTTAATGATGATACCAGTGGACTTAGGTTTAGATATGGCAGATGGAGTGGGGATCATGAGAAGGTCATGTTGGGGACCTAAGGAGGTGTGGGAGATATCTTTAAGTGGCGGAGGTTGGTGGTTTAATTGGCAAAGGTAGTTGTGCAGGACGTCTTGTATGTCATTTTCAACCCTATATGTGGTACAGTGAACCATTCATATACCTGATCTTGAGTCCAAAAGAGATTGGTGTCACGGATCTTTAGAAATACGGCTGTGAATAATAAAACTTATGTGAAACCAGTTTGTGCTTGATACGATCAAGGTTGTAAATTTCGGACAGTTGTTGCAGTTTCTTTCTCCACCATGGGATGGGGGAGAACCATTCAAGTAGTGTCCAGGTAAGAGAGGTGGCGTTATCTGGATTAAGGAGGTGGTCCAGAGTGGGAGAAATGGGGAGGACTAACTTGGTTGCATAAAGGACTGTTAGGCACCAGATGTACCATAACACATCTTCAGTGGTGTCTCTGGTCGGATCAAGGGTTAAACAGAAGAGCAGATTTTGGGTGGAAAGTGGAAAAGGAAAAGGGTGTGACAAAGGTTTCGTGAAAAGCGAAAGAGAGCTTTTCTAGCAAATTCTTGGATGGCAAAAACTGAAGAGAAGTTTTTGTTGAAGGGAAAAGTTTTCTTGGTGAGAGCTTCGGGGGGTAGTGAGGTAGCCATGGAGATAATTGGAAAATGGTAGGTAGTGGAGAACAGGATGAGAGGATTTTCTGGTTTGGAAAGCACATCAAGGATGAGGTTCTGGGATCCCTTTATATGCTTGACTGAAAAGTCATATTTAGAAAACCAATCTTTTAACCTGAGTAACATTTTTTCAGGAACAGTTTTACCTTTGAAATGAAAGATATTGGGGAAGGCTGAGCTGTCCATTCGGATGAGAAAATGGTGTCCAATCAAATGATACTCAAATTTTTTGATGCCATTCTTTACCGCTAAGATTTCTTTGAACACGCTATGGTAGTGCTTACGTAAAAAAATGTCCATTGCGATAAAGTGTTCCTTGTCATTGAGTTCTTCGAGGAGGATGGCTGATTCATCACTTGCGTCAATGTAAGATGCGCATCTCATGAATCAACTTTAAAGGAGGCGGATTTTGTGCGATCTGCTTTAGGGTAGTGACAGCAGCTGTGTGGTCAGCATTCCACTCTGGGGGCTTCTTTTTCAATAAAGTTGAAAGATGATGAGTGTAATGATCCACGTGTGGGATGAAATCACGGATGTAATTGATAATCTTGAAAGCCAATTTGCCTTTTGGAAAGTTCTTGATCCGAAAAGTGAAGCAATTCTTGGGCAATGTGCTTTCGGTAAAGTGTCCATCTTTGATGATCGTACGGAATTCAATATTATCTGTAATGGTGCTTTTCTTGGCGGATAACATGATTCCATGTGGATAAGATCGTAGAATTGAGTTAACGGTGGCGATGTTCATCGTGATCTGAAAAAGCAAGATATCATCAATGTAAATTAATGCATGCAGGATAGGAAGAAGTTGAACCATGGATTTTGAAAAATAGATGGGGCTTTTGAGTCCAAGGTAGGACGGTCCATTGGAAATGGGCATTAGGGAATACTGGCGGTTTTGTAACGCGTCGGAGGGTTCAATGCCTAGTTGCCAAAAACCAGATTTGAGATCAAATTTTGAAAAGATCCGGGCATTCTTGAGAAAAGTGAACATGCTTTGTCGTCGAGGTAAAGAATTTGTCATCTTGTAAAACATGTTTAGTGGTAGTCAATGACTAGGCGTTTTCCTGGACAATTTAATGCTTTTCAACATAAAAGGCTTAAACTCGGGCTCAATTAAACCTTAACAATTGTGAACATTCTTGTTGGGCTAGGAGTAAGTCGAAGGACTCATTCCGGATGGGTAGCTTTGGTTGGGTTAATGTCTTCATTTAGTTTGAAGGTAACAATGAAGAAAGACTTATTTTTTTTGGATGGGTGAACTTAATGGGACTACGAAAACTCAAAAGTTTAGTTGAAATATCTTGGTAAGACCGGGAGTTTCGGACAAATTGTAAAGTTTCGAATGGTGAATGGTTTGAACATGGACTTGACTTATTCCAATGGAATGATTTGGAGTGTTTGATTTGGTGGAGGATGTCAAATCCTAACAAGATATCCTTATTAGGAAGAGTTGAACTAATAACCTCGAAATGACACAATTTGGGAAGATTTGAATGCCAATGGGTTTCTTGGTAATCAAAGAGGTGGTGAAGAGTTTGCCATTGACTTTGAAATGTTCTTCAAACCAATATTCGATGGAAGAAGATGGGGTTTAACATCTTTGGGTAGATCTATAAGACCAATTCTTGGAATGGGCCTTTGGAATTTTGAGGGCAAAGGAGTTTGATGGATGGGATAGGAAAGTGTCGAGAGCAAGCGGTGAAAAATCACTGAGACCGGTCACTGGTCGAGGAATTAGAGTAACACTGTTTCATCATCGTGGGTTCATCTTGTTCAGAAATAGAATTCAGATTCATCTTCGCGAGAGTAGTCTGTAGTTGCTTGAAGATGCTAAACTAACCGGATGGATTTTTCTCTTTTGTTGGGACAATCTTTGGCATAGTGGCCTTTTCTCTTGCAGATGAAACATCTGCTTGATTGCTTTCGTTTGAATTCTCTGGAAGAGGAAGATTTCTTTCTGAAGAACCGGTAGGGCTTTCGGGATCTGCGAGGTTTGGATGAAAATTCTGGAGGCTTGAATTTTCGAAAATGCCGTTTTTTCTTTGAACTGCAATCGCAATCCTTTTTCTTGTGGCATTTGATCTGCAAATAAGGCTTTTTGCAAGCACTTTGGAAAGGTTCTTTGTCTTTCAACAGTTCTTTGAAAAACTGTTTTTGCTCGCAAAGTTTGTCAAGACAAGTTTTGGCAAGCTGGAAGATTTTGCCAAGGGAGATGTTGTCTAGGGAAAGATTGGATGCTGTGAGTTGTCTCTGGATGTCAGGTTGGAGTTCTTCTGGAAGGGAAGCCAGAAAGACATGCTTTAATGTCGGCTCATTGAATCCATTAAGTTTATGAAACGGCCAGGACATTCATAAATGGAAGTCAAGATCCTTAGATTGAGAAGATTTCATGTTGAGATAGTCTCGTCGGTCGCCAAGAATTGATCATGCAAGAGCACTTAAACTTCCGAAGATCAACAAACTGTAATTGGTATTGGCTAACGAATCAAACCAATCTCAGAGCACCAAACAAAGCAAATTCTCTGGGATTGAGTTGTGGCTCTGATTCTGGAGGTCAATCCAGCAGACATCTCATTGAGTCGGTCACGCCATTTATGAGAGGAAGATCATCAAATGTGAACCGGGTCATTTGACGATTTTGGCTAGATGGATCGGGTTGGAGTAGGTAGGTTTGTGGCAGAAGAATCAGTCATATCTTATTCAAATTCAGAGTGAATAACAACATATGGTTGGTATGTTTGTCCTGGATCAGGTTTATCAGGTTGAGCCATCATGATTTTGGTAATATCAGGATAGGACTTTTAGTCACCGGTGGATCTGAAAATTTGTCGGTTTTATCTCAAATGATTTGAATCAGAAGTTTGATCGTCTGTAGATGAATGGGTGATTTCATGGGTTCTTTATCCTTGGATTGGGAAGGGACGGGTAATGGAGCTAGAGGTGATGCCGGTGTAGAACTAGGAGATGGTTGACCAGGGATGGTCAGAGAGGAAGGATGGAGAGGGGCAGGTCGAGGTTGCGGTCTAGGTTTGGGTTTAGGTTTAGGTTTAGGTGGTGGTGGCAAAGGATTGTCTCTGAAAAGAGTATGAGTCATACTGTTTAATAGGAGAAAGCATAGAGGCAAAAGGATGATAAGTTGGACCGATGGAAGGGATATGAGGAGATGTGGTAAAAAGGGTAGGTCTCTGTTTTTCAGATTCAATATGAGCAAGTTCGGCTTTTAAGCGCCTGATTTCCCGTTCCTTTTGGTCAAATTCTGGACCATTGTATCTGTGGGCAAGCATGGCTCGTAATTAATCGAGTTTCGATTGAAGATTTTGGTGGATCTGCAGACAAGAATAGTCAACTTTGTCTCAATTTGTTCGGCGATGTTCTCAACTTTGAATTGAGATGCAACAAGTATCATTTGGGCCTGGCATTTGAGTTTGCCAGTTAAGGACTGATTCAAAAGGTTTAGGGGGCTCCAAGTGGCCAGTGGAGGTAATAGGTGAAGGGATAAAGGGTTTGGACACAACATTTCGTTGAGAGTCTGTGTGGGGCTCCAAAGGAGGAAAGGAGGAAGAAATCCAAGAGGTAGAGGAAAACATCATGCAAGCTGGTTCGATAGGTGTTGGGTTTGGAGTGGTGATGGAATCTCGATTGCAAGTAAGTGTTCTTTGTCTTTCAACAGCTTCTTTGAAAAAGCTTTTGCTTTGTCAAGACAAGTTTTGGCAAGCTGGAAGATTTTGCCAAGGGAGATGTTGTCTAGGGAAAGATTGGAACTATTTCTCTGAACAAGATGAACCCAATGATGAAACAGTGTTCGCACTACAAAGCTGTCAATGGCAAACTCTTCACCACCTCTTTGATTACCAAGAAACCCATTGGCATTCAAATCTTCCCAAATTGTGTCATTTGGACCAAGGTTATTGGTTCAACTCTTCCTAATAAGGATATCTTGTTAGGATACCGAAACCGACACAGAATTTTCAGCATCCACCAGTGACTCTGAAAAGCCCTATGCTGATATTACCAAAATCCTGATGGCTCAACCTGATCAACCTACCCCAGGCCAAACCTCCCAACCATATGTTGATATTCCCTCTGAAGTTGAAGAAGATATGCCTGAATCTTCTGCCACAAACCAACCTCCTCCAACCCAAACCAATCCATCTAGCCAAAAATCGTCAAATGGCCCATGGTTCACATTTGATGATCTTCCCTCTCATAAATGGCGTGACCGACTCAATGAGATGTCTGCCTGGATTGACCTCCAGAAAGAATGAGCCACAACTCAATCGGGCCCCAGAGAATTTGCTACTCGTTTGGGTGCTCTAAGAGATTGGTTTGATTCGTTAAATACCGCCAATTACGGTTGTTGATCTTCCAGAGGTTTCAACATTTGATCAATTCCTTAACCCTTCTCTTTGACGAGACTATCTCAACATGAAATGCTGCTCCCTCAATGCTAAAGATCTTTAAGTGGCGGAGGTTGGTGGTTTAATTGGCAAAGGTAGTTGTTCAGGACGTCTTGTATGTCATTTTCAATCACAGCTATATGTGGTGCAGTGAACCATTCATATACCTGATCTTGAGTCCAAAAGAGATTGGTGTCTGGATGCTGGAAGTACGGCCTGTGAATAATAAAAACTGATGTGAAGGTTGTGCATACGATTTTTTGATCTCTGAGCAGAGAATTTCTCATTCATGGCTTCTACTTCATCTTCCAATCCTTCAACTCCTGTTACTCTTTCTTCTACTCTTTCTTTGCCAAAATCATGCACTTCTCATACCGCTAACAACACTTTATCGCTTACGCTAGTGGACATTTTTCTGACACACAGAAGCACTACCATAGTGTGTTCAAAGAAATCCACCTCTTTGATTACCAAGAAACCCATTGGCATTCAAATCTTCCCAAATTGTGTCATTTGGACCAAGGTTATTGGTTCAACTCTTCCTAATAAGGATATCTTGTTAGGATTTGACATCCTCCACCAAATCAAACACCTCCAAATCATTCCCACTGGAATCCGAGTCAAGTCTATGTTCAAACTATTCACAGCCATTCTGGTATGTTATTCCTCATAGGCAGTTGCATGCGTTCGGACCGATCTTTATATATTGTAAAGAGGACATTCTGAGGAAGTGGAGGGAATCGATTGTGAAGCTTTGCTAAAATCTCGTTTATGTCCATACCTTTGCCTCAAAATATCAGTTATTATGGGAAACTAGAGTAACCGACTTGATTGTCACGGAGTACCGTTTTCCGCCACGTAACCGGGGTAACAAACTAAAGCACACAAAGAAAATTAATTTCACAATCGTCTTCTTATTGCGTTTACCTTAAGCTCCAACTGGATGTCGTAGATACCTCCCTCAATTTCTCTGAGTTGTCTTTCTAAAGCCTCAACATGGGGTACTAACTCTGGTGGTTGTAGATCCCAAATATGATGTGTTTTACAAAATCAACACTTAATGGTTAAACAAACACACTTATGCAAAAATGATTTCAATCAGCAAAAGAATAGTAAAAAGAAAGAAAAGGAAAAAAAATCAAATCAAAAAGAAAGAAAAATCTTAATTCAAATTTGGTAGGTCAAATTTATTTCTGTCCTCCACGTGGTTACTCTATATATGACTTTAATATTTTACCATTAACTTTAAAAGTGACACCATTCTTTGGATCCTTAATTTCAATTGCTCCATATGAAAAAAGCAATAAAGGACCGAGAGCGTAACTTTACCTAGAATAAAAGGTGCAGAATTTAATAAAACACTTTCGACTGGGTGAAAGATTTTCTCAAAATTTGCTTGTCATGAAAGACTTTCATTCACTGCTTGTAAATAATGGCATTTTCGTATGCATCATTGCGAATTTCTTCAAGTTCTGCCAACTGTAATCTTCTTTTTGAGCTAGCTTGCTGCATGTCAAAGTTGAATTTCTTGATGGCCCAGTACGCATGATGCTCGCGTTCCAAAGGTAGGTGGCAAGCTTTTCCATACACTAGCCTATAGGGTGACATCCTAATCGGGGTCTTGATTGTCGTTCTATATGCCCATAATGCATCATCGAGTCTCAATGACCAGTCTTTTATGTCTAGCCTCACCGTCTTTTCGAATATGTGCTTTATTTCTCGGAGATCTTGACTTGGTTCATGATGACATTTTGTGAGTGATGGAATACTTTGTCAAAATAGCTTTGAATGATTTGTTACAAAAGTGGGCACCACCATCACTGATTATTGCTTAAGGGAATCCAAAGCGTGAAATAATGTTGCTTTTCAAAAATCCTATCACCACTTTGTGATCATTGGTTCTACATGGAATTACTTCCACCCATTTCGATACGTAGTTAACAGCAACCAATATGTATTGATGACCAAAAGAAAGGGGAAATGATCCCATCAAGTCAATACCCTATACATAAAAAATCTCAACCACTAAAATTGGATTTAGTGGCATCATATTCTGTCATGTAATGCTCCCCATTCATTGACACAGATCATATAAAGAGCAAAAAGTGCAAGCATCTCGAAATATAGTTGGCCAATAGAAACCACATTGGTTTTTTCATGGCAGAATGAAAGGATTTTTTGAAATTCATTTTCTGGGACACATCGTCTGACAATTTGATCTGCACAATACTTGAACAGATAAGGGTCATCCCAAAAGAAATTCTTTATTTCTATAAAAAATTTGGCATTGTCTTACTTGGTCCAATGCTCTAGAAGTTGACCTGTAACAAGATAATAAACAATATCAGCATACCATGGTAATACTTCCACACTCATCAATTGGTCATCTGTAAATGATTCATTCAATGTTAATGGTTCTGTAATTGTGTCAAAATTGAGACGAGAGAGATGGTCAGCTACAACATTTTCTGTGCCTTTCTTATCTTTCAATTCGAAGTCAAATTCCTGTAAAAGTAACACCCAACGAATTAGTCTAGCTTTTGCATCTTTCTTTGTGAGCCTTTTATGTTGGGCTTGTCAAGCCTTTTATGTTGAGCAGCATAATCTGTGAACATAATTATTTTACAACTAATGAGATAAGATCGAAATTTCTCTAATGCAAACACTACTGTTAGCATTTCTTTATCAATGGTTGAATGGTTCAACTATGCATCATTAAATGTCATACTAGCATAGTAAATGACGTGGGGAATCTGATCAACTCTTTGTCCTAATACTGCTCCTACTGCATAATCAAATGCATCACACATGAGCTCAAATGGTAAGTTCTAGTTTGGGGGCTGAACGATGGGTGATGATGTCAACAACTGCTTTAATTTTTCAAAAGCCACAAGACATGAATCATCAAAGACAAAAGATACATCCTTAGCAAGTAGATTGTATAAGGGTCTAGAAACTTTGCTAAAATCTTTAATGAAACCAGTATGCCCATGGAAAGATCTTACTTCTCTATCTATTTTAGGTGGAGGAAGATTTGAAATGAGATCCACCTTGGCTTTATCAACCTCAATACCTTTGCTAGAAATGATGTGACCGAGAACAGTACCTTATTTTACCATAAAATGACACTTCTTCCGATTCAAGACCAAATTCTTCTCAATACATCTCTGCAGAACTAGTAATCGAATGAATCACCAAAGACAGAAAAATCATCCATAAAGACTTCAAGAAATCGTTCAACCATATTAGACAAAATGCTTAACATGCATCGTTGAAATGTAGTAGGTGCATTACATAATCCAAATGACATCCTCCTATATGCAAAATTGTCAAAAGGGCAAGTGAAAGCGGTTTTCTCTTGATCTTTTAGTGCTATTGGAATTTGATTATATCCTGAGTAGCCATCGAGAAAACAATAAAATTCTTGACCTACTAATCTATCAAGCATTTGATCAATAAATGGTAAAGGAAAATGGTCTTTACATATGACAGAATTCAACTTTCTATAATCAATGCATACACGCCACCCTGTAGTCACTCTAGTGGGTATCAATTCATTATCAGCATTGGTAACTACTGTGACTTTTAACTGTTTAGGGACAACTTGCACAAGACTGACCCATGAACTATCAGAAATTGGGTAAATGATACCTGTGTCTAATGGTTTAAGGACTTCAGTTCTAACAACTTCTTTCATGTTAGGGTTCAACCGACGTTGCATTTCCCTAGTAGGTTTAGCATTTTCATCAAGGTGAATGCAATGCATGCAGTCTACTGGGTTTATACCTATGTCGGCTATGGTCCATCCTAATGCTCGTTTATGCTCTTTTATAACTTCCAACAACTTACCTTTTTGTTCATCATTTAGGGATGATGAAATGATTACTAGCAGAGTGCTTTCTTCTCCCAACAACGCATATTCCAAAGTGTTGAGTAATGGTTTGAGCTCGAGTTTTGGTGGTGATTATGATGATGGGCTGAGTTTCTTCTTTAATGGTGCTAGTTGTTCAACTCTTGATTTATATTTATTAGTGTCCATGAATGGTGTTGAATCAAGTACGGCGTTGACCTCATCGACTGATATGTCAATATCAAAATTCAAACCAAAGTGAAGGGTCGTCACTAAGGTTTGAAAGAAAAGTATTATCAACTAATTCTTTTATTAAATCCACATCAACAATTTCATCATCTGTATTGTGAGGTTGTTTGGCTATGTTGAAGATATTTCGCTCCATAGTCAATATATTTCGATCTGCGTTGAATATGAACATCGGCCAAAAAGATAATGGGGATGTGCTTCCTTGAATCCCGGACTAGTTGAGTGTCAATTACAATGAAATCAATAGGAAAATAAAATTTGTCTGCCTGGATAAGCACATCCTCTACAATACCACGAGGTATTTTCAGGGACCGATCGGCAGGCTGTAACACCATTAGAGTTGGGTGTAATTCTCCCAGTCCAAGTTTCACAAATACTGAGTAAGGCAACAGATTTACACTAGCTCCTAAATCCAACCAAGCATTCTCAATTGTGTGTTTCCCTATACTACATAAGATA
Source organism: Citrus cavaleriei (assembly GCA_030448925.1). Taxonomy (NCBI): domain Eukaryota; kingdom Viridiplantae; phylum Streptophyta; class Magnoliopsida; order Sapindales; family Rutaceae; genus Citrus; species Citrus cavaleriei. The sequence continues at coordinate 307,544 of JAUJEN010000612.1, forward strand.
GTGGGGGAGCCTGGATCTTTCCATTTTAGAGGAATTTTGTGTTGGAGTGTAGAGCTAACGTTTTCTGTTAAAAAAGCCTTCTTTTGAACGTGAATGTTTCTCTTTTTAGTACAAAAGTCTTTAAGAAACTTGGCATAAGATGCCACTTGTTTTATAGCGTCAAGCAAATGGATGTTAACACTTACCTGTTTAATGATTTCAAAAATCTCACCTGTGGATTTTCCATTCTTTCCTTTAGCTAACCTCTGAGGAAATGGAGCTTTAGGAACGTATTCTTGTGGGTTAGTTTCTTCTTTCTCCTATGATGATGAATCCTCGATTTAAAGACAATTTGGAGTTTTTTTGTCACATCTCCATTTTGTGGTCGACTTCTTTTCCTTTTTGTAAGGTCATGACAGCTTTGACCTCTCCATGCTGCTGAGGTGAACTAGTACTTGCTTCATGCACTCCTTTAGGATTAGGCACTGGTTGACTTGGGAATTTTCCTTTCTCCACAGTCATCGCCAAGGTTTAAACTGAAAAGGCAAGCTGTTCCACCATCTTTTCGAGGTTTGAAACTGATTGGGTTTGTGAGTTGAAGTATGCCCTCATCTCATTTCATATTTCATCAATGGTGCGGTTTTGTTGCTCGATCATGGAGTGAGTAAGATTCTTGAAATTCTGGAATACATCCTCCCACAATCTGGATTGAGTAGTTCGGGTTCTGATTATATGGTCTAAATGCTGGCTGCGAGGCTTGAGGAACTAGAGGACACGGTTGCATTGGTGGAGTTGGAGCTGCTGGTCCATTCTGTTGGAATCCTTGAGACCATGAAAAATTGGGATGGTCTCTCCATCCAGGATTATATGTGTTGGAGTAAGGGTTGTAGTTCGATGGCTTTCTCATTACACCTATGGCATTAGCTTGATCTGGGTATGAGTCATGGTCATCTGGCTCTGTTGATTTAGCAGCTGTTAACGATGCTATTTGTCGAGAAAGACCTTCAATTATCTCTTTGACTTCTTTAATTTCTGAACTTTATTCACCAATGTGAACCTCATTCACTCCCTTAATTCTTTTGATATTCCTGAGTGATTAACTCCGTTGTTGGAAATTATCTGCTTGTCGCTGGAAGAAATTCCAAATCTCGGATGCACTTTTTGACATTAGTTCTCCTCCACTTGTTGCCATTAGTCATTCTTGCACATGCGGCAAAAATCCCTCCAAAAAGTATTAGCATTGGTGCCATTTCTCGTACCCATGATGTGGACACTTCAAGAGTAGCCATTGAATCGCTCCCATGCTTCGAAAAACTGCTTGTCTTCTCTCTGAGTAAACTCTGAAATTTTCCTGCGAATAACATTGGTTTTATGCACTGGAAAATATTTATTCAAAAATTTTGTTACCATTTGTTCCCACGATGTAATGCTATTAGCAGGCAAAGTATTGAACCATGAATGAGCTCTATCCTTTAAAGAAAATGGGAATAATTTAATGTCATCATCTGAAAAATTCTTATATTTAAAGTTTGACAAACAGTATGAAAATCATTCAGATGATTATATGGGTCTTCATTTTCTAGGCTATAGAATGTTGGGAGACAATTTAGCACACTAGGTTTTAGCTCAAAACTCCTAGCAACTACATTTGGATATCTTATGCATGATGTGCTCAAATTAGCTAAGGGACTGAAGTAGTCCTTAAATGGCCTCTACTGTGGTGGTTGTTGTTGTTGTTGTAAATCCATTTAAATTTTATCTTTAATTGCAATGTGTTTGTGTGCAAGTGTTTTTCCAGTTCAAAGTCTATAGGCTCAAGATTAGGAAATTAGCGACCATGCATGCAAACAAAAAAAACAGAGAACAAAACTAATAAAAATAAAGAAGAAGGTGAAATTACTGATACTAACCTTATCACGCTGTTACAACCTTACTATGAAAACACACTCAAGTGCTATAAAAAAATATGTGAAATAAATTAACTAAAATTAAAATAACTTAATAAATTAACAAGAAAAATAAAAAATTACAAAGAAAAATAACTTGAAAATTAAATTACATAAATTTAAATATGAGAAAAAGAAAAGAAACACTTACCTCAAAATGTAGATTCACTTTCTTCTTCTTTTATTTTTTTGTGAAAAACATTACAAGAAAACAACTAAAAATAACAATATTTTATAAAAAAAATTAATTCTACGAATTAAAATAACTTACCTTCCTGGCAACGGCGCCAAAAACATGTGCAAATTTTATTGAACTCGCAAATGCATGAATCTATTGTAGAACATATCAATAGTGATGAGTGTCGATTCCACAAGGAAGTGAATTTTAATTGCATGTAGAGTTAATTTTCTAAGTGGGTGGTTGGGTTTGTTGTGAAAGTGATTTGGCTTATCCTAAAATTTAAATTAGAATAGCGGGAATAAATTAAAGTAAAATCTATTGAAATGAAAGCGGCTGGATCTGCATCAACATGTAATATTCTTATTAGTGCCAATTAAATCATGAGGGGTTTCCTCCTCAACCACTATAATGAATATAGTGCTAAGGGCTTATCGTACTAAATAGTAATAATCTTGCACTAGGGAGCCGGTTATACCAGTGCGGTATTTAGACAAGATTATTACTATCTATCGATGAAAAGTCAAAACATCCACAAAAGTAAGAGGGGAAGAGAAAGTAAATTTACCAAATAAAGCCTATGGAACATGGTTGAAACCTTCTTGAAAGAAAATTAGCTATAATTGAACTAGGGGTAAAATAGAAATTTATTAAAATACAAAGAAAATATAAGATGGAGAAGGAATTACAGAAAATGGAGCTAAAAAATGAATTCAGGGGTGTCAAATTAGGGGGATACAATGAGTAAATAATGGCCATCAGATTAAAATAGTTTAGACGCTCAGGATTGCACCACGTGGCAAGTTCTGATTGGATAGAACACATCATCAGGGCTGTCATTCGGTGTAATGCATGTATCGTACGCATTTTTTTCGGTCAACTCCACATAATTATTTTAGTCCAATAGGATCGTGACACATCATCGGTCAACGCCAACTCATCAGTCAACGCCACAGTCAATGCCACATCATTCGTTCAATCGAATGCTGCCACGTCATTGGTCTGTATATGTGAACAAATTCATACATGTGGACAGTGCCATATATCATTTTATACTTCTAAAGTTTTCGACTGTCTTGAGTTCATAATTATTGTCCGTTTTGCTGTCTGATTTCTTATTCATTGTGAAATGACCATGATGCTCCCTAAAATACATAAAATACTTAATTATAATAAAACACTCATAATTAAATCACAAGGGACTTAAATACATAAAAGTAGGAATGTTAGCTGGACTTCGAGTGTAAAATGATGATTTTCTCCTTTATAAAGATATACTTTCTAGTACTCAACAACTCACACCTAAGAGCATCATTGGGGTAAGGAGCTTTCATGGCTTTTCTAATTTTTATCAGCGATTTGTTAAGGATTTTAGCACTATTGTCGTTCCTCTTACTAATGTTGTTAAAAAGAATGTTGCATTTACTTGGAATGTTGAACGGGATAAAGCATTCATTGATCTTAAAGAAAGGATATGTTCTGCACATGTTCTAGCATTACCTAATTTTAACCGCACTCTTGGATTTGCATATGTTAAGGAGTTATATGCCAATGATTCTGATTTTTTTTATTTGTTTGCTACATGTGAGAAAGGATCATTCGGTAAAATTTATAAGCATGATGGTTATTGTTTAGAGAAAACAAGCTTTGTGTGCCTAATAGTTCTATGCGTGAGTTGTTAGTGAGAGAGGCACATAGTGATGGCTTGATGGGTCATTTTAGGGTTAAGAAAACCTTCGAGACATTGCATGAGCATTTTTATTGGCCTTAGATAAAAAGGGATGCCTTTCGCATATGTAATAGATGCATTGCATGTAGAAAGGCCAAGTCTAAGGTTTTACTAAATGGTTTGTATACACTTTTACCACTCTGAGCCTTGGGTAGATATTTCTATGGATTTCATTTTATGGCTACCTATGACTTTCGAAGGAAGAGATTTTATTTTGTTGTCGTAGATAGATTTAGTAGGATGACACATTTCATTCCATATCATAAGTCGATGATGCCCTTAATATAGCTGATTTGTTCTTTAAGGAGGTAGTGTGACTCATGGTGTTCTATGTATTGTTTTTAGATAGAGACGCTAAGTTCCTTAGTCACTCTTGGAAGGTATTTGATAACTCTATGAAATGAGAGTTATCATGACACTTTTAGACTTAAATCAGTAATATTTAGAGAGTAAATTATGTGCTTTTATTGCATTTTAGTTACAATTTACATGAGCATCCATTTTAGTTTATTTTTAATAAATTGAGTTGTTTTAGAATAATTTGTTCTTAGATTATATGCATAATTGTAGGTGACCGAAACCTTAAGTTTTAGGGAAGGAATGCCACTGCAACAGACTTGTAGAGACAATGAAAGAAGTAGACTACAGAGGAATTGAACCAAGTCTTGAAACAATCTTTGTGGCAGTAATCCTAGAGAAATGACATACTAGATTTTGCGCGCATCATCGAAAAGATACTTATCTAAAGTTTCCAAATATGTTGGATATGCGCCACACACTTTCGTTGCCTAATTACGAGTTATAAAAAGAGTAAAGGAAAAGCAAAATCACGGAAAACAAAAGAAAAATAGAAAATAAGAGGGATTTGAGGGCTGTAACAGAGTAATCACAGTGAACAAGAAGAAGAGATCACAAGATTAAGCGGACTTCAACTCTTTATCTTGTTTTCTTGTTTTTTATTCATTTATGGGGATGTATTAGATGGTTGAAACAATTTTATTCTTGTTTTATCATAAATTGTGAACTAAATTTGATTATGGTTGAGTGATAAACAACTTTGATGGATGTTTAGTGACATATGTGTGCTTTCTGTATTTGCTTATTTTTTATTAATTGTATTTGTTTGAATTTCCTATTTACTAACAACCGCCCATTTAGTGGATACTAGCTAAGAAAGAACTTCAAAAAGGTCTGACTTAGTGGATCTAATTAAGACAATACTTGGTTTTAGATCAGGTTTCTCAAGTTAAGTTAATCTCAATTTGAAAAGGGTCATACGTGATCTAAAATTAGTGAAGAACTAGGCATTAGATTTTAGGGTAAACCTTGAACGTTTAATGATATATTTAATGTTGGCATAATAATTGGTCACTGTTAGGCTGCATTAGATATAAGATATCCAACAGACAGCAGCTGAGGATGCACGAGGGATTCTGCCCAGTGCTGTAGTAGATGTTGTAGCAACGGTACGGTAATTGAAAAATAGTCAATGCCATTAAGTGAGTTTATTCACTCAACTACTCTATTTCCATTGGTTACATCCTTGTGTGTGACATGAGAAGTTTCTTTATTGCATTTTTATTTCAATTTAAGTTCATTAGTTTTATTAGTTGTTTTTTTTTCATTTAGAACAAAACTGCACGGTTGAGGTTGCTGTAGCAAATATGATAACATCAATCCCTGTGGAGACGATCTGAATACTCATTAGCATATTACTTGTTGTGTACACTTGCACATTGACACCCATAGTAATAGAAATCACCCAACAGTATTATGGGGTAAATTTGGTACTAAACTTTCATTTTCTAATATTGATGGCCAAACTGAAGTGGTCAATAGAACTTTATCTCAACTTTTGCACACTATCATTAATAAGAATTTGAAAGTCCTGAGAACACTATTTACCATTTTATAGAGTTTGTATACAATAGAAGCATTCATTCTTCTTCTTCTTTATTTGAGATTGTTTATGGTTTTAATCCATTGACTCAATGGATTTGATTCCTTTTGATGCGAGCTAGCTCGGATGGTCAAAAGAAAGCGAGTTGCTAAAGTCTATTCATTAGAAAGCATGGCTTCGAGAAGAAGAATGAGCAATACACTCGAAGTTAATAAAGGTAGGAAATGTTTGTTTTTAAGCCGTTGATTGAGTTTTGGGTTCACATGCGGAAGGAAAGGTCTCCAGCCGAGAGGAAATCTAAGTTGCACCCTCGAGGTGATGGTCCATTTAAAATTCTTGAGCATATCAATGACAACACTTATAAAGTGGATATTCTAGGTGAGTGTATCGCTACATTTAATGTTTCTAACCTTTCTCTCTTTGATGCGGTTTAGATTCGAGGATGAATCCTTTTGAGGAGAGGAATGATGTGATCCAGAGTGCCAGAGCATTAAAGATTTGTTGTTTGTTCGGAATGACCAATTACGAGCACGAGCTAAGAAGATCGGAAGCAATGTAAGGATTTGTTCAAGCTACTTTAGATGAATTTAATTAAAATTAAATTTGTAAGAGAACAATATTAAATATGGGCTTGAAGTAGAAAAAGGGCTGGAAAAATAATTATAAAGCTGTAGAAGCATTCTTTACGTTGAGAGCTTGAAACAATATATTAGGCCCAAATCCGACATCATTTGCTCAAGGTCCATTTAATATCGCTTGCTCACGAGGTCACGATAATGCTGATCTGGGTTTTAATTTTAGGGGTTTTTTTTCTTCATATTTTTAAGTTAAATTAGGGTTAGTCACCTTATATAAACACTCTTTTATGTTCTTTGAGAGGAATTTTTAACAATCTTGAGTCTGATATCATTGGAAAGGATTTTCTCAACTTGTTCTTGAAATAACTTTTGACTTATCGAAGGAGTTGCTAACTTTTGTGGTGTCTTATTTAGAAATTCGGGTTCTTGAGACTTAGCTTCTCAAGGGTTTGGATCTTTTATCCAAATTCTGATCATATTGGCCTTCTTGGGTCCTTATCAATCTAGCTAGATCTAGAAGGGTTTCTCATTATTAACACTGTAGTCTTTAAAATGCCTTAAAGGGCAACAAAAGCTGAACAAGAGGCATGCCCATTAGGTTGAATTCATAGAAACATTTCCATATATTATTCGTTACAATCAAGATAAATTGTATATGCCTAATTGTTCTTTGAGAGATAAATTGGTGAGAGAATCCCATCGAGGAAGATTGATGGGATATTTTAGAGTTCTAAAGAATTTAGCAATTTTGTAGGAATATTTATATTGGTCATATATGAAATGAGATGATAAGAGACTTTATGATAAATGTGCCACTTGAATGCAAGCCAATCGAAAGTAGGGATGGCAGTAAAATTTAGGTCCGGCCTGCATCCGCAAAGATTTAAAAATGCGGATATGGATTTGAGAAACTCAAACCCGCATGAATTCGAATGCGGATCCTAATGCACTTGCATCCAAAAAATTGGATATCCGGATCTAGTTTTTTTCTTTTAAATTAAAATATATATTAACTTGAATAAAAAAAAGTCTAAGTGTCGGTGTCCCTTGCTGCCTCTCTTCCAGTCTTCATTCAACTTTCCCACACACACTCACCTCACCAGGAGCTGTCAGTCTCGCTTTTGACCAGTAGCCAACTCGCTGTCTTCCTTTGGCTCGCAGAAGCCTCACCCGATCTATCGTTGAAGCTCACCTGATCCGTCGAAGCTCGCCTCGCCTGATCTGTCGTTGAAGCCTCGCCGTCAAAGCCTCACGGTGCTTGTTGAAGGCTCGTTGTGATGCTGTCGTCCAAGCCTCACCGTCCAAGAAATTAATTTGCCAACAATGATTTTGCTCCCTTATTTCAATTACTTTTCTATTTTTTCTATTAAATACATGGTTTCTTTTTTGTTAATAATTTGGTACTGTGGTTGATCATTTAATTGTAAATTTGTTTAAACTTGAAAATGTTGTTGGCTTAGTGGCTTAATTTAATAAGTTGGTATTGTGGTTATTGTATTTAATGAGTGTAATCTACTGGAAATCTATTTAAACTTTAAAATGCTACTGGCTTAATTTAATTTCTTTTTTATTGAATTTAATTTAATTTTGATTAATTGTGTTTGCTGATTTGTTTAATTATTTAATTAAATGCTTAATCTCATTTTTTTTTCACATATGGTAACTCACTTTATGAGTTACTTTAATTAGTTTTTGGGATTAATTGAACATGGTGGAAGAGGAACAAGGAAATAATTTTTCATTCTCTCCAAATAGTGTTAATAATGTCGATGTTAGATTGGAGGATGTTCGTGAACTTCAAAATGATAATGTTGTTGAAGTTGAACTGGATGTAGAAAGTGGTAGTGGTCGTGGTAGTGTGGGTGGCCATACACACGTGCTAAACAAAAAAGAGGTAATGACAATGAGGTGTAGCGAAAGGGTCTACATCGGCTCAATCTAACGGTGGTAGGCTAACTTCTGATGTATGGAATCATTTCAAGAGGTACAAAGACACGGATGGGAATTATCGGGCAGTTTGTAACTATTGTAGTAAAGTATTGACCAGACATTATTCTAATGGAACTACACTTAAAAAAAATCATTTTACTAGTTGTTTAAGAAAGAATTTCAAGGATGTTGGCCAAATGCTTCTTGCCAAGAAAATGATGGATCCATTACCGTTGAGAGTTATTTCAAGTAAAATGTGATATGGCGATGGTGAGGATTGCTATTGCAAGGATGATCATTTTGCACGAGCTTCCACTTTCATTTGTTGAGTATCAAGGGTTTCGTGATTTGATGAAGTTGGTTGACCATCACTTGATACAATAAGTAGAAACACCATCAAGAATGAAATTTTAAAGCTTTATGATGTTGAGGTCCAAGACAATGAATTTGTTGGATACTTGGAGAAGGATTGCTATTACTAGCAACATGTGGACTAGCAACCAAACAAAAGGGTTATGTGGGTGTTATTACGCATTATGAGGTTTCACTTAATATTTATATTATGCTTATTTTAATGATTTTAATGATTATGCTTATTTATATTATGCTTATTATACTTATTTATATTATGCTAATTTTTATATTTATATATTATGCTCATTATTCTTATTATACTTATTTATATTATGCTTATTTTAATGATTTTCCACATAGTGATGAAGTAATATGTAATGTTCTCTATGATTGTTTGATGGATTGGAATATTGATAGGAAAGTGTCAACTGTGACTGTGGATAATTGTGTTGCCAATGATGCGATGATTAATATGTTGTTGGATAAATTTTCACCTAGTTTATTGATTTTAGGCTGGAGAATTTTTTATATATGTTGTTGTGCTCATATCTTGAATTTGATTGTGAGGGATGGGATGTCTGTAATGGAGAAAGGTGTTGAAAATATAAGAGATAGTGTCGGTTATTGGACTGCTACACCTAGAAGAGTTGAACATTGTGAGGCTACAATGCGCCAAATAGGTATTAAAGAGTCCAAATGTTTGGTTCTTGATTGTAAAACTCAATGGAATTCAACTTACTTAATGATCAAATAGTATAAATGTTTGCCTAATGAGTTAGAGTGGGATTTGGCAAAAGTTTTATGTGACCATTTGGATTTGTTTTGTATGTTAACCGAAATTGTTTCTGGATCTCGATATCCCACTTCCAACTTACATATTCCTAAAATTGTGAGATTAGATTGTCAATGAATTCATGGAAGGAGTCACCCAATATGGGGATTACGCAAATGGTTGAAAATATGATTGCTAAGTCTGAGAAGTATTGGTATGTTATTCATGGAGTGTTGGCTATAAGGAGTATCTTGGATCCTAGGTTTAAGAAGATGATGATTCACTTCTTGTTTCCTAAGATTTATGGAGATGTCACAACCTATCAAGCTGAAAAGGTTTTTAACCTTCTGAAGTGGTGAAAGTGTGAATTAAAGCATGCAACAAGTGGAGATGGAGGACATTTTTGAGATGGGCTTCTTCCAGGTATGCCACAAGCTCCTATTTTAAAGGATTCAAGTATGGCCGGTGAATGAGACTCATTTGTTTCTAAAGAAGTCAACTATAGGCAAGCTAAGTCTGAGTTGAAGACTTACTTAGATGAGGGAGTTTTGCCTACTACTAGCAATTTTGATATTTTGTCTTGGTGGAAGAATAATAAGGGCAACTATCTGATACTTGCTGAGGTTGCCAGAGATTTCTTGGCCATTCACGTGTCTACGGTTGCTTTTGAGTCCGCTTTTAGCACCGGAGTTAGGCATTTGAGTACTCATCGTAATAGACTTCATGAAAACACTGTGGAGGCATTGATGTGTGCTCAGAATTGGTATTGGACTGAAATCAAAGGTAAAATCACTTATTTTATTTATTCATATATTATTATATTTTTATATTTTTGTACTAGCATAGCACTTAATAATTATTTTTTATGCTTTCATTGTTAGGTCGTGAGCCGCTAAACAATTTGTAGAACAAATTATGAATGCTGAAGGAGTGGAGGATCCTGATGATTGACGATATCGTGGCATGATGTTTTGGATTGGAAGCTTGGAATCTTCATGGATTTGTAGTGTTTTTTATTTGTGGAGTTTAATGGTGGTGTACTTGAATTTAGTTATGTTTTTTATTTGTGGATTTTAATGGTTATGCACTTGAATTTAATTATTTTTTATATTTGATTTATGTTGTGATATTTTTATTTGGGCATTTTAATGGTTGTGTACTTGAATTTAGTTATATTTTTTATTTGTGGATTTTAATTAGTTATGCACTTAGAATTTTTTATGCACTTAGAATTTAGTATTTTTTTTTATGTTTGATTTATGTTGTGATATTTTTATTTGTGGATTTATGTTGATGTTATATGTTATTTTATGTTAAATTGTTAATTGTTGGATTATAATTGAATTTTATTTGATATTATTAATTAAATGTTGAATTTTTAAATTATATTTTTAATTATTTAATTTTAAGTTTTGCTGATTCGGATATTCGGAATATCCGCCCAGATCTGGTGCAGATTGTACGTGCATCCAGATCTGGATTTCGCCAACCCTAATCGAAAGTGCAACCCTATGGTTTATACACCCCGTTGCAAATACCTAATGCGCCTTAGACTAATGTTTTGATGAATTTTATGTTAGGTTTACCTAGGACTAAACGAGGGAAAGACTCAATGCTGGTGGTTATGGATAGATTTTCTAAGATGGCACATTTAATTTCATGCCACAAGATAGATGATGCTTCCAATATTGCTGATTTGTTGGTATGCCTAAGACAATTGTCTCTGGTAGGGATGCTAAGTTCTTGAATTACTTCTAGAAGACTTTGTGGGCTAAGTTAGGGACTAAGTATTTATTTTCAACTACTTGCTGTTGGTCAAACAAAAGTTACGAATAGAACATTATCTACTCTGTTTCAGGCTATCATTAAAAAGAGCATCAAAATTTAGGAGGATTGTTTGCCACATTTTGAGTTTGCTTATAATCATTCTTTTCATTCTGCTACTAAGTATTCACTGTTTGAAATTGTTTAGGGTTTTAATCCTTTAACTCCATTGGATTTAACTCCATTACCTATTTCCAAGCGTGTTAACTTAGATGGAAAGACAAAGACTGAAATTATTAGCAGATACATGAAATGGCAAAGTTCAGCATCGAGCAGAAAATCGAGCAATATGCTAAACTAGGAAACAAAGGGTGATACAAGCTAATCTTTGAGCCCGGCGATTGAGTGTGCTGCACATGTGCAAGGAACTATTTATGAAACAAAGGAAATTTAAGTTGTTACCTCAAGGGGATCACCCTTTCCAAGTCTCGGAACAGATCAATGAAAATGAATACAAGTTAGATTTGCTCGATGAGTACAATGCAAGTGCTACTTTTAATGTTTATGATTTAAGTTCTTTTGATGCAAAAGATGATTTGAGGACAAGTTTTCTCCAATAGGAAGAGAATGATGAGATTGAGACAACGCTGGCACAAGCACAATGAGGTATATTCAGATTCTATTCAAGTTCCCATCGGACCCTTCATAAGAGCTTATGTAACAAAATTCAAAGAAGCGCTTAATGGGATGATTCAAGCTACTTAGGCTCAATCAAATTCGTGAAGGCCCATTAAAGGAATTGCACATGATATTCAAACCACTAAACATGTGATTTAAGCTCTTGAAGTTTCTGAATATTTACTTCCATAAAATCAGCAAGTTGGCTTGCAAAAATAAGATACTCTCCTTTTGGTTACTTTCTTGGTTTTAAGGAGGCAAATAAGATAAATCAGTTATTTATCTTTTAATTGCCTAGTTTCTATTTTTATTAATAACGCTTGTTTTTCAGAATTAATGTAAGGCATTCATGCCATTATTGTGACTTTCCTTATTTGATTGTATCATTAGTAATTTGAATAATCTTATTTGATCTCCTAGAAGAAGACCTCCTCAACCATGGAAACAAATACAACATCAACTTCATCTCCTTCATCATCTTCATCCCATATCTCTCTTTCTTCTACTCTATCTCTTCCCAAATCATGTTCTAAGCACATAGCCTCCAAAATTGAGAATCTTGTTGAATATTCCTATATTCCAGAATCTGCTCAAATCAATGAGTCCCAGTTTCCCATCATGAGTCCTTACAATCTCTACAGACAGAAAACTTCTTTCACTAGAAGTATCCGAACTCTGATTTCCACTAAAAGACCAATCCCAAAAGAATACATCCAGTCATCAAGACTAGATCAGTGTGCTTTACAAGCCTCTCAGAGTGAACAATATGTCACTATGGAAATACCCTAAGATCTCGTCGCCAACTGGAAACGGTACACGCACTCCATCTTGAGGTGTACGCAATTTCACTCTTCATGGCGAAAAGGCTTACCACATAGAATTTCTCTCCAGACACTAGGTTCAAAAAAGACCATTCAGGAACCGTTCTAACAACCCTCCATGCTGGCAGTGTCTTATTAACCTTTTACCCAAATTTCAACCTCTCCCTTGAAGACCCTAACCTTCCAACAACTCTTAAGGTCCAGATCCAACTCCAAGGAGCAGAACAAACGCCCACATCAAAGATTGCAACTCTCCATCACCAAATAGTGTATCGATTACAAAATCATGCACTAGATCTTCCCACACCATACACTACTTCTGATGCCTTGATGATATTAGCTGACATAGACACAATTTCAACTATCATTCAAATCCCTAAACAAATCCAGAAACAAGAATTGCTCAAACTCATGCCTCTTGAATGGTTAACCAATTATGAGCACTTTCACCAAAATTCTGAACCAATACAAACCACAGAAGCCACATTTGACAGACGACCAAATGGTCAAGTCAAACTGTCTTTTCAAACTCCTGACACCAAGCCTGTTTCAGACAGTCCACAGCTTTCCTATACTGCTATGATCACAGCAGTTCAAACTGGTCAAGAAAAGAAACTTCCTATTCATGGTTTTTCCTCCGAAGGGTATCCAGTATATCCAGATAAAATCAATGGTCATTTCATATGGGATGTTCCTGAAGCCCATATGTGCAATCCGGATTGTCCTTGCTTGGATGGTACGGATATTGACGAGGAATTGGAAGTTATGCGGAGAAAGAAAAAGAAGAAGAAAAAATCTTCTTATCCACCATCATCTTGCAAATCTTTTCCTCCACAACCTCCACCAGATCCCAAACCTCATGTCCATCCAATCAGATCTTGCCTTATGTTTTCAAGCCACTCCTATGAGGAATCTTTTCCTCCACTTGAAAAACAGACACACACACAAACCCGAGTTACCTCCAAACCCTTTGTCCAATCTCCAGTTATAGCCTCTGGGCAACCTGAAGAGCCAAAATAGTATGAAGCTGTTTTAAACTGGCAAACCAAAAACACCAGTGCTCATAATCAAACTCTTCATTAACTCGGTAAGAAAATTGATGGTGTTGCCAGTCAAGTCTCTCAGACTGAGACTAAAGTTGATTCAATCAGCAGTCGTCTTGATCAGATGTATATACATCTCCAAGATCGGATCTCCGAACTCGACACCGATCTCCGACGAATGATCAACAACCACATTTGGGGTCCAGAGTTCAATAAAAAAAAAGCTGAGATCAGAAAACTCAAAGCCAAATTGTCAAGAATTGATACTGAAAAGACTCGACCTTCTCTTTTTACTCAACCATAGCCAACACCCGTATCTCCTTCGTTCTTTGAAACCTATACACTTTTCTACACACCATCCAGGCCTCAACAACCTGTTTATAATCAGTTCTTTGGGTTCTCGTACCTTCAATCGACTCCTCAACCATCTTCACCCAGAAAATCAAAATCCAAAGTCAAAACTTCAGAACCAAAGCCAAAGGTCCTCTTCCTCTACCTCCACCATACCTCTAGACGATTTGCCACAGGACATTCCAGAGCCTCTTAAGAAAGACAAAGACCCGATGGATCAGTATCATTATCATATTGTCCAGAATCAATCTTGACTCCTCAGGCGAAGCGATCGATGAGTCAAACCCGAATCCAACCTGCCTTCTTCTAAACTCATCCGAAAACACGAAAAACCTCAACTGACTCTGAGTCCGAATATGTTGACATTACTGGCATATTAATGGCCACTGAAACTGCAGATCCAAGTGCTTCTACTTCCACACCTATTGTTGAAGATCATCCTTCTGATCAAGCATCTCAAATGCACCACCATTCAGAACACCAACAAAACCATCTTCAAAGATCTTGGTTTACATTTTGACATTCCTCATCAAAATGGTGCCGGACTCAAGAATTTGCGTGGATTGATCTCCAAGGTACCAAACCTAATGCTCAACCCCAAGCCGTTCTTCATGAATTCATGGCCCGATCCACGGGTTCTCTACGGGACTGGCTAGAAAGCTTAGGAGAATACAGACAGATTCAATTCATGGAATCCCCAATTGGAACTGCCCTCAATCTTATTCATGAACAATTCATTGGTGAAAAAACCGCTTCGATGCGACGGAAAGAATATCACTGAAGTCTTTCTCTCAAAAGACACCTTCTAGATGCTCATTACAAAAGAATGAGTATTCTATTTTACAAGCTGAATGGATTCAATGAGCCATCTCTTAAACATGTCTTCATAGCCTCTCTTCCTTCTAAATTACAACCAGATCTTCAAAGAAAACTTACAGTCACTATCTCTTTGGGAAAGATTTTTCAAATGGCCATGCTATCTCTTGATAAGATCTATGAGCAAAAAGAATTCTTCAAAGATCTCATGGAAGACAAAAAATCCTTTTCTTGAAAACCTTATCTCAAAATCGAGTGTAAGGATGAAAAGAATTGTGTTTGTCCAACCACAAAGAAAAGACATTTACAGAAACACTTCCACAAGAAATCATCCTCCAAAAAACCTTTTCGATATTTCAAAAAGAAAGATGTTTCAAGATCAAAGAAAAAATCCAACCGTTGTTTCTTCAGAAGCGGTCACTTTGAAATTGTCCCTATAAAGGTCGTTATCCAACATCTTCAACATTCTTCTCATTATCCGAGAATGAGGATGTCGAATCAATTTTTCGACTCAAGATGACGACTTTCTTATAGCGAGAATCCTCGATTACGAAGATATTTCCGTCATCTACCAAATGTTTCCACCATTCTTAGACCTTCTCTCAAGATGTCCATCCTTCCTAAATTCCATAAACCTGTTCTTATCGGGTTTATTGACCTTTGCACTAGTATGATTGATCCTTCCGTTTCTTCCATCGATCACGGGAACACCATTCCAAACTTTTCAGAAGCGTTAATGGTGAAACTTTTGAAACAACTTTGATTACCAAAAACCATCAGTATTCAATTCTTCCGTATAATTTGGAAAAAGATTGTAGCCTCCAAACTCCCAGATAAAGATTTACTCATAGGTTTTGACATTCTTCATTTGGTTAAAAACCTCTTCCTTACCAGTTCTAGAGTTCACTACAAACAAATGTTCTACCTATAGATACTCTCAGATGCCCTTTCAAAACACCATCTCCATACAACATATCTCACAAAAGTTCTTAGAGTTCATCCGTAAAACCATTCACAGTTCCACCATCCTTCACCTCTTTGGAAAAATGAACAATTCTTCATTCACCTTCCCTTCAAACTCAATGAAGACATAAACCCCACAAAAGCATCACACCCGGGTATGTCTCCTTCAGACCTCCTGCTTGCCAAGCAAGAATGCTCTCAGTTACTCCAACAAGGTCTTATTGAGTTTACTTATTCATATTGGGCTTGTCAAGCCTTTTATGTTGAAAAACGATCTGAATTAATTCGTGGAAAAAAGAGATTAGTTATTGATTATCAGCCACTTAATTCTTTTCTTAAAGATGATAAGTTTCCCCTTCCAAAAATCCAGACCCTGTTTGTCCATCTTCAAGGGGATCGTATCTTCTCTAAGTTCGATTTGAAAGCTGGTTTTTGGCAACTTGGTATTTCACCAGTTGACCGTTTCATCCCTGATGCCCATTATCAATAGACTGTTATGTCTTTTGGTCTTAAAGTCGCTCCCTCCTTATTTTAAAAAGCCATGACAAAAATCTTTAGTCCTGTTCTTCATCATGCATTGGTCTACATTGATGATATTTTGTTGTTTTCTTCTGACCATGAGAGCCACTAGAAGCTCCTTTTGGATTTCTTTCACATTGTGTAGGCACATGGCATCATGCTTTCCGAAAAGAAAAGCAGCATCAGAAAGGAATCAATTGACTTTCTTGGCATGGTGATTAAAGACGGCCAATATCAGCCTGGTCCACACATTGCAGTTGAATTATTAAAGTTTCCGGACACACATCTCAACGGAAAGCAGATCCAACAATTCCTCGGGATTGTTAATTATGTCCGTGATTTTATCCCAAAAGTTGCAATTCACACAAGCCAGTTGTCACGCATGCTCAAAAAATAGTGCCCTCCATGGGGCCCTGCTCAGACAGAAGCTGTCAAGCAGCTAAAGGTGATAGCACAATCCCCTCCTCCACTCAAGATTCCCACAAATGGACACCGCATCCTCCAGACTTATGCCAGCGATGATTACTGGAGTACCATTCTTCTCGAAGAAATCAATGGCGTGCGTCATTTCTGTGCACATGCAAGTGGACAATTCAAAGACTCTGAAAAGAACTACCATGTGATCTACAAAGAAATCTTGGCAGTCAAGTATGGAATTAAACGAATTTCATCTAATCAGCCACACATTTCTTATCAACATGGATAATTCTTCTTTTCCCAGAATCTTTGACTTCAAAAATAAGTTGCTCCCTGACAAGCAACTGCTCAATCTCAAAACTTCACTGTTCAACACATAAAAGGCAACCAAAACCTCATTCCAGACTTCCTCACACGTCCAGTTATAAATAAACCCTCACTCATTTCCTCAATCCAAACCATTCCAGTCATAGCTATGAATTGCCAACTTCCTTTCAAAGCTCTCAACCAGAGAAACTTTCCCATGAACATCTCTTTCCAATTGGCTTACCAGCTACAGGATTTTGCAAAGAAATTCCTTTACAGGTTCTTCTTTAATGTTCAAACCAAAAAACCCGACCGTTTTCCTAATCTTTGCATGGAACACCTGTTTCTCACAGGACTCACTCTCTCCTCTCTGTCCATCTGTGAAGATGAACTTTGGTACATGTGGTGTCTCACCACCTTGTATGCTACAAAGTTGGTTCTTCCCATCAAACCAGTCCTAACTCACCTTACCACTCCTGAGTTCTCACCAGACCTCCTATGGACTCTCCTTGAATGGTATTCCCCACTCACTTGGTGGCGTAAACAACTCCTGCAGTTGATTACTTTTCATGGATTAGACAAAATGCCAGAACAAGAAGCTAACATGTGGACTACAGTCTTCATTGTCCACAGGCCTTACTTCCAGCACCCAGAAACGCGGGACTACTGGACACAAGACATGGCATACGAATGGAGAACTTATCCTCATTCATGACGCATCTGTCACTTATGTTCTCAAAGCCTACCTTATGGAACTAAACAATGTTCCTTCCCCGGCCATAGACATTCACCACACCTCTATTGGACCATCACAGACCCTTGAAATTATTCCCAAAACACAAGGCTGTACTCCAGGTTCAACTTCAAGCCCTCAGGGTATCCTTGTCATAGAACAACGTCCTGACTACACCAATGTCTTATTCCAAGATGTTCAGGATCCATGGGAAGACTTTCAGTCCCTTCTCCATACTGAAAATCCCCGTTATACTGTCACCACTCCAGACTCTCTTCAAGATCTACATCTCAAAGACACGATGAAGAAAAATACCAGCAAGCTGAGGTATACCTCCACCAACGACAAATCCGTTGGCACAAACGACAATATGAAAAAGACACAAGAGACGTGTCACCATCTCGTTATCCATCCACTCCATGATAACGACTTATGAACAAGCTTTTGCTACACCTATCCATGTGACTCCCGTTTGTCTTTTGTTAAAGTCCTTGTCAATGTGCTTTACTTTTGTTAAAGTCCTTGTCGGTGTGCTTTACTTTTGCTAAAGTCCTTGTCGGTGTGCTTTACTTTTGTAAATGTCTTTATTGGTGTGCTTTGCTTTAGAATCATTCGAGAGATCCTGTTCTCGATGATTTTCTATAAATAGCATCTTGTTCACGATACCACCCGAAAACTCGGGGCCTTGAAAGAAAAAAATACCGCATTTTATAAAATCGGTTTGGAGGATAAAATAGGACCTTTCTGATGCATAGGATCCTTAGGCTTAAGGCAAGTGCAGAGCATACTCAGTTTAGAAAATTTGGAGGTGAGCGTATCATTATTAATCTAAATAATTGCTTTGATTCTTAGAAGAGAGAGAGAGGTTTAGGGAAACATAATGTATAGAACTGGATTTTTTATTTCTTGATGAGGTTTGGATGTTTATTCTAATTTGATTTGTTTAAACTTTCCTTATAAGATTTGGGGTTTATTTCTAAAATTCCAAAGGCAATTATAAGCTGGAAATTCGTGTAAAGCAACCATATATCTACTTGAATCGAATGACAAAAGAAGATCAAGTTTTTTTTTTTCTTGCAATTAGCTTGAAAGTTTAATTCTCTTTGTTTCTTAAACGATCTCTTTGAACTTCTCAAATTTTCATGGTGTTCAAACCCTTAACTTATCAATCAGACCACCCACATCTAATTGTAGCGTGCTTACATACTAAGGTTTGTGCTTCCATTGAGTATAGGGTTGTAGTTTCATTCAATTTTAAGTTTAAAATTCGATTAGGAAGCGTTAGTTCTTTGGCAGGGTTCTTATCAATAACACCCAAGATAAAATTTCACGGGAACTTATAAAAATGGCAAGATCACAAATGGCCACTACCAACCTGGCCCGCACATTGCCACTGAATTATTAAAGTTCCCTGACACAAATCTCACCAAGAAGCAAATACAACAGTTCCTCGGGATTGTTAATTATGTTCGAGATTTCATTCCAAAAGTTGCAATCCACACCAGCCAGCTGTCCCGCATGCCTAAAAAACAGTGTCCTCCCTAGGGACCCACACAAATTGACGTTGTCAAGCAGCTGAAGGTGATAGCTCAATCACCTCCTCCACTTAGAATTCCCACAACTGGACAACGTATTCTGCAGACAGATGCCGGTGATGATTATTGGAGTGCCATTCTCCTCGAAAGTGATACGAAATCCCATAATGAAACTTTGAAACTCACACTTAAATTGTAGTTTCAACTTCCCAAGGAAGTTCTAAACAGATTTATGACAAACAAAACCTTGACCCAATGCTTAAGAAAAGCATGAACCAAAGGTATAGAGAATGATATTGACGCCACACTCAAGAAATAGATGAGAAGGTGAGTGATAAGTCTAAATTTGGAACGCCACAAGAATGCAAATTCTTGATAAGTTCACTAGTTCTCAAAAGAACCAAAGAAAGAATAATCTTTCAAATTCAAATAATATTAATCTCTTAATTATCATACATAGCAAGGTTGCTGAGTTTAAATAGGCTAAAAGAAACCCAAGATCCTAAAAATACAAATGGAAACATTGGAACAACCCTCCAAGTATAGGTTTGTCAAAGGGTACTTTAAAAGCCTTCACCAACCCACTATTATTAATGATAGACTTACCTAACACATTGATAAACTTGACATAAAATAAATAAATGAAGTTGAATAATCAAAGGAGTCGTTTGAATTCCCAAGACTGAATAAGCTGTAATAAATTGATCATAACTCCTTCTAGAGAACTCCAAATCCAGCTCTGTAAAATGCATTAGAAAGCTAACTTAATTATCTTTCCAACGGTGTATAGCTTGCACATTAATTCTAGCTCAATCAATACCAGATTTATTCCGAATTTTCCCTTTCTGCATTTGATCCAAATTGTGTATTTGGCTGCCCAATAGCTTGAATAATGCCCACAATGCCTTGTCTTCTCTCCAAGCCCAATTCATGATGTCTTGCATCTTGAATTGCATTTTCAATCCATATTTTCTCAATTAATCCATTTAATGCAGCTTGCATCTTTTTGGCTCTAGCTCTTGTAATTGGGCCTCCATGAATGTGCAAAGGATCACTTGAAGCTTTAATGGTATTCCCTTGATGGTTCTCATCAGAAAGGATAGATGGCTTGGACCATTTATGTGCCTATGCAAGTGGACAATTCAAAGACTTTGAAAAGAACTACCATGTGATCTACAAAGAGATTTTGGCGGTAAAATATGGAATCAAAAAATTTAAATTTCATCTAATCAGCCATAAATTCCTTATCAACATGGACAATTCCTCTTTTCCTAGAATCTTTGATTTCAAGAACAAGTTGCTTCCTGACTAGCAATTGCCTTTACTGTCCAAATATGACTTTACTGTCCAGCACATCAAAGGTAAACAGAACCTCATCCCAGACTTCCTTACACGCCCGGCTATAAATAAACCCTCACTCCTCTCTTCAGCTCATATCATCCCAGTCATAACCACGAATCGACAACTTCCTTTCAAAGCTCTCAACCAAAGATCTTTTCCCATGAACATTCCTTTTTCTTCAGCCTACCAAATCCAAGACTTTGCTAAGAAATTCCTCTACCGGTATTTCTTCAATGTCCACAGCAAGACTCCTGATCGTTTTCCTACACTCTGTATGGAAAACTTGTTTCTCACAAGTCTCACCCTGTCTCACCTGTCCATCTCAGAAGATGAGTTATGGTATATGTGGTGTCTCACAACCTTGTATGCTACAACCTGGTCTTCCCTGTTAAACCAGTCCTCCGACACATCACCACTCCTGAGTTCTCCTCTGACTTTCTATGGACTCTCCTAGAATGGTATTCACCCCTCACATGGTGGCGTAAACAGCTCCAGAATCTGTGTACTTTTCACGGATTAAATAGGATGCCAGAACACGAAGCAAACATGTTCACCACAGTTTTCATTGTTCACCGGCCATATTTTCAACATCCAGAAACCAGAGACTTCTGGACTCAAGACATGGCTTATGAATGGAAAACCTATCCCCATCCTTATCCTCTCAGCCATGATACATCAGTCACATCTGTTCTTCGAGCTTATCTCATGGAACTCAACAATGTTCAACCACCTGCCACAAACATCCACCACACCTCTGTCGGACCATCACACAGCTTGGAAATAGTTCCAAAGACACAGGCCTGTACTCCAGGTTCAAGTTCAAGTCCACATGGAATTCTTGTCATGGAACAACGTCCTGATTACACCAATGTCTTATTCCAAGACGCTCAGGATCCTTGGGAAGATTTTCAGTCTCTCATTCCCACTGAAAATACCCCATACACTGTCACCAATCCAGACTCCCCTGGTCCTTCCACATCAAAAATGACCGACGCAGATGAAGACAAATATCTGCAAGCTGAAGCATATCTTGACCAAAGAAGGATGCACCGAGCCCAGCGCCATTATGAAAAAGAGACCGGTGATGTGTCTCCATCCAGGTGTCCCTCCACTCCGTGATCGCTGATAAGCACATGGGAATCTTTAGCTTTTGCTTTATTAAAGTTTGCTTTAATAATTAGACAAGGGTCATGTCTTGTTTGAAGCTTGCTTTTGCTTTTCTAAGTTTGACATGGTGTGCTTTAGTGCTTTATTGCTTTCATTATGTTCCCTTTTGTAAAGTAGGAGTTAATCAGAAATAAAATTTAGTTTTCTCTAAACCCTTTCTATCTTCTAGGAGTTAAGGGACCCACCTTATCTCTTTTCTCATCGAGATCTCTATATAAGGAGCTCTCTTCCCTTTTGTAAAGTAGGAGTTAATCAGAAATAAAATTTAGTTTTCTCTAAACCCTTTCTATCTTCTAGGAGTTAAGAAATTTTTTTAGAATAATAAGGATACATTCACCTCTAATTTCAATACTGAGTATGCTCTGCACTTGCCTTAAGCCTAAGGATCCTGTGCATCAGAAAGGTCCTGTTTTTATCCTCCAAAACCGATTTTTGTAAACGAAATTGTTTTCTCACAACGTTCACCCTCTTTAAGGTTGTGAGTGCCGTGTTTTCGGGTGGTATCATGAAAAACTATTTTCTATATGATTTTCAGAGTTGTTACACTAGATCTATAACAGAACGAAGTTTGTCCTTAGGGCCAGTAGCCCGCAAGTTCTGGTTTCTAGCCGATATACGGCTAGCCCTAAGGACAGACTTTGATCTGTCATAGATCTGGTTCTTATCAATAACCACGCCCAAAGTCATAAAAGTGGGCAAACACACAGATATAAATATAAAGATGTCTGTTTCCCTACAATCGAATTCACATCCTTATGTATATAAATGATGGGTGAAACGTATAAGCAAGAGAGCTCAAGGAAAAACCCTAAATCCACATCACCCATCATTTATAAATAGAGGTCACCTTCATAAGAAAAGGGTCCTTGGCCTTTGAAAAATATTGTTCATTCTAGAGAGAAAAACCTATTTTCTTCTTCTTTCTTCTTTATTCAACCAAAATCAAACACTAATTTGGGTGTCGAAGTGTCTTTCTCAGGTACTCACCCCGCTGAAATCAAGTCCAACTGATCGTTATAAGTTCTCCATGAGGTACCAATATGTATGAAGGTAAAAATATAACCCTTCAATCATTATCCTTATAACATGCATCAATACGAACAACACTGTCAAATTTATACCTCTGCTTTATGTTTAAAGATTTTCTATTTCAAAATTTTTCTAAATCTTTAGCAATCAAATGCAAAGTCCTCTCTATTCTAACAAAAACATCTTCTCTAAAGATGAAATCTTCATGAGGATGCTGTGATTCGATAACTTAATTTTCTGGTTTCTTCAATTCTGTCCTGAAAATCATTCTCAGTTCAGTCATCCTTTCCCTCTTTGGAAAAATGACAAATTCTTCATTCAACTACCATTCAAGTCGATATACCCTAATCCTTTAGATATCAAACCAGTGGGAGAAAACCACTGCCCAAGATACCACCCAAGGACAAGTCATTTTGTAGACTCCTGATGATGGTGAACGTTGTGAGTGAATAGTTTTGGAAAAGAGTAATATTGTAGATAAAAGAAAGTACTAGGCTAAAAGCATAAATAAACTTTTGGGGTTACTAGCGATGGTGATCAAGAAATTAGATAAGGATAGGTAGATCTAGAAGATTTGAGTTTTGCGAGTGTGATAGTAGTGGTGATTCGACTTAAATCGTTGTGGATTGATTGAAAAATTGAATTGAAGTGGTAGTCTAGTCTTGATTTTGTTTCTAGTGATCGGCGAGGGTTTTAGCTATAAGAATGAGTCTAATCGATAGATTTGATAAAATGGAGTAATTATCCGTACTCTTATATCCACCCGACGACCTCACCCTAAAGAATATATCCAGTCTTCCCGTCTGGATCAATGTTCTCTTCAAGCAACCCCTGCTGAGCAATATGTCACTCTCGAAATTCCCTCAGAATTGATTTCCAACTGGAAACGAGAAGGTTTTACCCATCTCCATCTTGGAGGCATCAGATTAATCCTTACCCTTCATGGGAGAAAAGGATTACCGGTCACCGCCCGACTTGCTATGCTTGATACCCGGTTTAAACAGTACCAAGATGCTGTTATTGGCACTGTCCTCACAACCCTTCATGCAGGAAGTGTTTTACTCAACTACTTTAATTATTACAAAAGACAAAAGTGCTTTAATAATTAAAGCATGACTTTGACAAAAGCAAAAGCAAAAGCTTAAAGTAAAAGCAAACTTTAATAATGATGCAGGCATAAAGCGAAACATCATTATTACAACAAGACAAACTACTTTATTGAAAGCAACAAGACAAACAACTTTATGGAGAGCGGAGGTTCATGTACTCGTCTTCGGATGAGCTTTCGGTCTCATCTGGGTCCGTATCACCAGAGTGAGGGTGCTTTTGGAAGAAAGTTTTGGAGAGCTTTGGATGCTTACAGGAGGGACCACGGCATGGTGGATAAGGGCAATTATAGTCTCTGGGAGTACACTTTGGAGTATACTTAGGGGAAGTTTGGGTGGCTTTGTCAACTTTGGATGGTTGGGTGGAGGGTCCTGGTTCAGAGGGGCCAGGTTCAGCCATTGTTGGTTGGGGAAACTGGTGAAGGTGTTGGCTTAGGGGGAGAAATGCATCCCATGGGTCTTGGGAATCCTGGAACAGGAAATCAGTGTAGTCTGGTTTTTCTTCTTTGATGATGATACCTGTGGACTTTGGTTTGGATATGGCGGATGGAGTGGGGATCATGAGGAGGTCATGTTGTGGACCTAAGGAGGTGTGGGAGATATCTTTAAGTGGCGGAGGTTGGTGGTTTAATTGGCAGAGGTAATTGTGAAGGACATCTTGGATGTCATTTTCAATCACAGCTATATGTGGTGCAGTGAACCATTCATATACCTGATCTTGAGTCCAAAAGAGATTGGTGTCTGGATGTTGGAAGTATGGCCTGTGAATAATAAAAACTGATGTGAACATTTGTGCTTCAGGGGTAGGCATACGGTCAAGGTTGTATATTTCTGACAGTTGTTGCAATTTCTTTCTCCACCATGGGATGGGGGAGAACCATTCAAGTAATGTCCAGGTAAGAGAAGTGGCCTTGTCTGGATTAAGGAGATGCTCCAAAGTAGGAGAAATGGGAAGGATTAGCTTGGTTGCATAAAGGACTGTTAGGCACCAGGTGTACCATAACACATCGTCAGTGGTTTCTCTGGACGGATCAAGGGTTAAACCTGTAAGGAACAGATTTTCTGGGTGGAAGGAGGAAAATGGAAAAGGTTCTGTAACAAGGTAGGCTTTCATGAAGAAGCGAAAGAGAGCTTTTCTTGCAAACTCTTGGATGGCGAAGCAGAAGAAAAGGTTTTATTAAAGGGAAAAGTTTTCTTGGTGAGAGCTTCTGGGGGTAGTGAGGTAGCCATGGAGATAATTGGAAAATGATAGGAGATGGAAAATAGGGTGAGAGGGTTTTCTGGTTTGGAGAGTCTGGAGAGCATATCAGGGATGAGGTTCTGGGATCCCTTTATATGCTTGACTGAAAAGTCATATTTGGAAAACCAATCTTTTAATCTGAGTAACATTTTTTTGGGAACAGCTTTACCTTTGAAATGAAAGATATTGGGGAAGGCTGAGCTGTCCATTCGGATGAGAAAATGGTGTCCAATCAAATGATACTCAAACTTTTTGATGCCATTCTTTACCGCTAAGATTTCTTTGAACACGCTATGGTAGTGCTTCTGTGTGTCAGAAAAATGTCCACTAGCGTAAGCGATAAAGTGTTCCTTGTCATTGAGTTCTTCGAGGAGGATGGCACCCCATGATTCATCACTTGCGTCTGTCTGTAAGATGCGCTTGCCATCTGTAATCAACTTTAAAGGAGGCGGATTTTGTGCGATCTGCTTTAGGGTAGTGACAGCAGCTGTGTGGTCAGCATTCCACTCTGGGGGCTTCTTTTTCAATAAAGTTGAAAGATGATGAGTGTAATGATCCACGTGTGGGATGAAATCACGGATGTAATTGATAATGCCGAGAAACTGTTGAATTTGCCTTTTGGAAAGTTGCTGATCTGGAAAGTGAAGCAATTCTGGGCTAGTGTCCATCTTTTATGATCATACCAAGGAATTCAATATTATCTGTAGCAATGGTGCTTTTCTTGGCGGATAACATGATTCCATGACTTTGGATAAGATCATAGAATTGAGTTAACAGCTGGCGATGTTCATCATGTGAGCCTGAAAAAAGCAAAATATCATCAATGTAAATCAATGCATGATGCAAAATGGGTTGGAAGATTTGGACCATGGATTTTTGGAAAATGGATGGGGCAGTTTTGAGTCCAAAGGGTAGGACGGTCCATTGGAAATGAGCATTGGGAATACAAAAAGCGGTTTTGTAACGTTCGGAGGGTTCAATGCCTAGTTGCCAAAAACCTGATTTTAAATCAAATTTTGAAAAGATTCGGGCATTTTTGAGAAAGGTGAACATGCTTTGTCGGCGAGGTAAAGGGAATTTGTCATCTTGTAAAAACATGTTTAATGGCTGGTAGTCGATGACTAGGCGTTTCTTTCCTCGGACAATTTCAGAATGCTTTTCAACATAAAAGGCTTGGCAAGCCCATTGAGAACTTGTGGGCTCAATTAAACCTTGGGCTAACAATTGTGAACATTCTTGTTGGGCTAGGAGTAAGTCAGAAGGACTCATTCCTGGATGGGTAGCTTTAGTTGGGTTAATGTCTTCATTGAGTTTGAAGGGCAACTTGATGAAGAAAGACTT
Organism: Citrus cavaleriei; assembly: GCA_030448925.1. Taxonomy (NCBI): domain Eukaryota; kingdom Viridiplantae; phylum Streptophyta; class Magnoliopsida; order Sapindales; family Rutaceae; genus Citrus; species Citrus cavaleriei. The sequence goes on from JAUJEN010000612.1 coordinate 334,079, forward strand.
ATTTTTCCACAAGGGATTTGGATGGGTGAACTCAGAATGGGACTCTGGACAGAAACTCAAAAGTTTGGTTGAAATATCCTGGTCTGTGAATGGTTTGAACATGGACTTGACTCGGATTCCAGTGGGAATGATTTGGAGGTGTTTGATTTGGTGAAGGATGTCAAAACCTAACAAGATATCCTTATTAGGAAGGGTTGAACCAATAACCTTGGTCCAAATGACACAATTTGGGAAGATTTGAATACCAATGGGTTTTTTGGTAATCAAAGAGGTGGTGAAGAGTTTGCCATTGACAGCTTTGAAATGTTCTTCAAAATATTCTGATGGAAGAATATGGGGGTTTAGCATGCTGCGTTGGGCACCAGTATCTATAAGACCAATTGCTGGAATGGGCCTTTGGAATTTTGAGGGCAAGATCTGGAGTTTGATGGACGGGATAGGAACTGTAGTATCAAGGGAGAGTAACTGTTGGTGGAAAATCACTTGAGACTGGTCACTTTGGTCGAGAGGAATTAGTCTGGCTTTCATCATTGGGTTCATCTTGTTCAGAGAAGTAGAATTCCAGTTCATCTTTGGCAGGAGAGTAGTCTGTAGTTGCTTGAAGATGTTCAACTAACCGGATGGATTTTTCTCTTTTGTTGGGACAATCTTTGGCATAGTGGCCTTTTCTCTTGCAGATGAAACATCTGCTTAATTGCTTTCGTTTGACGTCTCTGGAAGAGGATGATTTCTTTCTGAAAAACCGGTAGGGCTTTCGGGATCTGCGAGGTTTGGATGACAATTCTGGAGTTTTGAATTTCCGAAAATGCCGTTTTTTCTTTGAACTGCAATCGCAATCCTTTTTCTTGTGGCATTTGATCTGCAAATAAGGCTTTTTGCAAGCACTTCGGAAAGGTTCTTTGTCTTTCAACAGTTCTTTGAAAAACTGTTTTTGCTCGCAAAGTTTGTCAAGACAAGTTTTGGCAAGCTGGAAGATTTTGCCAAGAGAGATGTTGTCTAGGGAAAGATTGGATGCTGTGAGTTGTCTCTGGATGTCGGGTTGGAGTTCTTCTGGAAGGGAAGCCAGAAAGACATGCTTTAATGTCGGCTCATTGAATCCATTAAGCTTATAGAATAGCAGGGACATTCGCTTATAATGGAAGTCAAGATCCTTAGCATTGAGGGAGCAGCATTTCATGTTGAGATAATCTCGTCTGGCGAAAATGCGGAAAGTGGAATTGATCATGAAGCAAGAAACGCAGAAACTTGGAAGGTCAACAAAGTTAAGCGGTATTAACGAATCAAACCAATCTCTTAGAGCACAGTAAAACGAGTAGAAATTCTCTAAGGATTGAGTTGTGCTCCATAGGTCAATCGAGCGGAACATTTCATTGAGTCGGTCACGCCATTTATGAGATGGAAGATCATCAAATGTGAACCATGGACCATTTGATTTTTGGGGGTGGATTAGTGCAGGTTGGAGGAGGTTGGTTTGTGGCGGAAGATTGGGCATATCTTCTTGACTTCGAGAGGAATATCAACATATGGTTGGGAGGTTTGGCTGGATCGGGTTGATCGGGTTGAGCCATCGAGATTTTCGTAATATCGGTAGGACTTTTCGAGCCATTGGTGGATCTTTGAAGATTACATGTCAGATTCGTATCTGAAGCTAGATTTGAATCGAAGTTTGGTCTGTAGTAGATGAGCAATGTTGTGTGGCGGTAATTTATGGGTTCTTTATCCTTGGATTGGGTAGGGACGGATAATGGAGCTAGCGGTGATGGCAGTGTAGAACTAGGAGATGGTTGGCCAGGGATGGTCAGAGAGGAAGGATGAAGAGGGGCAGGTCGAGGCTGCGGTCTAGGTTTGGATTTAGGTTTAGGTGGTGGTGGCAAAGGATTGTCTCTGAAAAGAGTATGAGTCATGCCAAATAACTTGGAAGGGTCATACTGTTTAATAGGAGAAAGCATAGAGGCAAAAGGATGATAAGTTGGACCGATAGAAGGGATAGGAGGTGAAGTGGTGAAGAGGGTAGGTCTCTGTTTTTCAGATTCAATCTGAGCAAGTTCAGCTTTTAAGCGCCTGATTTCCCTTTCTTTTTGTTCAAATTCTGGACCATTGTATCTATGGGCAAGCATGGCTCGTAACTCTGAATCGAGTTGGCCAATTCGGGAGTGAAGATTTTGGTGGATCTGTTGCATTTGGGCAGCAATAGAGTCAACTTTTGTCTCAATCTGTTCAGTTCGCAAACTGATGTTCTCAACTTTTGAATTGAGATGCAACAAAGTATCATTTTGGGCCCTGGCATTTTGAGTTTACTTGAGGGAGGATTCAAAGGTTTAGGGGCTCGGTGGCGATGGAGGTAATAGGTGAAGGGATAAAGGGTTTGGACACAACATTTCGTTGTGAATCTGTGTGAGGTTCTAAAGGAGGAAAATAGGAAGAGTAATCGGAAGAGGTAGAGGAAAACATCATACAAGCTAGTGGTTGGATGGTAGTTGGTGAGGTTGGGAGTGGTGATGGAATCTCAGATTTGCAATGTTTGGCAATCCATTTGAGTTCTTTTCGATAATGGAAATTTGGTGGATGTGGAGGGATCGATGGTGGTTTAGGGTCGATGGTGACATGGGACAAGAGGTTTTTTCTTTTTGGGTTTCTTTTTCCTTGTGGTTTGCATAATCATCGTCTTCCAAATCATCCGTGAGGACAATTTAGGTCACATGCAGAACCGGCATCCATGGGAAATAGCCATTGTGCTTGGTGGATATCTGAGGGTAGCCTTTAGAGTTAAACCACAGTAATGGCGGATCTTCTGTCTTTGTCTGACGTTTGTGATCGTTGAGGAATAAGTAAATGAGAACTGGGAGGCTCTTTGTGGAAAAGGGAGGTGATTTAAAAGTCATTCTGACTGTTCCATCTTGTCGTCTTTCAAACATGCTTTCAGAAGTCTGAATAGGAGCGGTATTATTGTGGAATTGTTCATAGTTGGAGATCGTTCGAGGCGTAAACGATGAGCTCATGACGAATTTGTGTGGGATCTGGATGATTGTCGGGATCTGGTCGATTACTAACTTACCGTGAGGTGTCGGTGGTGTTAGGGTGGGGAGATCTAAGGCATGATTTTGAAGCCTGTAGACCAGTTGGTGGTGTAAAGTGGCAATTTTTGCAGAAGAAATTTGTTCAGCACCTTGAATCTGAACTTGGACTTTCAAGGTTGTGGGCAAATTTGGATCTTGGAGAGAAAGGTTGAAATTGGGATAGAAAGTGAGTAAAACACTTCCTGCATGAAGGGTTGTGAGGGCGAATACATCTTGAAATGTCTTTATTTAAGCGGGTATCAAGCATAGCAAGTCGGGCGGTGGCCATGTAATCCTTTCTCCCGTGAAGGGTAAGGATTAATCGATGCCTCAAGATGGAGATGGGTAAAACCTTCTGTTTAGGTTGGAAATCGAATTAGAGAATTTCGAGAGTGACATATTCTTTCGGCGGGGGTTGTGAAGAACATTGATCGAACGGGAAGGCTGGATATATTCTTTAGGGTGAGGTCGTCGAATTGGATATAAGAATCACGGATCTTTGCGGGTAAAAAAATGGGCGTTTGTAGAGTTGGTAAGGGCTAAGGAGAGGGTAAGAAGATTCAATGATCTGGGCGGGATTCGAGGGATGTAGGAGTATACAAGATTTTCAATTTTATTGGTGGTATGAAAATGCAAGATTTGAAAAGTAGAAGAAAAGAGTATGAGGAGTTGAATATGAAGTGGAAGCCATGAATGAGACGTTCTCTCTGAGAAGTCTATGGATCGAAAAAGAAAAACTTAAATTATCCGTTTTGAACGTGAAAACAAGAGTTTAGAAAACAAGTTTCAAAGGCGGTATGGCTACGATACGAGTTGAGAGTGTCGTGGCGTTGTTATACGGAACTACAGCGATTAAAACTATTCTTTGGACGATGGTCCATGGCTTCGGGTTTAGGTCGATATACCTTTGTGATCGAAACCTTTAAAACATTTTCTCGGGTTATACAACCCAAGCAGACTTTCCTTTATACAAGCAGTGCAAACCGGATAAGAAATGGTCAAAGTTTTACGATGCAGGATCGCTTCTTAGAAAGCGGTCTGAGCATCTTAGGTTTTCAAAATGAACAAATTTAATCCTTTATTCTTTTAACTTCTTAGAACTTCGTTTGAGAGAGAGAGAAGAGTTTTAGGGATTCGTATTTGGAAGAAAACCACGAGTTTATTTCTTTCAAACTGCTATATGCTTACAAGGGTGGGGAGAATCCTTTATATAGAGGAGGATTCTTGAGAAGATAGGACAGGATCCCTATCTCTTACAAAAGTAAAAGCAGAAGATAAGATAGGACAGGATGATTTAAGTCTTTTTCTTTTTTGATCCATAGAAACTTGAGGAAGAACTTACCGTTCATGGCTTCAACGTGTGACTCTTGACTCTTTCTTACTCTTTCTTTGCATACTAAGATGAAACAAGAATCCGAAAGTCACTGACCTCTTGTTGGCCTGGATCCTCCGGACTTTTTAGAAAAGAACTCGAATGGATTGCGGAACATTGCGAATGTCACTCGCCGACCTTTGAACCAATTGTATGATGTTTTCCTCTTTTCTTTCTTTATTTTTCCTCGCTTTAGAGAGAAATGTTATCCCCAGCGAACCCTTTATCCTTGATACCCCCTTTGAATCGGTCCTAGCAAACAAACTCAAAATGCGGGGCCCAATGATACTTTGTTGCATCTCGATTCAAAAGTTGAGAACATCGATTCTGTTGAGACAAAAGTTGACTTCTATTGCTGCTGTGATCCACGAAATCTTCACTCCCGAATTGCTTCGATTGAGTTCACGAGCCATGCTTGCCCGTCGATGGTCGAATTTGAGCAAAAGAAATCGAGTGACTTAAAAAGAACTGCTTTGAATTGAATCAAGCAGAGACACCCTCTTCGCGCTCTCCCATCATCGGTCCTTATCATCCTTTTGCCTCTCTTTCTCTGCATTAAGCAGTTATGACCCTTCCAGTTATTTGGCATGGCTTCGTACTCTTTTGAGACAATCCTTTGCCCACCACTAAACCTAAATCGAACCCTGGCGCGACCTCGACACCCTCTTCATCCCGACCGTCCACAGCAACCTCTCTATTCTGCTGCCATCACCAGCTCCATTATCGTCTACCCGATCAGGATAAAGAACCCCAGTTACATTCCGCAGGTCCTTTCGTTAAATGCTACGGGCGACCAACTTGATTAATCTGGCATTTTGAGATAGCCTACGGAAGCGTCTTCTTGGCGTCCAGGTGGCTACGAAAAGTCCTATCTTGATATTACGAAAATCACGATGGCGCAGCGATCCGGCGACCTCCCGAATATGTTGATATTCCAAAGTTGAAGAAGATATGCAGAATCTTACGCCTGAACCAACCTCGGACCCGATCACGTCAAAATCGTCGAATGATCCATGGTTCATTTGATGATCTTCAATCTCATAAATGGGCGTGACCTTCGATGAAATGTCCTTGGATTGAAGAAATTTTTGATTCGTTTAATTAAGATTGGCAATTTTCTTGACTGGTTCAAGTGCTCATGAAATCTTCTTCGAATCTTGGGATCTTGACTTATGCGAATGTCATTCTGTAAAATGGATTGATGAAGCATTAACGTATCTTCGGCTTCCGAAGAACTCAACGACATCCGACAACTCGCGCGTCTTTCCAGACAACGTCTCTTGGCAAAATCTTTGCAAAACTTGTCTTGACAAACTTTGCGAGCAAAACAGGTTTCGAAGCTGTTGAAGACAAGAACGCTTTCAAAAAAGCCTTATTGCAGATGAAAAAAAGGATTGCGATTGTAGTTCAAAGCGGCATTTGGTGAATTCAAACTCGAATCGCGGATCCGAAAGCCCTACCGGTTTTTAGAAAAATCATCTCTTGAGACATCGAAGCGAAAGCAAGTGGCAGATGTTTCATACTGCGAGAAAAACCTATGCCAAAAGAAAAATCCATCGGTTAGTTGAAAAAGCTGCCGAACTGAAAGATGAATGAAAAGCAGATTTTCACTCTGAAATTCCTCAGGCGGTGACCTCTCAGTGATTTTTCCACTGCTTGTCTCTATCATTCAAATCTTTGAAAATTCCAAGCCCGTTCCGGTAATTGGTCTTATGAATCTTTGGTAAACCGTATTCTTATGAATATTGGAGATTTGAAGAACATCTGAAAATCTCTTACGCCTCTTTGATTACCAAAAAACCCATTGGTATTTCTTCACGGTGTCATTGGACGAGGTTATTAGTTCTTAAGGATATCTTGTTAGGTTTTGACATCGCCCGCTAAAAAAAATCATTCCAAAATCGAGTCAAGTCCAGTTTCAAACCGAGACGATACGAAACTCTGTTTATACGGGTCTTGAGGATATTTCAAAGCTTTTGAGTTTAAGATCTGAGTTCATCAATCCGCTTGTGGAAAAATAAGTCTTTCTTCGTTTTGGACATTAAAAAAAGGAATAAGTCTTGACTTAAAAAGAATGTTCTGATTGTTGTGCCGAGTTTAATTGAGCCCTTGAGTTCTCGATGGGCCTTTTATGTTGAAATTTGATCATCGTAGACCATTAAACATGTGTTTCTGAATGACTTTAAGCGACAAAAATCGAATTTTCAAAATTTGATTTAAAATTGGGTTTTTAGGCAACTGCGACATTGACAAAAGCGTTTTTGTATTCGATGCTCATTCCAATGGACCGTCTGGACCGCTCAGCGCCGTCAAAAATCCATGGTCGAAATCTTCCAACCCATTTGCATCGTTGGTTTCGTTGATGATATTTGCTTTTCGAATGATGGTACATTAATTCATGATCTTATCGAAATGGAATCGTTATCCGAAACACCATTAGATAATATTGAATTCCTTGGTATGATCGTAAAGATGGACGGCCGAAAGCACATTGCGAGGTGCTGGATCGTGACTCGAAACAAATTCAATTTCGGCATTATCGATTACATCCGTGATTTATCCCGTGGATCATACAATCTTTCGAAAAAGCCACAAGTGGAATCTTGACCACCACTATCTTTGTCTTCACTAAAAAGCGGATCAAAATCCTTTCCTCCTTTAAAGTTGATTACGGATGGCAAAGCGCATCTTCGAATGATGAAATCATGATCCGTCCTCGAAGAACTCGATGACAAGGAACACTTGCAGTGGACATTTTAATACGGAAGCTTACTTACCGTGGCGTGTTCGAAAAATCTTAGCGGTAAAGATGGCATCGAAAAGTTTGAGTATCATTTGATTGGACACCGTTTCTCATCGAATGGATATCTTCCATTTCAAAGGTAAAAAGAAAAATGTTACTCAGTTAAAATTGGTTTCAATGACTTTTCGATCTGACGTATAAAGGGATCGAACCTGCATCTTTCCGACTTCAAACCAGAAAACCCTCTCACTACAGCCTTTTTACCATCTATCGTCAATATTGCTCTGTAGGCTAAGCTCTCAAAAACTTTCCCGCTAATAAAACATTTTCTTCGTCTTGCATCGAGTTTGAAAAAGCTCTCTTTAAAACCTTTTAATTTTCCTTCCATGGCAGAAAATCTTCACAGGTTTAACCCTTGATCCAAAAAACCGAAGATGTGTTATGGTACACTTTGTAGACAACGACGCTCTCTTTACTTGAATGGTTCTCCCCGTGGAGAAAAGCTCGAGAAATTTAACCTTGAGCGGTCTCGACACAATGTTTACCTCTTTTATCATTCAACTCTCTTTGGACTCGGTCGATGTATATAGATAATAAATTAAACCATGACCTAAAAAAGATATCTCCCTTTCATGGTCCACAAATATCGAACCCAGTCCGGTATCATCGTGAGGAAAAAGACTACTGATTTCTGTTCGAGTTCCCAAAGACCCGTGGGATACATTTCTCCCCCGCCAAAATGGATTTGGCAACCCGATCTTCTTGACATGCCACAAACTTCCACAAGTATACTCGAAGTGTACTCCGGAGACTATAGTGCCATTATCCACCATGCGTGGTCCTCGCATCCAAAGCTCTCAGCTTTGGTGATCAAGATGAGAAAAGCTCATCGAAGTCATGAACCTCAGCTCTCCATAAAGTTGTTTGTCTTGTTGCTTTCAGTAAAAGTTTGTCTTGTTGTAATAATGATGTTTCGCTTTATGCATCATTATTAAAGTTCTTACTTTAAGCTTTGCTTTTGCTTTTGTCAATCGTCTTTAATTATTAAAGCACTTTTGTCTTTGTAATAATTAAAGTAGTTGTGCCGTTATGTAAAAGATAGGGGATCTGTCTATCTTATCTTTTTTTTAGCTTTTAGATAGGGGTCATCTTCTCGAGAATCCTCCTCTATAAAAGGATTCTCCTATAACGTATAGAAGTTGAATAGCGGTTTGAAAGAAATAAACTCGTGTTTTCTCTTCAACATGAATCCACAAACTCTTCTCTCTCTGCGAAATGAAGTTACAGAAAGAAAAAGAATAGAGGATTAAATTTGTTCATTTTGAAAACCTAAGGAAGTATCTCACTTGCCTTCTAGTAAGGATCACATTGCATCGAGAAAACTTTTGACCATTTCTCTGGTTTGGTGTTTTTTAGAAAAGGAAAGTTTTTGGGTTGTATAACTTTGAGAAAAAATGTTTAAAGGTTTTTGATTCAGTATATCGACTAGAAACCGAGAACTTGACTCTTGGTCGAAAGTTTAACATTGTAGTTACGGTATAACTACACTCTTAGCGGTATCGAAAATAAAATCACAGCAATTTGATAGTTATTTTGGTGATTATAGTGGCAAAAATAAGAGTTTGATTATAGTGGCATTTTCAGTTGGTAGTGGAAATCAATAGAACTCAATGGAACCGTAAAGCAAGCAATTATGGACAATGGTGATGAAGCTGGTTGTCAGTGGCTAGGGTTTTCATTGATTCAATTATATTTGGAAATCTGAGCGAAAGAAAGGAAAAAGAAAATAAAAGATTAGGTTAATGCAGGAATTCGTAGTGATGGGGTTTTGTATCATTTGCAACTAGGTTTTTAGCTCTAATACAAAATTGATGCAACATGGTTCTACAAAAGAACACTTTGTGGTAAAACTAATCTAACGAAAGGATAAATTAATGCAGCAGAAGGAGAAAAGATGTCGGGTGATTGATAGATATGTATATTTTCAGTACCTGGTTGATTCTTGAGAATATGGGAATAAAAAATAAACTAAACCCATATTTATTCTAAGAATACCTACAAAATATAGGGGTTAAGACTTTGATTCAGTAGAATATCGAGAATAAGAAGAACATAATTCAAACCAAGGTTTATTATAAGAAATAATCGATAAGAAATAGTCAAAGGCCTACTAGTAAAATTTACAAAACAAATACTTATTTATACTAACTTGATTAGAAAACTTATTTTAATAAGATTATACAAATTAGAATAAAACTCAAATAAGCAATGCCTAAACAATAAAATTCTAAGTAGGCAATAGAATTAAACTAGAATAAAATTAATTAACATATTTTCTAAATCATCGAACATACAAATAATTTTTAAATGTTCAATATGTTCATCTAAAAACTTTTTTAAATCGGAATATCATCAAAGTATACAACATGAAATTTACAAGCATTTAAAACATGATTCATTAATCTCATGAAAGTAGGTGCATTGGTGAATTCAAATGACATAATTAATCATTCATATATACCCACACACACACACACACATACACAAACACACACACACACACGTATATATAGATCTCCATTCATCATCTTTCTTCCACTTTAATTTGATGATATCCACTCTTAAGTTCAGTTTGGTAAAAGCACAAGAACCGTATAATTCATGAAGCATGTCATCTAATCTAAGCATGGAATGTCTATGCTTCAGGTAATATTATTGATGGCACGACAATCACTCACATCCTCATGATCCGTCTAGTAGTGATGAAGCTAGCACTATTTTTTAGGGTAGGCTGATTTTTCTTCAAACTAAATTTATTTCTCAAAAAGTTTGTTCTCTCTTCAAACGAAATTACTAAAATACACAACATAAGCAAAAAGCTAATAATAAAACTATAAAGTACAATGTGAAATGCAAGTTATACTGCAAGAGGGTGAATTGGGATTTTAAATCTTATCTGTCTGATTAGCACAAAAATTTAATCTATTAATCGAATAAAAAACAATAAATTGATCAAACACGATATTAAAAGAGTAAGGAGAAAAAAAAACACAAGGATTTTTACGTGGTTATCCGCCTTCGTCCAGCCTCAAGCTCACGAGGATTTATTATCAAAAGAGGCGAATGTTTACTGATTGACTTCGAGGTGTCGATGGACTTTTCTGACGAATTATCTCGTCTCTTTGTTTCGCGATTTGATGAGAAATGAAAATCATGATGGCTCTCTTTAAGAGTGAATAAAGCAAATTATAAATTTCAGCGATGATTGATAAATGATGATTTGCGAAATGGAAGTTAAAAAGCTAGGCCGTTATAAAAATTCTAGTCTTGCAGCGGTTAGCGCTCTGAAACGATGATATTCTGATTATTTTTGATTTTCTGTAGTAATACTGTTCACTAAAATTACACTTTAATAAAATGTTACTATAATTATCTATGACTCAACGTTATAAAACTTTCTGAAATAGGTCCATTCGTATTTCTAATAATGATTGTCAGCTTTCTGAAATTATATAGCCCCAAATATATTATTATTTTGCAAAAGGTCCTTTTCAACGATACTTATATTTTTAAAGTTCAAAAATCTTTCAGCTTTAGTCCAAAAATATTCGTAAATTATAGTATGGTAAAACATTTCAAATGTTTGTAAAAGGTCCAACTCGAAATTCAATAATAATCTTATTAAAATCAAGATTTCAAAACTTTGCATTTAAGTCCAAATTCTCAAATCCAAAATACTTTCTTATAAAAATAAAATTGCATTTAGTTTATGAAAAGTAATTATTTAAATTAATCTGCTTGAAACTACCGAATGTTAAATCATAAATGATTAAATCACAGAACTTTCAAAATTTATCACACTAATTTGTCAGTTGAGCTCTAAACTTTATTCTTGATTTAGTTTGTCCGTTGAGTGTCTTGAGCTTGATTTCCTTGATTCACTGCATAAATATTACCCTTGGCAAAAACTAGTCAAAATGTGAATGCAATATTTATTAAATTACTTAATACATATGTTTGTTATCATCAAATTACATTATGTAGCTTTAGGCTAACATTTGTAAAAGTAAGAAAAAAACTATAGACAAAGTTGTGTCCTACTATTCTTCAAAAAAGAAAACTCATCTATTATCACATATAAGTCGATATGGTTTGCAATTTCTTTTTCAATGTAAATAATTATACAATTTAAAAGAAACTCATTCTCCATCTTATTTTAATATGTTGTATTAATCAGCTTCATGTCACAAAATGCTCTATTTGTTATTACTGTTAAAACAGGAAGGGTTAACACTAAATGAATTAATCTATCAAAAAATAAGTAAATCATGACTTTCTGGCCTCAACTAATCTTTGACACAATTCAAAAAGGGAAGTGAAGGGGTTAGAGTTTTACTTTCAATGTACTTGTAGCTTGTAGAGAACTTGTAACTATCAGTTGGCCTTAAATCTGATGGGGTGAATACCTAAAAAAGGCACACTAACCCCAAATTAGTATTTGATTAAATGTAAAAGAAGAAGAATGAAGAAAAAAATGGGTTTTCTCTTTCTAAAAGTAAAAAAGGTTCTCCAAGGCCGAAGACCCCCCTCTTTTTTTTTAGAGATGGACCTCTATTTATAAATTATAGTGATGTAGAATTAGGGTTTTTCCATGAACCCTGTTCTTAAGGACACGTGTCACATGTCATTACTATATGCGTGGATGTAAATTTGATTGTGGGGAAATATACATATTTACTCCATATGTGCCTATTTCTATCTTATAACTTTGGATGTAGTTTCCCTAGACCATGGATTTTGGAATTAGCATAAACCTTTTATAATTTCCTAGAGAATTTTTATCTTGAGTGTTATTTCCCCTAAAATAATTCTTCTCATCTAGAAGAGTAGACATCTGGTGTAATATAGTGCCTTTGAAACAATTCCTACTTCCAAAAGTTCTAAGGAACAAAAAACAAAGGATATTTAAAAAGAGTTTTCACTGCATAGAACTTAAAGAGTAACATCTTTTAAAGAAAACACAAAAGCAAATATAAATAGCTAAGTCATGAGACTCCATGTCCCTCTCCCTTCAAAGTAATAGAAATGAGACTTCCCTCCTCGCCATCCTTTAGATCCAGGTCAAGAATCACCTTCTCCTTATATCCGTCCTCATCATCATCATAAATTATACCACGCTCTTCATTTAAGTCAATTGAAGAAACATCCACAATTGTGGCCAATTAACTTATTAATGTCCTCCTATAGTGGCCACCATGTCACCCACAGTGATTGTACAAGGCCATATATGCATTAGACACTTGATCAAATACTTCCTCAACAGAACAAAATTACCAATAGGAAGGCTCGTCGAAGAACAAACTTGAGAACCTGACTTTATCTTCTGATACGAACCTGTCAAGAACTAATGTGACTCAATCAATTTAGTCTCCAAGATCGAATCTAAACACAAAATTGAATAGAATTGCAACCCGATGCTCAATGAAAGCATGAACCTTTTTATATGAGGATGCCACAATCAATTATGGATGATCTGATTGATAAGTCAAGAGTTTGAACACCACAGAAATATGATATGTTCAAAGAGTTTGTTTAAGAACTAAAGAGAATTAACTCTCTCACTAATTGCATTAAAACTTATTTATCTCTATTTATTGAATGCGAGTACGTTATATAGGGTTGGTTATAAGGACTTTTGGAAATAAATCCTAAGCAAAATCAAATCGAAATCTAATCTAAGTAAATAAGGAAAGAATTTCAATCAAATCAGAATCCTAATCTAAACGAATAGGAAAGAATCTAAATCATAATAATAATTTAAGCAAATAGGAAAGAATCAAAATTAAATCAAAATCCTAATATCTTGGCAATTAAAAGAGAACTAACTGATTTTGATGCTTTACTCTTGAAACGGGAAAGTATCCAAAAAGGAAACTAATATATATTTCCCACCATAATGTGCAAGCCAACTTCCTATTTTATGGAAGTGATTATTCGAAAACTTCAAGAGATTGAATCATGCATTTATGATGTGCGATCCCTTCAATGGCCCTCCACGAATTTGATTGACCCCAAATTGCTTGAATCAACCCATTAAGCGCTTGTTTGAATTTTTTTACTCGAGCTCTTGTGATGGGTCCGATGAGAACTTGAATAAGATCTTAATATATGTCATCCCATGTGCTTGTGACAGTTTTGTCTAAAGAGGATTTGTCCTCAAATCATCATCTGCATCAAAAGGTCTTAAATCAGAAACATTAAAAGTAGCACTTACATTGTACTCACTGGCCAATGTGCTAAAGTCTTTCACAAATCACCAGTAGAAACTAGCGAGCCCGTGAAAGCATCTCACATTATTGACACTTGTGGGACTCGGCTACTCTTGGATTGCGCGTACCTTCTCATCATCAACCTGTATACCCTGTACACTAACAACAAATCCTAGAAACACAAGTTTATCGGTGTAGAAGGTACACTTCTTCATATTAGGAAATAATGTTTCCTTCCTAAGCACAGCTAAAACATCATCAAAATAAAAGCTCGTAAAATATGATTCATAAGTCTCATAAAAGTACTCGGGGCATTAGTCAAACCAAAAGGCAAGACTAACTATTCATACAAACCATATTTTATTTCAAAGGCAGTTTTCTATTCATTTCCTTCTTTCATCTAATCTGATGATATCCACTTTTCAGGTTAATTTTAGAAAATACACAAGAACCATGCAATTCAACAAGCATGGCATCCTTATGTAATCAAACCATCATCCTATTCTAACTCTCTACCTGTCTATCTTTCATATAGTTACCCATTGAGGTCCTCCGCCGCCAATACTCATCCATATAATAGTCATCAACCTCTTTTAACCATAGCGCTCTCCTCGTTTGTTCTTGAGAGCGGGTTGTGGCTACCCGCATGTGTTTTCTGTTGATCAACGATTGTGTATATGCTCTAATTCAACCATCATCATCCTTCTCATCTCTCCCATCATTGCCTAAATTTGAAAATTCTAAGTAGTTGTAGATTGATCCTCTTCATTTGAGTTTTGTTTGGTTGTGGGACATGGCTAACATCCGTAAAGAAAGTTAGAAATAATGTGGAAAGGACCTCTCCTCGATCCACTTCGTGTTTCCTCGAAAATGATTCACTCAATTTCACTTGTGTTTCACTCAAATTTATTGGTTTTTACCCTCTAATATGCTCATATTCTCTTGCCTTTTTTTTCCACTTATAGTAATTCTCACTCGGTTTTTATCAAACTAATCAAACCAATATCAAGATTTTAGTAGCAATTCATAAAATTACACCATAGAGACTCGAATTTGAAAATACGTACGTATGATCGAGTTTTGGAAGTATAAATTACCAAAATTTCAAACAAGAATGAAAAACAATAAAGATAGATGAATTTGACCTTGGTGCATAAGCTCTGATACCAAAATAATATGAACCCCACTAAGAACTGATGTGACTTTAATCAATTTAGTCTCTAAGATTGAATCTAAACCTAGAATTGAATGGAGCGCAACTTAGATGTTCAATGAAAGCATGAACCTTGGTATGTGAGGATGCCACAATCAATTGTGGATATCTGATTGATAAGTCAAGATTTTGAACACCACAAAAATCCGATAAAGTTCAAAGAGTTTGTTTAAAAACCAAAGAGAATTAACTTTCTCACCAATTGTATCAAAATTGATCTATCTCTGTTTATTGGATGCGAGTATGTTATATAGGGTTGGTCATAAGAATTTTTGGAAATAAATTAATCCTAAACAGAAATCAAATCGGAATCTTAATCTAAAGTAAACAAGGAAAGAATCTAAATCATATCAGAATCCTAATATAAATGAATGGGAAAAATCTAAATCAGAGTTGTAATCTAAGCAAATAGGAAAGAATATAAATCAAATTAGAATCCTAATGGCTTAAATTAATTAACTAAGAGACTTTTCTTATTTGGTTTAAATTAGGGGTTTCTTTAGGTTATTGATTTGATTCTTGTAACCAACCCTATATAATATACTCGCATCCAATAAGATAGATAGATCAATTTTAATGCATTTAACTATAGAATTCAATTATCCTTTATCAATCAGCCCATTCATAGCTGATTGTGGCATCATGTATACGAGGTTTGTGCCTTCATTAGCATCGGGTTATGGTTCCATACAATTTTAGTTCTAGAATTTGATCTTAGAGACTAAATCAGTTAGAGTTACATAAGTTCTTAGCTAGGTTCTTACCAAGCTTTTGTTATCCTCTTCTTTAGTTTTTTATTACTTTTAATAGTAAGTCTTAAATCCCATTGTCCCAAGTTTGGTTAGAAAACCCTTAAACATTTTTTGGAATTTTGCACCATTTCTAGATTTTTGTATCTCTTTATTTTAATTCATTGAGTGCGTAAGTCTTGCTTTAACTTCTAAGTTTTGTTGGACTTCTATTGATTCATACTAAAGAAAAAAAGCAGGATGCAAGCGGAAGAAATAAGAGAAGAAAGAAGGCTAGGGATTTTATTATTTTTGGCTATGCTTCTAACAAAGAGAAGCTGAGCTTATATAGGAGGAAAACCAGGGAAAAGGATAGGACAGGGCCCCTATCACTTTTCTAAAAGCAAAGACATAATTACAAGCGACAAGCTTTTGGAAAAGTAAAAGCAATAAAGACAAATTAAAGCATGATTCATGCTTTAATGATTACAAAATTTTAAAAAACAAAAGCAAAAGTACTAAAGACAAATTATAAAAAGCAAAGACAAATTATAAAAAGCAAAAGCAAAAGTACTAAAGACAAATTATAAAAAGCAAAAGCAAAAGTACTAAAGACAAATTAAAGCATGACTCATGCTTTAATTATTACAAACGTTAATTATTACAACCTTTTGAAAAAGTAAATGAAACTTGCATGAATCACGGAGATGAGAGATTCATGTAGTCTTCATCAGATGAGCTGTCGGTCTTGCCTTTATCTTTTGAAAAGAGGACTTTGAGTGATGGACATGGAGTTTCTGGTGGATGTCGATGATCTGGGCGACAGGGTGGCCAGGGGCAAAATATCTTACGCCAAGAAGAGGATGGGTGTTTATTGGAGCTGGTTGGTGTGCTAGAACTGGCTTTATTTGTTGGATCATCTGAGGCTTGTGTTGGTGGAGTTTGTTGGAGGTTTTGGAGATGTTGGCTTAAGGGCAAGAATGCTTCCCATGGGTCTTGTGCATCTTGGTATAGAAAATCAGTGAAGTCGGGTTTTTCTTCCTTGATGATAATGCCCGTGGATTTAGGTTTTGAAATTGCTGAAGGAGTGGGGATCATGATGATATCATGTTGTGGACCGAGGTGTGAAATGTCTACTGTGGGCGGGTTGATGGTTTAGTTCACAAAGGAAATCATAGAGTTCCTTTTGAACTTTATCGTCTTGTTCAAGGATGGATGGGTGAGGTATGGTGAACCATTTAAAAACTTGGTCTTGAGTCCAGAAGGAGTGTGTGTCTGGGTGTTGGAAGTATGGTCTATGAATAATGAACACAGATGTGAACATTTTTTCTTCTGATGCTGGCATACGTTCCAAATTATGAAATTAGGACAATTGTTGGAGTTTTATTCTCCACCATGGAATTGGAGAAAACCATTCAAGAAGCGTCCAGATGAGTGAGGTTGATTTGTCTGGATTGAACAAATGTTCTAAGGTGGCATAGAGAACAGTTAGGCACCAGATGTACCATAATTCGTCTTCTGAAATGTCTCTGGAAGGATCCAGGGTTAAACCTATAAGAAACAAGTTTTCTGGATGGAAAGTTGAAAACGGAAATGAGTCTGATAAGAGATAGGCTTTCATGAAAAACCTAAATACAGCTTTCTTTGCAAACTCTTGTATGGCAAAGACTGTGGTGAAAGTTTTCCCAAGGGAAAAAGTTTTTTGGGTAAGGGCTTGTGAGGGGAGTGAAGTGGCCATGAAGATGACAGGAAAATGGTAGTATGAGGATATGAAAAACAAGGATTTATCTGGTTTGCCAAGTCGCGAGAGCATATCAGGAATAAGGTTGTGGTCTCCTTTTATATGCTTCACAGAGAAATCATATTTTGAAAACCAGTCTTTTAGCTGAAGCAACATCTTTTCGGGAACATTTTTCCCTTTGAAATTCATGATGTTGGGGAAAGCTGAGTTGTCCATTCTGACAAGGAAGTGATAGCCGATAAGATGATACTCAAACTTTTGAATACCATGCTTGACAACTAAAATTTCTTTGAACACACTGTGGTAATGGATTTGTGTGTCAGAAAAGTGTCCACTGGCATAGGCAATAAAGTGTTCTTTGCCATCTGTTTCTTCAAGGAGGATGGCCCCCCATGATTCGTCACTTGCATCAGTTTGCAATATTCGCCTGCCATCGGTGATGAGCTTTAATGGTGGCAGATTTTGCGCAATTTAACTGGCATTGTGACAGCCAGTGTGTGGTTGTTAGTCCACGAACGTGGATTCTTTTTCGAAAATGACGGTGGCGGGTGTGATGATCAACATGAGAATAAAATCACGATATAATTAATAATGCTACTTTGGATTTGCCTTTGGAAGATTACGATGGAAAGTGGATGAGCTCTTGAGCAATGTGCTCTGGCGATAGTGACCATCTTGAATAGTCGTTCCAGAATTGATGCTATTTGTGGCAATTGTACTTTTCTTAGATGATAATATGATTCCATGAGATTGAATAATATCAAAGAATTGATTTAACAAATGGCGATGATCATCTTGTGTACCTGAAAATAATAAAATATCGTCAATGTAAATCAATGCACTATGCAAAATGGGTTGGAAGATTTGGACCATGGCTTTTTGAAAAATAGATGGGGCTGTTTTAAGACCAAAGGATAAAACTGTCCATTGATAGTGGGCATTGGGAATGCAAAAGGCAGTTTTGTAACGTTCTGAAGGTTTAATTCCAAGTTGCCAAAATCCAGATTTAAGATCAAATTTTGAAAAGAGTTGAGCATTTTTGAGATAAGTGAACATGCTCTGTCTTTTTGGCAAAGGGAATTTGTCATCTTGTAAAAACATGTTTAGAGGTTGATAGTCAATGACTAATCATTTTTTTCCTCTAACAATCTCGAGAATGTTTTTGACAACAAAAGTTTGACAAGCCCATTGGAGAACTAGTGGGTTCGATAAGACCTTGGTAGCGAGAAACATTCACTTTTGGGCTAGGGAAGTCGGAAGGACTCGTTCTGGATGGGTGGCTTTGGTTGGATTGACATCTTCATTCAACTTGAAAGGTAATTGAACAAAGGGGGGATTTTCCACGGAGGGATTTGGATGGTGAAAGTCGACATGAGTCTCGGGACAATATTTCAAAACTTTGTGGAAATGTCTTGGAAGAATTTGGGAGGTTTCGGACAAACCGTAAAAGCTTAAGAACATTGGTGAATGGTTTAAACATGGACTTGACTTCGGATTCGGTAGGAATGATTTGGAGGTGTTTTATCGGTGAATGATATCAAATCAACAACATATCCTTATTAGGCGGATGAGAACCGAGGTGACTTTTATGCAGATAACGCAATTTGGAAAGATTTGAATACTGATGGGTTTTGGTAATCAAGCTTGGTGGTGAAGAATTGTCCATTATGACTTTGAAATCTTCTTCGTAATGTTGCCAAAGGCGAGATGGAAGAATGTATGGGTTTAACATACTTCTTTGGGCTCCGATATCCACGAAGTCGATGCGAAATTGGTCTCTGGAATTTGGAAGGTAAGATTTGGAGTTTTATGGAAGGGATAGGGATGGTAGTGTTTAGAGACAAAAGTTGTTGGTGAAAAACAATTTGAAACTCATCATTTTCAGAATCATCGGATGAGTTTTGCAGTGCGAACACTGTTTCATCAGTAGGCTCCTCTTGTTCTGAGAAGTAGAACTCAATTTCATCTTTGTGGGGAGAATAATCAGTGGTGGCACATGTAAATGCTCAAAAAGTCATTGCTTTATCCTTTTTGTTGGGGCAATCTTTAGCACAATGGCCTTTCTTTTTGCAAATGAAGCATCGGCTTGACTTTCTCCTTTTCTGTTCTCTGAAAGAACTAGATCTTTTCCTGAAAAACCTATATGGTTTTCGCCTGGATTTTGATCAAGGAAACGAATCTGGATTTTTGAATTTTTGAATTTTCGAAAATGCTTCTTCTTTTTGGTGCTGCAATCACAATCTTTCTTTTTCTTGCATTTGATCTGTAAGTAAGGCTTTTTGCAAGCACTTCGGAAAGGCTCTTTGTCTTTTAGAGTTCTTTGAAGAAGCATTTACATTCCTAATTTTCCAAACATCCTTTGGCGATCTCAAAGATCTTTCCCAAGGAAATGTTGTCAATGGTGAGATTGAGACTCGTGAGTTGCCTCTGTATGGTTGCAATTCTTCAGGTAATGATGCTAGAAATACATGTTTGAGAGTTGGATCATTGAACCCATTGAGCTTATAAAATAGGATTGACATCCGTTTGTAATGGAAATCAAGATCTTTAGAGTTGAGGGAGCAGCATTTCATGTTGAGGTAGTCTCGTCTTGCAGCTTCAAAGACTGCGGCTGATTCTCCAATGAATTGTTCGTGAATGATAGAAAGAGCAGTTGAGACATTAGGTAGTTGCACACACTGTAATTGTCTGTACTCTCCTCAAGTATCAAACCAATCTTTTAAAGATCCGTAAAAGCGGGTATAGTTCTCTGGGGTGATGTTGTAGTAGCATTTGCTCTTAACATTTGGAGATCTGTCCAAGCAGCCATTTCGGATAATATGTCTCTCCATTTAGCTGCAGGGATATCATCAAAAGTGAACCATGGACCATTTGAAGGTTTATGATCATTTTGGGGTTGAGCAGGCCGATTTGGAGCTGAGGATGCTTCGGGTGGATCTTCATCAATATCTGAGGGTATTTCAAAGAATGGGTCAGTTCTTGAGGATTGAGCAGGCTCGGTCTCTTCAGGTTGGGCCATAAGAATTCTAGTGATGTCAGCATAAGATTTTTCAGAATCACTAGATGAAATGGAAGATTCTAGGGAAGATTTTGTTTCAGATGCAGATGGATCTTCTGAAACGGCTAGATTTGAATCAGAAGTTTAGTGCATGTCGAGATGGATCACGGGATTATCATGCCTTTGTCTTTGCATTGGGGATTTATCTTTGGCCTGAGTTGGTGTTCGTTGGGGAGGAAGTGGGGTATAAAGGGGTGGTTGCTGTTCTGGGATTGACAAAGGTGGTTGAAAAGGTTGTTTATCTGGTCTTGGTCGAGGATGAGGTTTAGATCTAGATGGTTTTGGTAGAGGATTATTTCGAAACAAAGTATGTGTCATGCCAAATAATTTGGACGGGTCTTGGGGTTTTATGGGAGAAAGCATAGGTGCAAAGGGATGGAAGGCTGGGCTGATGGTAGGTAATGGTGGAGAGGTGGTAAATAATGTTGGCCTTTGCCTTTCTGACTCAATTTGTTCAAGTTCTGCTTTCAATTTTCTGATTTCCTTTTCTTTCTGATCAAATTCTGGGCCATAATATTTATGACTCAGCATGGTTCTTAACTCTGAATCTAGTTGAGAGATTCTGGATTGAAGATTTTGGTAAATTTGCTGCATCTGGGAAGTAATCGAGTCCATCTTAGACTCAATATGATCAGTTCCTAAACTGATATGATTAACCTTTTTATGGATATCAACCAAGGTTTCATTTTGAGCTCTGACATTTTGGGTTTGCCAGTTGAGAACAACCTCAAAAGGTTTGGGGTCTTCTAAGTGACCTGTGGGAGTTATAGCTGAAGGAATAAAGGGTTTGGTTATGACCTTTCATTGTTGATCAGTCTGGGTTTCTAGAGCAGGAAAATTGGAGGAATAATCTTGGGAGGTTGATGAAAACGTCATACAAGCCATAGGTTGTATGGGTGGTTTAGGTGCGGATATGTGGAAGAATCTTGCAATTTTTACAATCATCTAAGTTCTTTTTGGTAGATGGGTAATGGAAATTTGGTGGTGGTGGAGGATTATGAGGTTGGTTTAGGTTGGTTGTGTGAGCACGAGAGGTTTAGTGTTTCTTTTTGGTTTTCTTAAGCTTGCAGTTCAACATCATCTTCTTCCCAATCTGAAGGGAACACTGATCCAATCTGGATGACTGGATATATTCTTTTGGATGTGGTCTTTTGGTGGAAATAAGGGTTCGGATACTGCGAGGAAAGGAGTGTGGATGTTTATAGAGGTGATAAGAACTAAAAAGAGGAAAAGAAGATTCATTGATGCGATTAGGGGATATAAGGAATATTGACTAAATTTTCTATCTTCTTAGCGGTGTGTTTGGAGTAAGATTTGGGTAAGGAGAGGGTGGAAGAAAGGGAAACTAGAGTAATGACAGAAGAAATAGAAGTGTCATTGGAGGAAGTTGATGCCATCAGTATGAAATTCTCTCTGTCGTTAAAAGCTCGAACAAGAAAAAAAAAACAAAAAGCAAACTTTGATCATACCATTTTGAGAAGTGAAAATCAGAATTTGAAGGCTCTGATACCGTAAAATCAGTGAGAATGTGGATACATGGCATTGTTAAAATTTTGATAATTTATTGCTTCAAAACCTTATCATACATGTTCATTGCATTCTTGCTTTTAAATCCGAATCTCATAGTATAATCTTTTGAATTAAACTGGAATCTTAATATTGGTTTGATTATTTTGATAAGAACCAAGTGAGAATTAATATGAGTGGAAAAAGGCAAGAGAGTATGAGTGTATTAGAGGGTAAAAGCCAACTAATTTGAGTGAAACATGAGTGGAATTGAGTGAATCATTTTCTTGAGTAAAACATGTAAGGGAGTATGGTGAGATCGTTTCCACATTATTTCTAACATTGTTTTGCAGATTTCAGCCATGTCTCACAACTAAGAACGAAAAGCAAAGGAAATGGCTCAACTTGAAGTGAGGGTTGAATTAGAGCACATACATGAGTGTTTGGATTAATTCAAGAACACACATGTGGACAGCCAACCCGTTCCCCGACACATATGAGGAGGAGTTGGCTGTAAAAGAGATTAATGACTACTATTGGAATGAGTATGATGAAGCGAAAAGGATTTGCAGCAGGGTTATAGGGGAGATGGATGGAGTAGGAGAGCTAGGAACTATGATGATGGTTCTAGTGGCATAAAGATGAAGATCACATCTTTCCAAGATAAATCCGACCCAGAAGCATGCCTCAATTTGAGTTTTGCTAGTTCGTATGAAGGGCGGAACATTGAGGATGTGTATCAATGTGAAACCCGTTAACATCATAGCGATAAAGTATCAACGTCCATCTTTGGCTAGATGATATAAATGATGAATTACATGGATCTTGTGTATTTTCTAAAATTGATCTGAAAAGCAAGTATCATCGTATTAGAATGAAAGAAAGAGATGAATGAAAACGCTAAAACCAAACATATATGTTTAATGATTTTGATGATCCTGAAACAAGTTTGAAATTTATAAGTCTGAAAATTTTGTTAATCGGATCGAGAATTTTAAGCGAATTAATAACTTCAGCAGTACACTGAATTTTTAAGGTTAAATAAAATTTAAGAAAACCCAAACCGTTTATTAGAAAATGAAAAACTGAAAGCATTCCAGAATGTAACAATTTGATAACGGTGAACCGTTTATGAATAACAGTAATCTGATTGCATTCTAGAGAGTAAGTTTCTAGATAATGGCAAATTGTTTAGGAATAACGATAATCCAATAGCATTCCAGAGAACAAGTTTCAAGATAATGGCGAATCGTTTATTGATAACGGTGAACCGATTGCATTCCAGAGAGCATGTTTCAGATAACGACAAACCATTTATTGATAACGGTAAATCGATAACAGTCCAAAGAGCAATCATCTTGCAAACGGTAAATTGTTTATGCCAAACAGATAACCGACACATTTGGATAGGATTATGAAGCGATAACAATAATCTAATATCTTGATAACAACAATATGACAATTTGAATTTATTGTTGTCCTTACTCAAATCGAAATAGCGATCAGGAGATAAATGCATGTGACGATCCGATTGTGTGGAGAGAAAGTCAACAACGGCTAATTTTAGCTCCAACTATAAAATGACTCAATCGAAATTCAAGCAAAGGAGATCGACCATTATCGTTGACTTCTTTATTGTACACAACTATTATCGAGCTTCAAACTTGATTTTATTTCTTTTATTCACACTTTGAGCTATCATTTGTAATAAAAAAAAATTGTGTGAGAGAATATTTATTTGTAATCTTTATCTTTGAGTGATTGTAAAGGTTTATTGACACCTTGGAAGTCAATTGTAAGTGTGGTTGAAGCGAAGGCTTGAGCTTGGTGAAATCCTCAAGGTGAGCTTGGAGCGTGGGCGTAAGAGCGATTAAACTAAAGTAAAAATCACGTGTTGCTCTCTCTACCCTACCTTTTATTTTAATTGAACATTTATTTATTTATTTTGAAATTCATTGCTTTTTTGAATTGTATTAAGGCTCTTGGTTGATAAAATTATTTCATTTGATAAAACTAGATTCAACCCCCTCTTGGGTTGCCTTGTTAATATTTCATTTAGTATTAGGCGAGGTGCTCTTATTTGAAACAACTATTTGGAGTAAAAGATCCATGGCTACTATGACTTCGACCTTGAGGAAGACGGTCGACTAGACACCATTCTTTGATGGTAATGGTACCGTATTAGAAAATTAAAGATAATAATTTATTTGCAAATGCTTTAGATTATGATATTTGGGAAGTTGTTTGTGATGGTCCATTCATGCCTATGACTAAAAATGAAGTACGAGATGATATTCCAAAATCTTCAAGTCAATGGAGTGAGTTAGAAAAGAAAAACATATCTTAAAACACCAAGGCAATGAATCTTTGTTTTAGATGGATAAGCGATGGTGACAACGTCTCCGTGGCTTTTTTCATATTGTGTTGTGCGGCGCCTTTGTCAGGTCGAGATAAACGCCACTTTTGGTACTTTTCTTCATCGGACATGTCTTTGTGAGGTAGATCTGGCGAGAGTCTAGGTTGGTGACAGTATAATGGGGAGTGTTAGTATGGAGAAGGGACTGAAAGTCTTCAGGTCTGAGCATCTTGGAATAAAGACATTGGTGTAGTCGGGGACGTTGTTCCATGGCGAGGATTCGAGGACTTGAACTTGAACCGGTCTGACGCATTGTGTTTTAGGAATAACCCGAGGGTGTGTGATGGTCGATAGAGGTGTGGTGAATGTTTATGGGGTGGAGGAACATTGTTAGGATTAGTGAGATAGGCTTTGAGAACGAGGAGGCAGATGTATCATGGATGAGGTATAAGGATGAGGTAAGTTCTCGTTTCATTCATATGCCATGTCCTGTGTCCAGTAGTCTCGTGTTTCTGGATGTTGGAAATAAGGCATGTGGACGATGAAGACCGTAGTCCACATGTTAGCTTCTTGGTCTGGCATTTTGTCTAATCCATGAAAGGTACACAAATGTTGGAGTTGCTTGCGCCACCAAGTGAGTGGGGAATACCATTCAAAGAGAGTCGTAGGTCGGTGAGAATTAGGTGGTCGGGTGAGTGGGACTAGTGAGACGTGTACTGCTTCGTCTTCGAGATGGGCAGAGAGACAGAGGAGACACAGTGAGAAAAAGGTGCTCCGAAAGATTAGAAATCGGTCGGGTTTTTTTTGGTAACATTAAAGAAAACCGTAAAGGAACTTTCTTGCAAAATCTTGCAATTGGTAAGTGATTGGAAAGAAGATATTCATGGGAAATTTCTTTGGTTGAGAAAACTTTGAAAGGAAGTTGGCGATTAATGGCTATTCTTGGAATGGTTTGAATCGAGGAAATGAGTCTGGTTTATTTATAGTTGGACGGGTGAGGAAATGCGGAATGAGGTTTTGGTTTGCCTTTTATGTGTTGAGCGGTGAAATCATATTTAGCAAACCAGGTTTGAAATTTGAGTAATTGCTTGTCGGTGTGTAATTTGTTCTTGAAGTCAAAAGATTCGGGAAAGAAGAATTATCCATGTTGATAAGGAATTTGTGGCTAATGAGATGGAATTCAAATTTTTAATGCCATACTTGGTACGCCAAAATCTCTTTGTAGATCACATGGTAGTTCTTTTAGAATCTTTGAATTGTTAATTACATAACGTGGGCAAATGGCCTATGCCATGGATAATATTGAGGAGAATAGCACTCCGATAATCATCGCATCGATCCCCGGAGGATCGTTGTCCTTTGAGGAATTTGGAGGAGAGTGATTGTGCTATCACGCTTTAGCTATGATAGCTTCATGCAGGCGGGGCCCCGTAGAACCTTGTTTTTTTAACATCTTGGACAAATTGGTGGTGTAATTGCAACCTTTGGGATAAAATCACGACATAATTAACAATCCAGGAATTGTTGTATGTCTAACTCGTTGAGATGTGCGTAAGAACTTTAATAATTCAATTGCAATATGGGGACCCGGGCTGATCTTGGTAGTCTTTAATCACCATGCGAAAGTCGATTGATTCACTTTCTATCATGCTTTTCTTTTAAAGAAAGCATGATGCTACTGCACAATGTGAAAGAAATCGAAAAGACTTAGTGGCTCTGGTGAGAAAATAACAAAATATCATCGATGTAGACCATGACATGATGGAGAATAGGACTAAAGATTTTGTCATGGCTTTTTGAAATAAGGATGGAGCGACTTTAAGACCAAAAGGCATAACAGTCCAATGATAATGGGCATCAGGGATGCAGAAGGCAGTTTTGTGACGGTCAACTGGTGAAATACCAAGTTGCCAAAAACCGGCTTTCAAATCGAACTTAGAGAAGATACGAGCCCCTTGAAGATGGACAAACAGGGTCTGGATTTTTGGAAGGGGAAACTTATCATCTTTAAGAAAGGAATTAAGTGGCTGGTAATCAATAACTAATCTCTTTTTGCCACGAACTAATTCAGATCGTTTTTCAACATAAAAGGCTTGACAAGCCCAATCTGAATCAGTAGACTCAATAAGACCTTGTTAGATGGCGAGAACATTCTTAGCTTAGCTATAAGAGATCTGAAGGAGACATACCGGGTGTGAAGCTTTTGTGGGGTTTATGTCTTCGTTTGAGTTTAAAAAGGAAGGTGAATGAAAATTGTTCATTTTTCAAGAAGAGGTGAAGGATGAATTGGGAATGGTTTCTGGACAAAACTCTAAGAACTTTTGTGAGATGTGATGTATGGAGATGGTGTCTCGGAGGTGTGTAATACTGGAGCGTTATGTCTGTATAAAGGTAAGAACATCTGTTTATGTGAACTCCAGGCTGGTGAGGAATAGGTTTTAACAGGATGAAGAATGTAAAACATAAGCAAGTCTTTATCGGGAGTTTGGAGGCTACAATCTTTTCCAGTGTACAATTCGGAAAGAATTGAATACCAATGGGTTTTTTGTCAAGGTAGTTTCAAAAGTTTCACCATTAGCCTGAAAAGTTTGGAATGGTGTTCCCAATCTGAGGAAGAAGGATCAATCATCTTATCTGCACGGTGTCGATAAACCGATAAACGAGGAGCAGGTTTATGGAATTTGGAAAGAAGGATGGACATCTTGAGAGAAGGTCTAGGAATAGTGGAAGCATGATTATCGATGCAGTGTAGAGATGATTGAAATATCTTGAGTCGAAGATTACTGCGATAAGAAAAGCGGTTTGATCATCTTGTCTTTGTTGAAAGAAAATTTGATTCGACATCCCGTTCCGGATATGAGAGAAGAATGTTGAAGATGTTGGATAAGTCGAACGAAGAGGACAATTTGGACAAAGTGACGGCGTTTCTTACCAAATGAAACAACGGTTGATTTTTTCTTCCTGAAACATCTTTCTTTTGAAATACCGAAAGGTTTTTGGAGGATGACTTTACGTGGAAGTGTTTGGAAATGTCGTTCTTTATGGTTGGACAAACACATTTCTTTTCCTTACCCGATTTTGAGGTAGGAGTTTTTACAAACTTCAGAAAAGGTTTCTTGTCTTCCGTAAGATCTTTGAAGAATTCTTTTGTTCTGATTTTATCGAGAGATAAGCATGGCCATTTGGAAAATCTTTCCCAGAGAGATATCGGTATGCTCAATTAGTGGTATGAGTTTTCTTTGAAGATCAAGTTGTAACTTTCGGGGAGGAAGAGAGGCTATGAAGACATGTTTAGAGATGGCTCATTGAACCCATTTAGCTTGTAGAATAGAATACTCATTCTTTTTGTAATGAGCATCTAAGAATGTCTTTTGAGAGAACAACATTTCATCCGATGGTATTCTTTTCTATCTCCGGTGGAAGTAGTTTTCACCGATAATTGCTCATGAATAAGATTAGTCTTTGCATGCCATCGGAGAATTCCATGAATTGGAGCTATATTCTCTGCTTTCTAACCGGTCTCGTAAAGAACTTAGTGGAGCCGATGAGGCCGAATTCATGAAGAACGGCGAGGTTGAGCATTAGGCTTGGTACATGGAGATCAATCCAGCAAATTCTTGATGTCTAGCGGCCCGTTTGTGAGGGAATGTCATCAAATGTAAACCAAGATGAAGATGGCTTTGTTGAGTGTTCATGAACTGGTGAGAAGTTTGGTCGGAAGGATTGTCATCAATGGGGTTGAAGTAAAGACACTTGGATTTGCGGTTTAGGTGGCCATTAATATGCGTAATGTCGTATATTCGGAGTCGGTGGAGGCTGTGATGAGGAATAGGATGAGGACGAAGATGAGTGATTTGTTTGAACTCGGCGGAAGAGTCGAGGAAGCCGAATTGGATCGATCTGATGATAATCTTTGGTCCATGGGTCTATCTTTTGTGAAGAGGCTTTTAATGGCTTGTGGTGGAGTCTTCCGAGGAGGATTGTAGATGTAGAGGAAGAGGAAGTGGCCTTTGGGCGTGGTTCGGAGATTTTGACTTTAGATCTTGATTTTGGGTGAAGCTGGTTGAGGTGTTGGTGGTAGGTGAGAGGTTTCAAAGATTGGAGGAGTTACTGGTGTAGGTTGTGGTTGAGTAAAAAGGGAAGGTCTAGCATTTTCAGCATCTATCCTGGACAATTCTGCTTTGAGTTTTCTGATCTCAGCTTCTTTTTTATTAAACTCTGGACCCCAGATATGATTATTGATCATTCGTCTAAGATCGGCATCTAACTCAGTAGATGCTTGGAGACGTACATCTGATCAAGGCGATTAGTCAACTTTAGTCTCAGTCTGAGAGACTTGACTGGCAACACGATCAATTTTCTTACCAAGTTGCTGAAGAGTTTGATTTTGAGCACTGGCGTTTTTTGGTTTGCCAGTTTAAAACAGCTTCATACTGTTTTGGCTCCTCAGGTTGCCCAGAGGCTGTAACTGGAGATTGGATAAAAGGTTTTGAAGTAACACGGGTTTGTGTGTCTGTCTGTTTTTCAAGTGGAGGAAATGATTCTTCATAGGAGTGACTTGAAAACATAAGGCATGATCTGATTGGTTGAGCATGAGGTTTTGGATCCGGTGGAGGTTGTGGAAGAAAGGGTTTGCAAGATGGTGGAGGATAAGAAGATTTTTTCTTCTTCTTTTTCTTTCTCCGCATAACTTCCAATTCTTCATCAATATCCGTATCATCCAAGCAAGGACAATCCGGATTGCACATATGGGCTTCAGGCACATCCCATAAGAAATGGCCATTGATTTTATCAGGATATACTGGATACCCTTCTGATGAAAAACCATGAATAGGAAGTTTCTTTTCTTGACCAGTTTGAACTGCTGTGATCATAGCAGTATAAGAAAGCTGTGGACTGTCTGAAACGGGCTTGGTGTCAGGAGTTTGAAAAGACAGTTTGACTTGACCATTTGGTCGTCTGGCAAACGTAGCTTCTGTGGTTTGTACTGGTTCAGAATTTTGGTGAAAGTGCTCATAGTTGGTTAGCCATTCAAGAGGCATGAGTTTGAGCAGATCTTGTTTATGGATTTGTTTGGGGATTTGGATGATGGTTGGAATTGTGTCTGTGTCTGCCAATATCATCAGAGCATCAGAAGTTGTGTATGGTGTGGGAAGATCTAGTGCATGATTTTGTAATCGATACACTATTTGATGATGGAGGGTTGCAATCTTCGATGTGGGTGTTTGTTCTGCTCCTTGGAGCTGAATCTGAACTTTAAGGGTTGTTGGAAGATTGGGATCCTCAAGAGAGAGGTTGAAGTTTGGGTAAAAGGTTAATAAGACACTGCCAGCATGGAGAGTTGTCAGAACGGTGCCGATAACAGCGTGTTGGTACTCCTTGAACCTGGTGTCTAGGAGAGCAATTCTAGCTGTGACAGGTAAGCCCTTTCGACCATGGAGAGTGAGAATTAATCGTACACCCCCAAGATGGAGGTTCGTGTACCCTTCTCGTTTCCAGTTGGCGACGAGAACCGAGGGTATTTCCATAGTGACATATTGTTCACTCGGTAGGCTTGTAAAAGCACGATCTACTCTAGAACGGATATATTCTTTTCGGGATGGGTCTTTAGTGGAGATCGAGTTCGGATACTTCTTGTGAAAGAAGTTTTCGCTTGTAGAGATTGTAAGGACTCATGATAGAAGCGGGACTCATTGATTTGAGCAGATTCTGGAATATAGGAATATTCGACGAGATTCTCAATTTTGGAGGCTATGTGCTTAGAACATGATTTGGGAAGAGATAGAGTAGAAGAAAGAGAAATATGAGATGAAGATGATGTAGAGGTTGAAGATGTGTTTGTTTCCATGGTTGAGGAATCTTCTTCTAGGAGATCAAATAAGATTATTCAAAATACTATGAGGCAATGACTAAGTAATAATGACATAAGTAATGGCATAAGTGATAATATAAGAGAAGTTTGTAGAGATAGATAAGAATTCTAGAATTTAGTAAGGTATTTATGAGGATAATCTCAACCATTGATCAAAAGTTATGGTGGCAAAATCCTAACTATCCATTAGCCTTAAGAAATCCGATAAATACCCCATAGCCCTTTCATTTTCAATCCAACCTAGGAACTAAAACATTTGTTTAGGAGAGAATCAAAGCGATTGGTAAGTTTACTCTCCTTATTCTCCACAAGATTTCCAATCACTCTATCTAGGGTTTATATTAGCAGGATTTTAGATTGTTACAGATCATAATACATGATTTAAGGTGTGTTTAGGTTCTGTTTAGGGTTTTGATTTATTGTGGGTCTTAATAATCAACCCTTGGTGCATTAAGCACATTGCACAAATTATGGACAATATTAGTATCTCAAATTTAAACATATATATTCTGAACAATATATCTTAAGAACTTTATATTTCTGAAAACTAGACATGTAGAGCATATTGATTAAAGTTCGTTTCATAAGATTTGACTTTGTTGTCAACTTTATATGGATTTTTAAATCAGACACTAATACACTGGAAAACTGTGATTCCAGCAAGGCGATCATATTCACAAACTTATTTGTATTATTAAATGAACTTAAAACATTCTGAAATTTTATATAGGAGTTCATACATGTGTTTAGTATTCCTCGCTTTTATTTCATAATTTTCTGATAAGTATCTGATTTTATAAAAATCTCAAAACATGTTCTGTTTCGAATTTCTCAAGCAATAAATAGTCTTGAAAATGTTTTTAGTATCGGATCCTCTTGAAAATTTTACATGAGGTACCCATGGATATCTAGAATGGTTCCATAGAATATTATGTCATTTTGATTTCTAGATTAAGAGTTAAAATTCTGAGAACCGGACTAGTACGGGTATGAATTAGAAAATCAGATTCTTACGATAAGTTATTGATAGTTATATCTTATATTTGTTAAGGTGTTGGAGCTTATTGAGGCTTTTAGAGGCTTGGAGGTGTGTTAGTTCAAATCCTTTTATCGAGGTAAGTAACTTCATTCCTAATAAACTGGATATGTATAAATATTTTGATATTATTATAAGAGTTTTTACACTACTTAGAAGATTAATGGATTTTCATAACAAAATCAGTTAATGAAAATGTTTTCAAATCTAAATTCTTTTAAAAAAATATTTTATAAATGCTTTTCAATATGTAAATTATTTTATGACATGACTACTTTTTATAATTTTGTCTATGAAATTTTTTGCAAGCCTAAATTGTTGCTATGGACTTTCAGGAATCTGATACAAATGTTTTGTGCCTATGTATGATCTCAATTATTTATGATTGTAAGGGAGGCACCTCTTGAGACTATATGGGGGCCACCTCTTGAGGGCCAAAGCACCGCAAAGTGCCACATATAATGCAAAGTGCCATGTACAAGTCATTACATATGAAAAGTTAATTTAAATGTTTTGGCTCATTGTCCATAGTTATTATGATTATGATTCTGATTCTGATCGTATTATACGATATATATGTTCTGGACCAATACTGGGTATCCGTTCTGAGTGTGCACAAGATTTCTGGCTGGGTCACCGGGACTATAGGCGACGCTATGTGACATGAGCTAACTATCTGTTTTCTGTGTATGCGTTATAC
Organism: Citrus cavaleriei; assembly: GCA_030448925.1. NCBI lineage: Eukaryota > Viridiplantae > Streptophyta > Magnoliopsida > Sapindales > Rutaceae > Citrus > Citrus cavaleriei. Next base: position 365,729 of record JAUJEN010000612.1, read on the forward strand.
GATTTGCTTTTATAATTGGTTATTTTTTTCATAGTCTGAGTTACCATGAATTTATGTTATCTTATTGAAATATGTTGTTTTATGAAATTTATGAATTATGATATATGTTTTACAAAAAGGAAGGCTTGCAATATTTTCGGTACTAATAAGCTTAGTGTGTTAGGAATGGTTTTACTTACCGAGTTGACGGCTCACCCTTCGTTATTACTTTTTGCAGATTAAGTTTCTTTTGAGAGGTGTGCTTAGCTTTGGAGTTAGAGATTTCGTTTTCGTTTGAATAAGAGGAGGAATAGACTCATGTTTCTTATTATATTATTTCTGTTACGAATTTATAATTTGGAGTATTGAGACTTTTGTTATTTGTATTTCAAGAGAGATTATTTAATGTTTGACGTATGAATTTGTGGATTTATTTGAATAATAATTTGAGGTATTTCAGTTTAAAATTTTTTATTAAGGATTACGATTTGTAAGTAACCTCCTTCTCCACATGCTCTACACGTGTTAGATTTGGGTGTTACAATTGTGTATCGAAACCTTTGGGTTAGATTCTCAGAGACTTTCTTTTAAGGTCTAATTAGATTGTCTAATAGACTTAATTACAGTTGTTTTGTAGAGATGAAGAAGAACATTATGGATATGAAAAGTGCTAAGAATAAAAGATGGACAGAAATTGACAAGACTGAATAGTTTATCTTAGGTGGAGTTCCTTTCAAAGATCTTAGAAGACTTCATAAGCAGCGAATGGATGACAGACTTAGACGGACTAGAGTTGTCTACAAAGACCTAGAGCTTCAAAGAAGAAATTCAATGAAGCTATACAAGGACTACGTGTTTATGGCAAGGGAGATAACAAAAATAAGCTTGTAATACATCGCCTATTTTGGACAAGACCTCGATTTAAGCCTTGCTATAGCAAAAGATGGGTTTCTTCATGCCTAGATAATCTACCTCGTAAAACTCTTAAGGAAAATGGGACTGCTAGAGTCACGATTGGGGAAAGAAAAGTAGAATTAGATCCTTTCCCTATTTGATTAAGTAAACCTATGAACTTTATGTCAGAAAGAAGGCACGTAGACTCAGAGACTATATTGAGGTTAACGGAGAATATAACTTTACAGTCAAATCATTTATAATTAGTAATTCTATTTTGGTTTCTTGTGACGTTATATTAACTCTTCGATATAGGATTTTCAGCATTAACGTAGAATGAAATATTTGTTTGCTCTTGTTGTCGATCACTAACTTTTCTCAGTTATACTACTTATTCAATACTTTGGGCACTAGTACGGCATTTAACTATGAATTATTTACCATTTTATTTATTTTATTCTTCGTGTTTTAGTCAAAAGATGTCATGTAGGGGAGGTGCTAGGAATGCCTCTAGCTCGAGAAATGTTTTAGGTATCACTGATGATGCCGACCTAACCTTGTGCGAGATGGATAACAAAGGTAATTCGATGATGCATACAATGATTAGGTTGATGGAACAACAAAGTAGGCTGATACAAGATATGGCTAGAGGTAGAGTTGGGGTACAGGAGAATGTGCCAGTTGAAAGGCAAGGTGGCGCAAGAGATCAAGGAGCTATGGTGAACTTAGAACGATTTAAGAAATTGGGACCACCTACCTTTCAGGGACTGTCGATCCCATGGTTGTAGAGGCATGGCTAAAACAAATGGAGAAGATATTCGTGGCAATGGGTTGTAATGATGATCAGAGGGTGATATTGGCCTCATTTGTCCTTCAGGGTGACGCAGACCATTGGTGCGATGCCAAACCTGCTTTTGGGGTCAATGCAAGATGCACCTATTACTTGGGAGTTATTTCTGGAGGCTTTTCATGAAAAGTATTTTTCTAAACGAGTTCGATATAAGATGGAGGATGACTTCCTGAAACTGACTCAAGGAACAAAGTCTATTACGGAGTATAAGGAGCAATTTACTGCTCTATCTCGTTTTGCTCCTACCTTGGTCGTTAATGAGGGTAGTAAGTGTAGGAAGTTCCTATGGGTTACCCCAAACATCAAAGTGCGATTGACCATCCTTGCTTAATAATTATGCCGATTTAGTAGATCGAGCAATCCTTGTTGAGAAAGATATTCTTGAAGCCTGCTACAAGAGATCGAGGAATAAAAGAATCGACAAGGTGACCTCGAAATGAAAGTTCTTACGGGCAAGGCACCCAAAGCATGTTGGTGGATGTAACAAATGGGATAACAAAGGGTGTTCCTGCTATTGGAAAACTGGAGTCTGTTTTGCTTGTAGAGAAACTGGACATAGGATTATGGATTGCCTAAAGAGATGTAGCGAGACTGCAAACACTCAAACTAATGTGAAGGGCAAAGAAAGAAACCAAAGGTGCAAGGGCGTTTCTTTGCGCTAACAGAGAAAGATGTTGAGGTTTCCAATGATGTAGTATCAGGTAATTTGTCCTTATTCTCTAGAGAAGCCAAAGTTCTTTTTGACCCTAGTGCTACAAATTCATTTGTATCTTGTGAGTTTGCCCATTATGCTGATGTGCCTATCACATCACTTGATAATCACGTGTCAATTAGTACCCCTATGGGGGATTGGCAATTAATAGATCGTGTTTATAAGTCATGTTTGATCAGATTGTGTGATAGAGAATTTCTTGTAGATCTCCTACCCTTAAAGATCTACGATTTTGATTTGATTTTGGGTATCGATTGGTTAGGACCTTAACATGTTTTAATACATTGTTTTTCTAAGAAAATTATTTTTCGCCTACCTAGCGAGGAAGAATTTCATTTCAAGGAATCATAGGAGTCATAGAGGTTTGATTTCTATAGTTAAGGTAACAAAATGCTAAAAAAAGGATTTTAACGATGTAGTTGCTGAATTATTCCGATGGGGCATGCCTTGAAGACATACCCATTTTAAGAGAGTTTGTTGACGTATTTCCTGAAGATCTTCCTAGACTACTCTCGGATCAAGAGGTTTAGTTTACTATAGAACTAGTTCCTAATACTACCCCTATTTCTAAGGCACCATATCGGATGGCACATATTAAGTTGAAAGAACTAAAAGTCCAGCTGCAAGACTTACTAGATAAGGGTTTCATCCGTCCTAGTGTGTTGCCTTGGGGTGCTCCTGTTTTGTTCGTAAAGAAGAAAGATGGTTCAATGAGGTTGTGTGTCGATTACCGACAGTTGAATATGGTTACTGTCAAGAATAAATACCCTCTTCCTCGAATTAATGACCTCTTTGATCAATTACGAGGTGCAGCAGTGTTTTCTAAAATTGATTTATGATATGGCTATCATCAATTGAAAATCAGAAGTGAGGATGTATCGAAGACAACTTTCCGAACTCGTTATGGGCACTATGAATTCTTGGTTTTGATAACTAATGATCTTGCAATGTTCATGGATTTGATGAATTTCAATTTATCTTGACCAATTTGTCATTATCTTTATTGATGACATATTGGTTTACTCTAAGAGTAAGGAGGAGCATAAATCGATCTCGAGGATTGTGTTGAAATATCATGAGAGATGAAGTTGCATGCAAAGTTTAAGAAGTGTGAGTTTTAGGTTGATTGTGGCATTTTTGGGGTCTATTACAAGGATTGTATTTCGGTAGATCCAACCAAAGTGGAGGCATTTGTGAATTGGGAAAGGCCATTTAATGTTGAGTGATATAAGGAGTTTTTAGATTGGCATGTGTTATTATACGCTTAGTGAATGGATTTTCTAGTATAGAGCACCATTGACTAATTTGACTAAGAAGGACATAAGTTCACTGATGACGCAAAAGAGCTTCCAAGAGCTCAAGAGTCGTTGGTATCTCGCCTATTTTAACTCTCCTTCCGGCGGAGGTTTTGTGGATTTATAGTGATGCCTGTAAAGGGCTTGGTTGTTCTAATGCAGCATGGTAAGGTTAGAGTGTATGCTTCTAGTAGTTAAAGAGCCAGAACAAAACTATCCGACTCATGATTCGAGTTACGCTATAGTGTTTGCTCTAAAAATCTGGAGACATTATTTGTTCGGGGAGATTTGTGAGATCTTTATGATCATAAGAGTTTGAAGTATTTGTTTACTCATAAGGAATTGAATTTGAGGCGTAGAAGATGGTTGGAGTTAGTGAAGGATCTTGACTCTATTAATTATCATCCAGAAAGGCAAATGTCGATGCCTTTAGTAGAAATCATTTGGCATGGCACATCTTATCACCATGCAAAATCATTTGCAAAGGACTGAGGAGATGGGATCGAGGTAGTTACTCACGGGCAAGCGCTTGTTAGAAGACATTTAATAGTCCAACCCACTTTAATAAAATCCGTGAAGAGGTGAACAAAGGACATCAACCCAATTTCAGACTTGACAATGGAGATGCATTATGGGTAGGACAAAGGCTTTGCGTGCCAGCAAATGAAGAAATAAAGGCAGAGATCTTAAAAGAAGCTCATGAGTGACCTTATAGTATGCGTCCTGGTAGTACTAAGATGTATCGTGATCTAAAGCAGAGTTTTTGGTGGAGAAATATTAAGAGAGATATTGTTGCTTTTGTCAAGATCGAACATCAAAGACCAGCAGGAACTTTGATCTAAAGCAGAGTTTGCCAACAAGTGAAGATCGAACATCAAAGACCAACAGGAACTTTGCAAATGCTTCTTATTCCGCAGTGGAAATGGGAACATATAACAATGGATTTCGTCTATGGATTACCTCGTTTTAGGAAGGGATGTGATTTCATTTGGGTAATTGTTGATCGATTGACGAAATCGACTCATTTCTTGGCAATGAGGAGTATGTATAATGTTAGCAACTAGCTAAGTTATTCATTAAAGAGATAGGTAAGTGCTTCATGGAGTTTCAAAGGTCAATAAGGTCTGATAGAGATCACTTTAAGATTTTGGGCTAGCTTACACAAAGAGATGGGGACAAATTGAGATTTAACATCGCTTCCATTGATGTATGATGGACAATCTGAAGGATCTACCCAAACCCTCGAGGATATGCTTCCAAATTGTACTAGACTTGAGTGGTAAAGAACATCTAATGTTGATCGAGTTTGCTTATAGCAATAGTTTCCACTCAAGTATCGGCATGGCACCATTCGAGGCATTATACGGAAGAAAGTGTAGTCCCCAATCCGGACGAGGTTGGTGAAAGAAAACTTTTGGGTCCATAATTAGTACAGATTACCGTTGATAAAATCAAGTTGATTAGAGAACGTCTTCAAACAACTCAGAGCAGACAGAAGTGTTATGCAGATCGTCGTAGATGTGAGTTAGAATTGGAAAAAGGAGACTTTGTTTTCTTGAAGGTATCACCATGGAAAGGGGTGTTTCGGTTCGGAAAGAAATGGAAGCTTAGCCCTAAATTCATTGGACCATTTGAGATTTTAGAGAAAATTGGGCCTATGGTCTATTGCATAACTTCACCACCGGGTCTATCTAGGCTTCACAATGTGTTTCATGTGTCCGTGTTAAGAAAGTATATAGCAGACCCTTTACATGTGCTAGACTATCAACCAATTCAGATATCAAAAGACATGCCATATGAGGAGCAACCTATTGAGATTGTTGATTGGAAAGAGCAATTATTCCCTTAGTTAAGGTACATTGAATGCACCATTCTGTTGAGGAAGCCACATGGGACCGAGAGGCAAAAATTTTGGAAAAGTACCCTCAACTCTTCTATGCATAAGGTAATCCTTAAATTTCGAGGACACAATTTTTAAAGAGGGGAGGAAATTGTAAGGTTCAATTCTCTCACTTAAATATAATGGAATTTATTTTGAGCTAACAAACCCCTTTAAGTATTAAAATTATAATAATAACAAATAATATTTAATTCTAAGAGAAGTAATAACATAAGTGATGATGCAATGACTAAGTAATAATGACATAAGCAATGACATAAGTGATGCTGTAAGAGAAGTTTGTAGAGATAGATAAGAATTCTAGAATTTAGTAAGATATTTATTAAGGATAATCTCAACCATTGATCAACAGTTATGGTGTCAAAATCCTAGCTATCCATTAGCCTTAAGAAATCCTATAAATACCCCCTAACCCCTTTTATTTTCAATCCAACCTAGGAATTAAAACATTTGTTTAGGAGAGAATCAAAGCGATTGATAAGTTTACTCTCCTTATTCTCTACAAGATTTCCAATCATTCTATCTAGGGCATGATTTTATATTGTTACATATCATAATACATGATTTAAGGTGTGTTTAGGTTCTGTTTAGGGTTATGATATATTGTGGGTTTTAATAATCAATATTGTGAGTATGAGTATCTCGAATTCAAACATATATTTTTTGAATGATTTTTCTTAAGAACTCTATATTGTGAAAACTAGACATGTAGGGCTTATTGATTAAATTTTGTTTCATAAGATTTGACGTTTGTTTCAATTTTATATGGATTTTTGAATCAGACACTAATACACTGGAAAACTGTGATTCCAGATGTAAAGAATCCAAGAAAACAAAGAAAAGTTGATGGCGGCAAAGAGAAGAAGAAACGGCAGCACCTCTGGAATTGGCAGCGAAAAGCATGAAGGGATGGAGGGTTTCTTTTGAATTTTTTCATTAGACACCCTATTGTCTCACTAATTTATGTTTTCTGCCAAGGCTTGAAATTATTTTGCATTTAAGTCCAACCGTATATGTTGGTGGCGACTGGAAGAAAAATAAGTGATTTAGGGTTTTAATGAAAAATTCAAATTTATTTATATAGGTCCAAGCCCATTAAATAGAAATTTGATAAGCACTATTGTTATTATTTGTCCTGATTTATTTATATTGGTCCCGAGCCCATTTAAGGGATTTTAAAATTGGGTTATAAATGAAAATTTGTAGATCATAAATAAAAATTTATTTGGCTCAAGAATTTTAATGATAAATTTGGGTTTATTTTATTAAACTAATTGGGTTTGGATTTTTTAAAAAGAGGTATTTAAGTATTTAAAAAAGAGCCAATAGATTTTTTTTGAAAGTTGCCCAAATTTAAATTTAGAAATTGGAACCAAAGATAAATTTTAAAAGCACAAAAGTCCTCAAGGCAATAGTTATGGACAAGAGCAAGTACAACTAAGAGAAAGATGAAGATGGATGTTGACTTAAAGCCCAATAGATATTAGGCTTGTAGATAAAGTCAATTTTTCCTTAGAAACCATGAATCGAGATTGTTTAATTGCTTTTAATCTATATGCTATGTTTGGTTGATAACATGCCATGATAACATGTCATATAGAATATGAGGTGCCACTCTATGCATCATAATACATGACATCTATAGATTATGAATCTAGACATATATTGTTTGACATTTGCATGGGCTTAATAATATTAGATTTTATCTACATAATATTATCAGAAGCATGCAATTAACAATATATGATATAATCTGATATTGGAAAACAAACTTTAAAATATCGAGGAGAGGAATAATTCAAGATAATTCTTTCCACGGGCTCCATTGTTAGTTCAATAATAAAATTATATATATACCTCGACTTTATGATACGGTGATGCTCCCTACTTAGGGTATATATATTACAAATAAGATCGAAATATTTTTCAATCTGTTGATCACCCTAACGGTAGCGGCATGGTATGGAAGATATGTAGATTAAAACAATGATTATACACTCAACTAAAATTTGTTATTACCTTCCCAACGAAGCTTTGTTAACAAATTTAGGCCCAAAATGATAACGATAATTTTTATTGTCTCTACATGAAAGTAAATAATCCAATGGATAATTGGGTCTAGTAAGGTATTTGACTTCCCAATGGATAATTGCCAAACAAGATTAGATTATCGTTACAATAAAATAAAAAGCATTTTTGGCTTTTTTCATTTTAGATTATTTATTGTGAACATTATTTGTTTCAAAGTGTTTATGCATGTCTATTTTGTTTTTTCAGAAAATGTCTTCTATCAACCCATTATCAATTATCCTTGTTAAAAATGAATTCATTGGCGAAAATTACTTAGATTGAAAACACAATCTATTTAATATTCTCACCGTTATCATAAATATGTGTTGACCCAGCCATCCCCTCTAGAACCAACGCTATACGATTATAGAAATCAGAGGGAGCCTTATGAGAAATGGTGCGAAGCTAACAAAATGGCTAAACACTATATATTGGCTTTGATTTCTATGGAACTGCATAAGAAACATCGGAGCATGGAAACAGTCACTGAAATAATGGCTAGTCTTCATAAGATGTTTCAAGGTAATACCTCATTTTGCCGTAGAAGTAAAACGACATGATACTAAGATGGAAGAGGCACAAGAGTTCGTGATCATGTCCTAAAAATGATGGATTATTTGAATGAAGTAAAGATTTATGGTGTTCAAATCGATGATAAAACAAAGATTAATATGGTGATTGAATCTTTGCCTGATACATTCAAAGAGTTTAAGGTAAGCTATATCTTAAACAATAAAGATATGACCTTAATTGAATTATTGCACAAACTACATGCTATAGAAGAATTTTATCATAGTAGGAAACTTCCTGAAAAAGGATTCTCTCAAGGCCTAAGTCAAAGACAAGAATAAGCAAGAGAGAGTCGATGAGAAAATTGTCCATTAAAAGAGATGGTGCCAAAAGGTAAGTGTTACAAATGTGATGTATGGGTCACCGAAGAAAGATTGTCCTAAGATTATTAAAATTAGGTATAAGAAATCTTTAAGCTTCCTAATTAGTCCAGATTTCTATTGATTCATGCAATAGTGAATTTTGAGATAACTAATCTTATTTGTAATTCATTTATTTGGTTTTCAGGAAACCAAGAGATTAAGTGAAGAAAGCTTCAAACAGCAGTTGAGGACATGCTAGTTTATATCAGTTGAAATGCTGGATCAATTTTACAAAACTTTAGTTTTGATATTTGTCTTTATTATTCCATATATTAGAGGAATTTAATTTCGGTGACTTGTTTGAATAAACAGGAGTATACTGTTATTTTTGGATCCTCTATTTATTACTTATTTTGGTTCTTTATAAAGACAATTTATGTCATATAAGTCCATTGATCTATTCAAAGGAAGATATAATGATAAAGAGTATATGCATTTATCTAAGAAAAGAAATGTTTCTTCTAACCAATCTCACCTCTGCTATTTATGCTTAAGTCATATAAACTATAATAAGATTTTAAGAAAATGATTAATGATAGGCTTGTTGGCCTATTAAGATTGATCATTGTCACTCTATAAATCTTATTTAGAAAAGTAATATGACGAGGATGCTTTTTTTGAGCTAAAAGCATAACATTGTATTGGATGACTTAGCACATACAAATGTATATGGACTAATCAGTTTGCATGTTATTAGAGGTTATGAGTATTTTATGAATCTTATTGATGAATATTCATTTCATTTATATTTGTCTAAATGCGTCATGATTCCATCGCTTTTGAAATTCAAAAGGATACATGGATAAGGCAGAGAAGCAATTAGATAGGAACATAAAAGAATTCGATCTGATCGAAACAAAGAATATCTCTTTGGAGAATTCAAGCTCCATTTGGTTGTCAAGGGATAAACTCCATATATAATGAACACTATGATAGAAGAGTGTAATTAAATGGAGAAACAAGATTCTTTTAGATAAGACAAGATATATGCTAAGTGGTTTATCATTTACCTTTTTTATTCCAGATACTAGTATTTAAAATTGCAAAGTTTATTGAACTTAATTTCATCTACCTCAGTGTCTACTACTCCAAGAAATTATGAAAAAGCCACAAACATAGTTTGAGACACATTCAGATTTGGAGTTTACTAGTATTTGTACTAGAATTAGAGGCAAAGAAGATGGATTTGTGCTCGTAAGCTTGCATGTGTTAGGATCCTAAATGAATAAAGGAAAATTTGAATTATAGTCCTCAAGATAGGAATGCATTTATAGACATATACTTTACTTTCTTTGAGGAAGACTACATAAATGACTTATAACCTAAGAGTAAGGTAAAAATAGAAATCAGTAGAGATCAGGTTGATGCTTAGATTTCAACACCTGTTATAGAGCAAAAGAAGAACAACCAACCGATCAACACAGATTATCCCTAACAACAATCACTTTTAGAACCTCGTCAGAGTGAGGGTAATTAGGTTACCATGATACATGTTATTGGGAGAAACCTATATGGCTATCTCAGATGAACATGTACAAGTTCCCACTAGCTATAACGAAGCTCTAATAGACAGAGATGTTGAACTTTGAAAAAATGCCATGAATCAAGAAATGGAATCTACGTATTTCAATTAAGTCTGGGAACTTGTAGAGGCACCAAATGGGATAAAACTTATGGTAAAGTGGATCTACAAGAGAAAAAGAGGAGTAGACGGAAGGGTGGAAAAAATTAAAGCAAGATTAGTAGCCAAAGGGTATACTCAGAAAGAGGGAATCGATTATGAGGAAACTTTTTCTCCAGTTGATATACTTAAATCTATTAGGATTATGCTCTCCATTGCTGCAGTGCTAGATTATGAAATTTGGCAAATGAATGTCAAGACTACCTTTCTTAATGTTCATCTTAAGAAGACAAATACATGCAAAGAACCGATGGATTCATAAAAGGCCAAGAACACATGGTATGCAAGCATCCCGGTGATGGAACAACAGATTTGATCAAGCGATTAATTTGTTTGGATTCATTCAAAATATTGATAGACCATGTATGTACAAGAAAATTCAGGGAAAATATGTAGCCTTCTTAGTTATTTATGTGGGTGATATTCTCCTAATTGGAAACGATATAAGAGTATTGACTACAATAAAGAGTTGGTTAGCAAAATAATTTGATATGAAAGACCTGGGAGAGGCAAGTTATATTCTTGGTATCAAATTATTACGAGACCGGAAGAATAAAACTTTTTTGTCTCAAGCGGACTATATCGACAAGATATTTGCTAGTTTAGCATGGAAAATTGCAAAAGTACTAGTGGAACATGTCACTCCTAGGCCATTCACTTGGTTTAGTAAGAACAAAACTGCGCTTTCAACCACCGAGGCGTAATATATTGCCGTAGTCACAGTACAAATTCTTTGATGAACAAACTCTAGAGACTATGGTATTAATCTTGATCAAATACCCATCTTGTGTGACAATACTAGTTCTATTAACCTATCCAAGAATCCCATTCAACATTCTAGGACTAAGCATATAGAAATTAGACATCATTTCCTTAGAGATCATGTTAAAAAAGGAGATGTTGTAATTAAATTTGTTTCTACCGAAATCATTATGGATATCTTTACAAAACCTCTTAGCGAAGAGCATTTTATAAAGATAAGACATGAGCTTGGAATGATGAATGTTGCATCTTGACTTATGTTTTACTACATGGCTTGATATGTTTGTTATTATATGGATTTATGCTTCATGAATTAGATAGCTTGATATGCTTGTTATTTTATGAATTTATGTTTCATGCATTAAATGTCTTATTGAAAAGTTTTAAATCTCAAAATGATTTAAAATTAATCAATTTTAAAAGCCAAAAATAAAATGGTGTGTATAATACAAGTCTAAGAGATTGCCCACATTCTGAGTCATATTCCAGAAAACCGGATTGGAAAACCGATAAACCGCTTTTGTTATCTCTTTTTCTGGAAAGAATCGGTCAACCGGTTATAAAATTCAGAAAACTAGATTTTGTTTGGTACTTACTGGAACAATCCGGATAAACCGGTTATTAAATCCGGCTAACCGAATTCACGTATGGCCTTCACTGGATTTAACCGGATAGCCGGTTATGTAAATCCGAAAATCCATATTCGAGCTGCACTTTGGCAGCATTCTGGATTCATTCGGCCAACCGGTTAGGCAAACCGGTAAGCCGGGTTTAACTTGCTATCTTCTAGATCCAACCGACTTGATATCCGGAAAACCATATTCGAAATAACCTTTACTGGACAAAACCGGATAACCGGTTACTCAATCCGGAAATCCGGATTTGAGTTGCAAACTCACTGCCCGCAACCGTTAATCCTAGAAATATTCGCATATATATACTGTTCATCTTCCTCTCCTCTTTCGAAAACCTAGCTCTCTCTAAAACCGATTATTTCTCTCTCTTTTTCTCTCCAAAATCTATCATTTTCACTTATTTTTTATGCAAATCGATCCATGAAACTTGCTTCCCATCCGTTCTTGTATCAAAAATCATCCTTCAAACCCTTTTTCGGCCTCAAAATCAATAGATCCGAAATCGAATCTAGGGTTTAAAGCCGAATCTTCTCTCTCTAGATTTCTTCCTCTTAAGCCGTTTTTGATCCAAATTGCTTCTCAAAATCTCTTTCAATTCTTATTATCTCCCTTCTCATTACTTTATTTCACTTCAAATCAAACAAACTCACCATGTCAAGCTCACGGCCGGTTCGAAGAAAAGGCAAAGAATCGGTTCAATAAACCAACCGGTCACGGCAAGTAGGGGGCACCTCCAATCAATCCAACTTTGAGTCCACACACTTTCAGAACCACAAACATCTAGCCAAATGATTTCACCAACAATTCATGACTCGTGAGGTACTCCAAACCTTTTTTGTTTTACCGGATTGGTTAAATAATCTTAGTATTAGCAATAGAACTTTATTGCAATTTTGAAGACGCTGGCTTAATGCACTTGTTTTTGAGAAAAATGTATATCCCGACTTGATAGTGTTTTACTCGAATATGGATTGTTCTGCGGAGAAAGAGAATCGAGTAATCACCACAGTTGGAGGAGTTTCGATTGAGTTTGATGATTCAGAGTTGAACTCTATCCTAGAAACTTCCGACGATGGCCTAGAAATATTTTCACCTAGGAAATCTCCTGATATTGATGACTATGTTCATATTGATGCTGTTAAGAATATATGTCGTCGTATTGACCTTTCAGATGAAGATTGTACTATCCATTTTCGCACCCAATGTCTTTGTCTTCAAACTCGGATATTACTTCATTTTATTCAGAGTATTGTGCTTCCTAGATCAGGCCATTTGGATGAGGTTTCTCATATGGTTGTTGCCTTGATTGATTGTATTCTTAGACATCGTCCAGTCGGCTTAGGATACACCATTGTCCAAAACATGATCAGTATACCTAAGTTGATTACTCGCTCCCTTCCGTATGGTCATTTCATCACCCGAATCCTCAAATACTTTAGCGTCCCTATCCAAGAACCATCATGTAGGCCATCTAAGAGCATTGGGGATGAGGTTGTTAGTTCTTTAGGTTTTGAGTGGCGTAATGGCACTTGGGTGAAAGTCACTGATAATAAGTTCACCTTTCTTGCTCCAAGTGATGATCGGCCACTTAATGCTGTGGTTCCAGCCGATCAACTACCCATTTTCTCACTCTCATTTCGGGGGCAGCGTAGACGCCAAGATCCTCCCGTGATTGCTTCAGCTCCTGGTGCCTCTGCATTCGCTTCATCACCTCCACAGCCTCCTACATCTGAAGATGTTACTCTTAAAACTATGGACGAGGACTCATGCAGTGATCGAAGTTTCAGCAAGAGTAGCATTCATGGACACTTTCTTTTTGAAAGACTTCGCATTCCATATCCGTATCCTTCTCCATCACCACCATCCTCACCACCTTAGTAGTCTCTTATGCTTGTATTTGGACACACCTACATATCATTTACTGCTTTATGTCCTTTTATTTTTGACTATATGGATGGTTATTATTCTTTTGGATTATGTATTTGTTTTGGATGATATGGATTTGTTTTGATTGTTTGTTATGGATTATATGGATTTCCTTATGCTTATGGATATTTTTGACTTAATGCTTGTATTGAGACTTTGATGATTGATAGGGGGAGCTTTTATTCTTTTGATGACGAAGATATGTAAAATGTAAGGGAAATATTCATTTGTTATGAAAAATATTCATACGCACTTATGCATTTTGATGATAACTAGATTAAATTTTAAATCTTTTTGAAACTAGTCTTTAAACCTTGCATTGATTAAGGGGGAGCTTTTCATAACTAGATTAAATTTTTGTAATGTGTTTTGTCATCATCAAAAATGGGGAGATTGTTAGCCTATATGGCTATAGATATTGATTTTGATGATAACAAACCACATGTGTTGATTAAACAAAGATTTTATGTATTGTGCTTTTACAATAAGAAAATGTTTTTATGGAGTTAAGTTATTTTTCATAATCTTTGATTTTAATAAATTATTGTTTTGAATTTCGGATTTGGACCTATTTGAAAATATTTAAATGTTTTGGGTCATTCTATAATTTCACATATTTTGGGTCATATCTTAATTTAAAAAAGTTTTAGGATTAATAAAGTAATATCTAAAATTGGACCTATTTGAAAATTTTTATAATATTTTGGGCCATAACACAGTTTTTGGGGTCAAACTATAATTTTGAAACATAGTTCATCAGCAGTTATCAGAAAGCGCCATCCGATCCTCGACAAACCAGAGATTTGATTCTATGTTTCGAATTTAAACTACTAACCGGATTTCACATACCTATGTTCGTAAATTCAAAATCAGGGTTGTAACGATAATATTTAACCGGATGTCCATAACCAGATCCCATGCTTATGACCAAAATGTGCATAACGACTAGTTTTTGAGCTCAAACTATAAAAACTCAAATCCAACTGGTATCAGAGCCATACCGTTCCTTGAAACTTGTTTTCTAAACTCTTGTTTTCATGCTCAAAATGGTATAATTTAAGTCTTTTTCTTTTTGATCCATAGACTTCAGGCGCAGAGAGAACTTCTCATTCATGGCTTCCACTTCATCTTCAACTCTCAAGCATTCTTTTCTTCTACTCTTTCTTTGTCAAATCTCAATTCTCATACCACCAATAAAATTGAAAATCTTGTATACTCCCACATCCCCGAATCCGCATCAGTTGAATCTTCTTACCTCTCCTTAGCCCTTACCAACTCTACAAACGCCCATTTTACCCGCAGATCCGTGATTTTATATCCACCGATGACCTCACCCTGTTAATATATCCACCTTCCGTCTGATCAATGTTCACCCAAGCAACCTCACGAGCAATATGTCACTAAATACCTCGAGTTGATTTCAACCTAAACTAGAAGCGTTACACTCCATCTCCATCTTGAGGCATCGATTAATCTTACCCTTCATGAGAAAAGGATTACTACCGCCGACCCATGCTTGATACCCGCTTAAACAAAGCATCAAGATGTCATATTGGCACTGCCCTCACAACCTTCATGTAGAAGTGTTTTACTCACTTTCTATCCCAATTTCAACCTTTTCTTCTAAGATCCAATTTGCCCACAACCTTGAAAGTCCAAGTTCAAATTCAAGCCGAATAAATTTCTTCCAAAAATTGCCACTTTACACCACCAACCGGGTCTATGACTTCAAAATCATGCCTTAGATCTACCCACCTGCACCACTGACACTCATGGTGTTAGCAGAATCCACCAGATCCCGACCATCATCCAGATCCCGAGACAACTTCCACGCTATGAGCTCATACGCTTATGCTCTTGAACGGATCTCCAACTAATTCCACAATAATACCGCCCTATTCGCATCCGAAAGTACGTTTGAAAGATTTACAAGATGGAACAAATAATGACTTTTAACCCACCTCCAAGTGTTTCCACAAGAGCCTCCTCTCCTTTACTTATTCTCAATGATCACAAATTGCTCGTAACAAAAGATCTCGCCATTACAGGTTTAATTCTCAAGGTTACTTGCTTATCCAACCAAGCACAACGGCTATTTCCTGGGATGCCCCCGTTCAGCATGTGTGACCCAAATTGTCCCCTGGGATGATCGGAAGAAGACGATGATGATTATGCAAACCACAAGGAAAAGAAACCCAAAAAGAAAAACCTTTGTCCCATGTCACCATCACACCCTAAACCACCATCGATCCTCCACCTCCACCAGCCCATTACCATCAAAAGAACTCAAATGGATTGCCAAACACCGTAACTGAGATTCCATCACCACCTCACACTCGACACTATTGTCCAACCACTAGCTTGTATGATGTTTTCTCTACCTCTTCCGATTACTCTTCCTTTCCTCCTTCGAACCCCACACGCATCCTCAACGCAAATGTTGTGTCCAAACCCTTTATCCTTCACCTATTACTCCATCGCCACCGAGCCCCCTTAAACCTTTTCAATCACCCTCAATCGCAAACCTAAAATGCCAGGCTCAAATGATATTTTGTATCTCAATTCAAAATGATGAATCGAATGATTGAGACAAAAGTTGACTTATCTGCCTAAATGCAATGATCCACCAAAATCTTCACTCCCGAATCAGCCAACTCGATTCGTAGTTACGAGCCATGCTGCACGTATAACGGTCCAGACCACCAAAAAGAAAGGAAATCAGCGCTAAAAATTAACGCTCAGATCAATCTGAAAGAGACCTACCCTCTTCACCACTTCACCTCCCATCCCTTCTATCGGGTCCAACTTATCATCCTTTGCCTATTTTCTCCTATTAAATGCAAGATGAACCTTCCAAGTTATTCGGCAGACTCATACTTTTCAGAGACAACCTTGCACACCACCCCTAAACCTAAACCTAAACTCAAACCGCAAATTTCGCCTTCTTCATCCTTCCTCCCATCCCTAGCCAACCATCTCCTAGTTCACATCATCACCGCTAGCTCCATTATCCGTCTCCTACCCAATCCAAGGATAAAGAACCCATAAACCATCAGCCACACAGCCATTCTTGCTCATCTACTATGTATCACCAAACTTCCGATTCAAATCTAGTCAAGTTTTCATTGAAATCGATATGTAATCTTCAAGATCCACCAAAGGACTCCAAAGTCCGATATTACCAAATCTGGTTCAACCTCGATCAACTCCGATCCAAAGCAAACTCCCAACCATATTGATATTCCTCCGGTTGATTTAAGATATGCAATCTTCTCGCCACAAACCAACCTCCTCCAACCTGCATTAATCCATCTAGCCACAAATCGCCCCTGGTTCACATTTGATGATCTCCCATCTCATAAAATGGCGGACCGACCAATGAGATGTCCGCCGATTGACCTCCGCAAGAGAGCCACAACTCAATCTCAGAGAATTCATACTGCTTTACCGGTGCTCTAAGATCGTTTGATTCAAGCTCCGCCAATTACAGCTTGTGATCTTCCGTGTTTCTAAGTGTCCGTCAGATTTCATGATCAATTTTGCACCTTTCCGCAATGCCTTTAAGTCGCTGCAGACGAGACTATCTCAACATGAAACGCCGCTTCCTCAATGCTAAGGATCTTGATTTCCACTATAAGTTTAATGTCCCGGCCGTTTCTATAAGTTTAATGGATTCAACGAGCTTCTATTATCAAGCTTCGGTTCCTCCTCAAGAACTCCAACGACATCCAGAGACAACTCACAAGATCCAATCTTTCCTAGACAACATCTCTCTTGGCAAAATCTTCCACTTGCCAAACTTGTTTTGATAAATCGCAAAAAGCCAAAGAACACAAAGAACCTTTCCAAGTGTTTCAAAAGCCTTATTTGCATCAAATGCCACAAGAAAAGGATCATGGACGCAAAAAGAAAAACGCATTTTCGAAAAAACCTAATTTTCATCCAAACTTCAGATCCCGAAGCCCATGTGTTTTCAGAAGAAATCATCCTTCCAGACGCCAAACGAATTAAAGTATGTTTCATCCGTAAGAGAAAAGGCCACTATGCCAAAGATTGTCCCAAATAAAAGAGAAAAATCCATCCCAAGTTAACATCTTCAAGCAACCATGCATACTCTCCCGCTAAAGATGAACCGAATTCAATCAAAGATGAACTCAATGATGAAACAACAGACTACAAATTCCTGACACTACCTCAAGTGATTTTCACCAATTTCCTCGAGCTTCCTATCCCGCCCATCAACCCGATCTTGCCCTCAAAACCAAACCCATTCCAAAGAATTGTCCCCCAACGCAGACGCTAACCCCATATTCTTCCATCAATATCGACCCAGCTTAAGAATTTCAAAGTGGCAAACCTTCGATTACCCATCAGATTCAAATCTTCCCAAATCAGTCATTTGACCAAGGTATTCAACCCTTCCTAATAAGGATATCTGTTTTACATCCTTCACCGATCAAACACCCAAATCATTCCTCGGAATCCGAAATAAGTCCATGTTCAAACCATCTGCTGCATAAACTTCTCTGTCAAACCCCAATCTTACCGTGATATTTCAACCAGCTTTAGTTTCTAGTCCCATTCGTCAAGCTCACCCATCCAAATCCTCAGGTAAGTCTTTCATTACCCTTACCCTTCAAACCCAAAACATATAAACCCCACTAAAGCTACCCATCCAGAACGAGTCCTTCCACTACTTAATGTTCACAATTGTTAGCCTGTCGATTGAGTCCATGTTCTCAATGCTTTTTTATGTTGAAAAGATTCTAACTTGTCCGGTAAAGAAACGCTAGTCATCATCATTAAACACATATGCATTTTTAAGCTTTACGCATACAAATTCCGATAAAGATGTTCAATTTTCTCAAAAATGCCTGATCTTTCAAAATTGATTTAAAATCAGTTTTTGGCAAAATCTAGGCATCAAACCCTCCTAACGCTATAAAACCGCTATTCCTAATGCTCATTTCCAATGGACCGTCTGTACCTTTTTCGACTCAAACTCGCCCCATCCATTTTCCAAAATCCATGGTCCAAATCTTCCAACCCATTTTGCGATCATGCATTGATTTACATCGATGATATTTTTGCTTTTTCAACGGCTCACACGATGAACATCGCCACCGTTAACTCAATTCTACGATCTTATCCAAAGTCATGAATTTATCCGCCAAGAAAAAGCACCAGAGCAATATTAAATTCTCGGTATGATTGCTAAAGATGGACACTACTACAGAAAGCACATTGCCAAGAATTACTTCACTTTCCAGACGAATCGCATCGCTAAGAGTGTACGGCGTTGTTATACCGTAATTCACAACAGCTTTGAAACTGCTTTTCGACCAGAACCGCAAGAAGCCTCGGGTTAGCCGATATACCGTAATCAAAACTCTTTTAAACATTTTTTCTCAGTTATACAACCCAAAAACATACTTCCTTTAGTCTAAAAAAATGTAGGGTACCAAACCGTATAAGAAATGGTCAAAAGTTTTCTAATGCATGATTCCTTACTTGTAGCAAGTGCAGTATACTTTCAGTTTTCAAATGAACAAATTTAACTTTATTCTTTTCTTTCTGTAACTTCATTCGCAGGTAGAAGAGTTTAGGATTCATGCCGTTGGAAGAGAAAACACGCGTTTATTTCTTCTCAAACCGCTATTCAACTCTATCAACTTCTATATTCTATGTTAAAGGGAGTAATCCTTTTATATAGAGTATGCAGGATTCTTTATAAATAGATGTGACCCCTATCTAAAAGCAAAGCCAAAAGATAAAGATAGTGATGACAGACCCCTTTCCATCTTTTGTTATTACGGCACAACCACTTTAATTATTATTAAAAGACAGTGCTTTAATAATTAAAGCATGACTTTGACAAAAAGCAAAGCAAAGCTTAAAAAGTTAACTTTAATAACGATGCAGGCATAAAGCCAAACATCATTATTACAACAAGACAAACCACTTATCGAAAGCAACAAGACAAACAACTTTCATGGAGAGCGGAGATCCACCCTTCTGGATGAGCTGCGATCACCAGAGCGGGGTGGTTTTTCTTAAGTTTTATGAGATTGACGCTTATGAGGACTCACTTCAGACGGGCTGATAAGCGGCAATTATAGTCTCGAGTACACTTCGAGTATAGAAGTTCGGGGTGGCTTGTCAACTTGGATGGTCGAAATGTCGCTTGGTCGAAGATCGGGGTTTGTGGTCCTGGTTCGTATGGCCAGTTCATCCATTGCCCATTGGGGGAAACCGCACGTATGGCTAGGAGAAATGCATCCCACGGGTCTTGGAATCCTGAAATGTAAATCCAGGGCAGAATCGTTTTTCTTCCTTGACGATGGACTTAATTTGGGACTTCTGATAATGGTGGAGCTTTTATTTTGACTCACGGAGGCTACAAGCCGCCAAGGACGATGTAGATATCTTTGGGCATGAGGTCAGGTTTAATTGGCGAGGTAATCGCAAGGACATCTGATGTCATTTTCAATCACAACATGTATATACGCAAAGGAACCATTCATATACCTGATCTCGAAGTCCAAGAGGTCAGGTCCTGACGTCGTGGCGATGGCCCTGCGAACGACAAAGACCGGTAAACATTTCAGGCTTTGCGAGGTGTATATCGCCAAGGTTGTATATTTCCCATTAAATTTCTTTTTCACTATGGGTATATAACCTATTCAACCAAGTAATGTCCGTAAAAGAGAAAGCTGCTTGGTTCTGCCGTTTGTCCGTCAGCAAAGAGAGAAGTCAAGATTAATTTTAAGGATTACAGATAAAGAAATCAAGAGGTAGGTACTGTGTGTACCATAACACATCTTCGTGGTTTCTCCGACGGATCAAGGTTAAACTCAGAAGAACAGATTGGGTGTAAATGAGAAAAGGTCTGTGAATGCTCAGCTTCACAGGTAGTTTAACAAAGAAGGAAGAGCTTTTTCAGTAAACCTCGCAGTAAGACAAATTTTATGTAAAAGTGTTTTATTAAAGCGGAAAGGCTAGCGGTGAGAGAGTTTTGGATGTATCATGAGATAATTTGAAACGACAGTGAGTGAAACAAAAGTGAGGTTTAGGGCTCGTTTTAAGTTCGAAGATACACGAAAGGTTCGATCTTTATATGCTTGATCAAAAACACTATTTAAAAACCAATCTTTTTAACTGAGTAACATTTTTTGGAATGCTTACCTTCAAATTTTAAGATATCGAAGGTCATCGTCATCTATCTGATGAGAAATGGTGTCCAATCAAACGATACCTCAAACTTTCGGCTACGCCATTCTTTACCGCCAAGATTTCTTCGAACACGCCGGCCATGGTAAGGTGCTTCGTATCGTAAATGTCCACTCAGTAGCGTAAAGCGTCCTTTGTCATCAGTTCTTCGCGAGGATGCACCCTACGATTCATCATCACTAAGGCTCCGTCTCTGTAGCATGCGCTTTTTTTTTTGCCATCCGTGAATCAACTTTAGCGAGGCGGATTTTGCGCGATCCGCTTAGGTAAAGTGATAAAGAAATTGCAGGGAATGATTCCATTCAGTTTTTTCAATAAAAGGAAAGATGACCGGCAGTGATAACGATCCACATGATGAATTCGCTGATGTAATTGATAATGCCGAAACCGTTGATTTGGCTTCGGAAAGTCAGTCACGACCGAAAGCGACAACTCTTGGGCAACGTGCTTCCTCGGCCGGGTAGTGTCCATCTTTTATGATCATACCAAGGAATTCAATATTATCTCAGAAGTAACGTGCTTTTCTTGGCGATAATATGATTCCATGACTTTTGATAAGACTTCAGAATTGAGTTAAAATTGCCATGTTCACATCATGTGAGCTCTAAAAAGCAAAATATCATCAACGAATCAATGCATGATGCAAACGGTTAAGATTTGGACCATGGATTTCGAAATTGACTGGCCGGGCTGAGTCCAAAGGCAGATCGTCCATCGAAATGAGCATTGGGAAAATACAAAAATGTTTTGTAACGCTCGAGGGTTCAATGCTCAGCTGCCAAACCGATTTTAAAATCAAATTTTTAAGATTCTATTTTGAGAAAGGTACATGCTTGTTTGGCCAGGTAAAGGAATTTGTCATCTTGTAAAAACATGTTTAATGGCTGTAGTCGGCGACTAGGCTGCTTTCTTTCCTCGACAATTTCGTTGCATCGCTTTTCAACATAGGGCTTGGTGCTTCCATTGTTAACTTCAGGCTCACTAACCTTTTGGCCAATAATTGTAGAACATTCTTGTTGGGCTAGAGTGTCAAGGACTCATTCGATGGGTATGAGTTGGGTTATGTCTTCATTGAGTTTGAAGGGTAACTTAACGAAGAAAGACTTATTTTTCCACAAGGGATTTGGATAAGGAACTTGAGACTGGATGTAAACTCAAAAAGTTTGCTGAAATATCTGTAAGATTGGGAGTTTCGCATGTCGAGAGTTTCCGTAATGTCTCGAAACGGGTTTGAACATGACTTGACTCCTTGATTCCAAAGGGAAATGATTTGGAGGTGTTTCATCCGTGAAGGATGTCAAATCCTAACAAGACATCCTGATAGGGAAAGAGTCAACCAACTCGTTCAAATGACACACTCTCAAAGATTCAATACCAATGGGTTTTTGGTAACCAAAGAGGCGGTAAGAGTTTGCCATCACGCTTTGGAATGTTCTTCAACCGGGTCCATTCGGCGGAAGAACATGGTTTAAGATGTCAAGGCTGTAAGGTACCAAAGATCTATAAGACCAATCATTGAATGGGCCAAATTTCTTGGAAAGATCTGGAGCTCACGGATCGGATAGAATCGAGTATCGGGCGGAGAGTAAATCGCTGGGTGGAAATCACCAGACCTGGCCACTGGCCTCAGTCGTGAGGAATTTCAGAAAGTAAAAACTGCTTCATCATCGTGTTCATCTTGTTCTATAAAGAGAATTCCGCTCATTCGCGCGAGAGTAGTCAGAAGCTGTTTGAAGATGTTCAACTAACCGGATGGATTTTTTCTCTTCATGGGGAAGGTCTTTTGCATAGTGGTTTTTTCTGCGTATGAAACACATCCGCTTAATTGCTTCATTGACGCCTCAAGAGGATGATTTCTTCCAAAACTCAGAGGGCTTTTCGGATCCGGCGAGGTTTGGATGAAAATTCTCCGAGTTTGAATTTCCAAATGCCGTTTTTTCTTTGAACTGATTCAACTTTTCTTGTGGCATTTGATCTCGCAAATAAGGCTTTTGCAAGCACTTCGAAAGGTTCTGTCTTTCAAATGTTTCGAAAAACGCTTTTGCTCGCAGTTTGTCAAGATGTTTGCGTCGGGAAGATTACAAAGAGAGATTGCTTAGTGGTTACTGGATGCCTATTGTCTCTCGGATGTCGAAATGAGTTCTTTCTGGAGGGAAAGCCGTGAAAGATGCCTACCGTCGCTCATCAACCATTAAGCTTATAAAATGTGCCAGGACATTCGCTTATAGGGAAGTCAAGATCTCAAAGATCGGTGAGCAAGATTTCATGTTGAGATAATCTCGCCTAGCCAGCTCAAAGATCGCTAAGGGTCGCCAAGGAATTGACTTAAGTACAAGAAGAGCACTCTCGAGACTTCGAGATCAACAAACCCGGTAATCACAGACAGTCCTAACGAATCAAACCATCTCTGTATAAACGGAAGAAATTCTCAGCATCGAATACTGCCGCGGCTCTGCTTCTGCATCTGAGTACTGGATTCAAAAGACATCTCATTGAGCTCCGCCCATTTATGAGATGAGATCATCAAACGAGCCAAAGGCCATCTTTTACCATTTTTGGCCAGATGGATTGTCCTGGGTCGAGTGAGTTGACCAGGCGGCAGACCTGCATATCTTCTTCAACTTCGTAGGAATATCAACATATGGTCGAGGTTTACCGGATCAGGGTCAGACCGCGCCGAGCCATCAGATTTTCGTAACACGCGATAGACTTTTTGCAGTCAATGGTGGATGGCCGCCAAGATTCCGAAATGCCTAGATTTGAATCGGGTCAATGCCCCAGTGTATGAACGGTGATCGTGTGAGCCAGAACTGGTTTACGTGGTTCTTTATCCGGATCGGTAGTGATGGGACAATTGAGCGGGCTTGGTGACGGTGCTAGTAGTAATCCGTGAGATTGCTGCCGTGTGATGACGAGATATGACGAAGAGGGGCAAAAATGAAAATGCGGCTTAGGTCTGGGTTGTGCTTACGCGTATGGTGGCAAAGTGATTGCTCGAAAAAGAGTATTTAGTCATGCCAAATAACTCGAAGGTTTATAACGTTTAACAGAGAAAGATGAGGGTAAAGGACGATAAGTTGGACCTGATGTAAGGGATAGAGGTGAAGTGCATAGGTAGGTCTCGCTTTTTCGTATTCAACTGAGTGTTCGCCTTTAAGTCACTTGATTTCCCTTTCTTTCGTCAAATTCGGACCATTGTATTCGGCAAATATGGCTCAGAATTCCAATCGAGTCACACCGGAGTAGCATTTGTGGATCATACTAAAGAATAGAAATAACTTTGTCTCAATCGCTCGCCGCAGAACCGATGTTCTCAACTTTTGAATCGAGATGCAACAAAGTATCATTTTGGGCCCCGATTTGAGTTTGCCAACAGGATCATCTTGCAAGGTTTGTGGGCTCCTGTACAAGGAGGTAATAGGTGAAGGGATAAAGGTTTGACGCCATGAGAATCAGGTCTCAAAGGAGAAACAAGAAGAGTAACGAAAGAGGTGAGGAAAACATCATACAAGCAAGGGTCGGGACGACAGTAAGGGGTCGATCATAGTACCGTGTGAGAGTTGGTGATGAATCTCGACGGCAATACTGCAATCCATTCAGTTCTTTTTGGTAAACGCAGTAAATGGAGCCGGGTGGATGCGAGGATCCGACGGTGGTTTAGTCACAGCAGACACGGACAAGAGGTTTTTTCTTTTCGTTTCTTTCCGGTTGCATAATCATCATCGCCTTCTTCCAATCATCCCAACAGGGACAATTGGGGTCACACATGCCTAACCGGGGCATCCCATGTGAAAATGGCCGCTAGCTATCGGATAAACGTGGTAACTCGCAGAATTAAACCTCAGAATGGGCAGATCTTCCCGTACCGTCTGAATAAAATTTCGATCATCGGTGAATAAGTAAGCGGAGGATGTAGGAGGCCCTCGTGAGCACCGGAGTGGTTTAAAAAAGTCCCCGACCGTCTATCTTGTCGCTCTTTCAAAACATACTTTACGTCCGAACAGGGTTCGCATTATTGTGAACCTGTCATAGTCGGGAGATCCATTCAAGAGGCATGGGCTTGACGGTTTGTCGGGAATCGGTCGGGATCCGATGATTGGCCTGGATCTGGTCAGACTCTCGCTAACACCAATAGGCACGTAGCGGTGTTCGGGAAACGGGTAGATTCAAGGCATGATTTTGGAAGTTCTCAGAGACTAGTTGGTGGTGTAAAGTGGCAATTTGCGAAGAACGAACCAAAGACCTCGAATCAACTTGGACTTTCGCGCTGCGTGGGCAAATTCGGACTGGAGAAGGTCAGAATCGATAAAAGTGAGTAAAACACTCGCATGAAGGGTTGTGAGGACAGCGCTACCAACAAAGATTCGTACCGCTTAAACCGCATCAAGTACAGTGTTTAGCGGGTGGTCTAATCCTTTTCTCCCATGAAGCTGTAAGATTAACTGATGTCAGCATTGAGAGAAAACCTTCAAGCTTCCGGCTAAATCAATTTTGGTGGGTATTTCTGTAGTGACATATTGCTTTCACAGGGTTGTCAAGAGAACATTGATCTGCATTGGGAAGATCGGATATTCTTAGGTGAGGCCGGTGGATATAAGAGTACGGATATCATGTAAAAGAATCAAGCTAGAGAGTTGGTAAGTATGGCGCGAGGGTAAGATCACCGATTCAAGTGATTCAGGATGGTGAGTATTCTACAAGATTTTTCAATTTTATTGCAGGGCGAGAAGCAAGATTTTGCAGTTAAAGAGTAAGAAAGAGTAACAGGAGTCAAGACGGGGTTGAAGCCAAGGAACGAGAAGCTTCTTGAGGTGCTGCAGGTAGAAAGAAGCAGAATCGATTAACCTTAGCAATACGTAACTGAACGAAGTATTACTGAT